>JADLZN010007277.1:0-240159 GCA_018155175.1 Sinocyclocheilus anophthalmus | reverse complement strand
ACAGGGATGATGGCCAACATACTGTGTTTTGGAAAGCATGCACAAATTTCTATGAAATTGAGAAAGGTGTTTAGACTAAACGCCTCCAAGACGGTTTGTTTGGATGGTATTTTCATGAGCTATTTCAAACACAAAGGGCATGATGAGGCTATTCTCTCAACAACAGTAATACAGATCATCCGTAATTTCATCAGAGAAATCATATCAACGAATATCTACATATCAATGTCATTTCAGTATTTGATGTGCAAACAGACAATCAGCAGTCATAAAAAGGGATAAACTACATGGAAATATATCTAAAAAAATTACTATACGAGTAGAAATTTTTTATTTCAGATAAATGAATGAAAGAGAATAAAAAATGTTGATTATAATAAGAATCACATATTAGAATGATCATTTGACCTGAAGAGTGGAGTAAATTCAGCTTTGCCATCACAGTAATAAAATACATTAAAAGAAGAAATTGCTCTTTAAATTAATCTGAATCAAAATTATCACAATGTATTTTTGATCAAATATTTTTCTTTTTAGTAAATAAACAATCATAAATATTATAGAAATATATAAATCTATCTAATTCTAGATATGAACAAATGCACATCAGAACATCAACGTGACCTGAAATCTACAGGAGAGCTAATTAAAAAACTAATTAAGCAATGGGCTGACCTTATGATCATTAATAATTTATGTTTAATCATATTATGTTATATTATTATTATAGTTTTGTGTACACCTGACTCACCTGTCCTTTTACCACTGGGGGGGGGGGCCTCGACAGGGTCTGTGTACTCAATTCGTCAGCCTCTTCCACTTTGATATTTTTTAAAAAGGGGGGGGTCCCCTGAGGAGAACTTCTGCCCTACAAAGGCTTTAGCAGACATAGTCGTCTGTAAGTGATCAATCATCTTATTCGCAGCATCTGAGTCCACCTCTTCATAGTCATACCTGAAATAGAGATTTGGGACAAAGTTTGGTGTCTTCCACAAGTCTACCAGCAGTCAAACTATAGAGATCAGCATGTCACTTTATCGTGGTTACCTCGTGAAGAAGTTCCGTCCAAACTTCTGCCAATGGTCTCTCATGATATCCTCTACGCTCTGCTTGCGAGTGGCCAGGATTGAGAGCCATGCGAGAACTGCCCACAGACCATCCTTCTCCCGGATGTGATCAGAACCTACCAAAAAACAGCACTTTAAAAAGTTGTATCATGAGAAATCAAGCTATCTTTCATATTTTGAGAGGAAAGAGCTTGACTTACTATGAAAACATAATGGAAGTGGTGGTGAAAAACACATTTCTAACTTTATTAGCTTCATAAGAGAAGAATTGTTGAATAAAGTCGTTAATTTTCATTTCTTTTCGCACAAAAAGTATTCACGTAGCTTTTGTAAAAATACGGTTGAACCACTGATGTCACATAGACTATTTTAACAATGTCCTTACTACTAATATCTTTCTGGGCCTGAACGTGAATAGTTGTGTTGCTGTCTATGGGGGCAGGGTCATAGAGCGGTGGCTCGGATATCATCAAAAATACCCTTAATTCGTGTTCCGAAGATGAACTAAAGGTCCTTACTGGTTTGGAACGACATGAGTGAGTATTACTGACAAATTGTCATTTTTTTGGGTGAACTATCCCTTTTAAATAAACATTTTAAAATATTTGTAGTTTTACAGATAAAGTACAAATGCTACAGTAACAAACATGATTAATTATGTTACCTTTACGTGGTGAGAAGACGGTAACCCAGTTGTAACATCAACATTTTTTTTGTCTTTTTTTTTTTTTCTTTTTTTTTTTTTTTTTCCCCCTGTCAAATACTGTAAATTTATAGTTGTCAAAATTATATTATCATACCGTTGTACAGTGAAACAGTAAAGGCAGGTCGTTTTTAAAGTCCGTATGACAAATCCTATTTTTTTTTTTTTTTAAATTTTATTTTATTTTTTTACGTGTCAAGCAACCTCAAAATAATCAGCATCTTCAAACATTTTAGTTACTAGGCGTGTATATACTGTATGTCAAACCAAAATTTATTTAGACACCTTCAACATTTCTCACATTATTCGCTATAGCAGTGTTTCCCAAACGGGGTGCCGTCTGTCGAGAGCAGGGGTGCCGTGTAAAAAATATTTTTCTTTTTCTTCTTTCTTCTACATTTCTTTTTCTTCCGCCCTTTGTTTTTTTTTTTTTTTAATATTTTCAATGCTAAAAATGTTCAAAAAAGCATCTATTATAATATCCATTTCTGATGTCGCCAAGAATTAGAGATGCACTGAAATTTCGGCTACCGAAAATTAGTTCACCACTCAGGATTCACTTTCACGTGGTGTGACACTCTGCGTATTACCCCACTCTATACGTGTGCGCTCCGCTCAGTCGCTCCACTCGTATAACTTACCGTTCATGCTCATCGGAACAGCAAACTCCACTCAAAAATGAGCTGACAGGAAACATCGATGTAGTACAATATTATTTCTTTGTTTGCAATAGCTCTACTGTGTTGTAACAAGGTGTGGTAAACGGGCAACTCTGGTAACGCTGCCCTCTCATTCACTGATCTGCTAACCGCTATGTTATGCTCGCGTGTTCTGATGATAATAGCTTTCTAGGATTAAACATTTTTTGGATAATTGGTAAAAAAAAAAAAAATGTTTTAAATATGTTAACCCTACTGTTAGACCTACCTTAAAAACTAAAAAGCAATTTATTTAATACGAAGGCCTGTCGTTATTTTTTATTTATGCTATCATTATTAATTTCTTTATTTGTCACATTTTATTACTGACTGCTTTTGACTTGAAAAAACCTGAAAGTTTGAAATCAAGCTATCTCGTGCTACTGCACCAAATTTACCCCACTGTAAAATTAAAAAAACATTGAGTGAGCAAAAATTTGTGAGATGGCTAGTTATATTGGTAATTAAATAATGTTTACATATGCATAAAAGCCTACATTAAAATCTGTCATATAAATTGGTCTCTTCTTTAGAAATTAGCCTACTGATTGCCACTATTGATGGACAACATTTTTTAATATTATTAAAAATATCTGTATGACATTATTTTCTGCAGTTCTTCCCTTTTGTACCGAATATCTATTCTTTTCAAATTATCATATCGAAGTTAGAAATTCAAATATTGTGAAAAAATTAATTTTGTAGGGTGCCACAAGTGTTAAAATTTCCAAAGGGTGTTGCGACTAAAGAAAGGTTGGAAAACACTGCGCTATAGTTTAGAAAATGGAAATAAAATATGACAAGAACTCAGAGTTCTCACTGAGAACTCAACTGTTTATAACAAATTCATCTTGATAAATTCGATAACTTGATAGTAGGTTGTAATGGGTTACAATAACCAAAATTATTCAGCTGTTAAATTTAAGTACACAATTAGATATTACCAATTTAGGTCAACCAGTTACCAAGCAATGCTTAATTTTGTTCAGTATGTGGTGTAAAAAGGTCGTATTAGCAATTAAAGAAAAAAAAAACACTTAAAGGGGTCCTATTATCAGGGGTGCACTGTTTTTTCAGCCTGGTTCTTATATGAGAACTTGGAGATTTGGTTTGGTCCTCACACAGCACATGGTGTGACCCATCACTATAAAAAATACATTAATAATAGTGATAATATTATTGCACTTTATTTAGTTTTTTAAAATAAAATAATAACCTAAATAATAAAGTGTGATAATACTATTTTATTTTAAATTAAAAAGGGAGAATTAAATACAAAATACAATTATTATATAGTAAACTTAAAAATAAAATGCTAATATTTTTATTTGAACCCTGATTATTATTCTTTAATTTGAATTATTTTCATTTTTCATTTTCAAACTTAAAATCAGCAAGCTTTTATTTTGGCGGGTTGCTGTCACAGTTTTGCATTGTGCTTTGAAAACGTTTGCCTAGATTTATGTTTCAGTTTGAATAGAAATCTTATACAGTACAGGATCTAAAATGGTTATTGTGCATTAACAGCTGTCAACCATGGCTGCGTTTACCAAAAGCATCGTAAGGCTAAGTTGATCGTAGCTCCATAGGTGGCAATGGGTCTACGATGTACTTAGCTTACGATGATGTTTATGAACCACAGCCCAATGTCGGTATCCCAAACGCGCGCTCTAGACCTCATTTAACACAGCGCATTTCGTTATTTTGGGCGCACATGCCGACCATTATTTGCACCCGCTTCCTATTATTTTATTTTCACTTTTTCAACTTAGTTAGTCTGTAATGTTGCTGTTTGAGCATAAAAAAGATCTGCAAAGTTACAAAGCTCAAAGTCCACTTCAAAGGGACATTTTTTTATTTAACAGAAGTCACTTTTCAAAAACTACAACGAACGACTCGTTTGGACTACAACGCATATTTTCCGAGATTTGTGACATCACAAAGATCGAGGAATGGGACAAGACCTGGTTGAGCTGCACTAGAGAGGGCAAAGAGTGTTATCACTATGTCGGAGACACGCTAAGGCCTTCCCAAGCAGATGAAAGTTAGATGATTACAACACCGTTTTTAAATCGCCGCTCAAATTGATTTGATTTTGACCACTATTTACACTGGAAGCGCGCATGCGGTTGATGTAAGGGTCGTGACATTCCCGACCATAGCACCAGAGTGCTGCCAATCACAACACACACTGGCCCAGCTAACCAATCACAGCACATTTCGTATTTCAGAAGTTCCTGATAACAGGAACTATTCGAGCCGTTCGTGCCAGACTGAGGAGGGAGGTGTTGTAATAATGTTAAATATGTGAAAAATAATGTGTTTTCCGAACAACCTAGTATGAGCCTGTTCTATACACCCCCAAAACAAAATCAAGACTTTGTAAAAGAGCATAATAGGACCCTTTAAGAAAAAGGTCAACTCAATGGTCTGAAGATTTTTGATCCCAATTTTACTGGTAATGCCCACATCCACTGTATGAAGATTGTTGGGTATGTCATTCACTTTATTTTGCTATCCCTCACTTACATTTATGATTTATAGAGGTCCGGCAACCCCTAGCAAAAACAAAGGGTGTAAAAATAAAAATAAAAAAATAAGGTTTTTTATTTTGTGTGTGTGTGTGTATGTATACAGTAGATACAGTGCCGTGAAAAGGTTTTTGCCCCCTTCCTTTTTTTTTTTTTTTTTTGCATATTTGTCACACGTAAAAGATTCAGATAATCAAACCTATTTTAATATTACGCAAAGATAATGCAAGTAAATACAAAATGCATTTTATTTTAATTATGATTTCATTTATTAAGGGAAAAAATGCTGTCCAAACCTACCTGGCCCTACGTGAAAAAATAATTGCCCCTCCTCTTAAATCATGAAATAACTGTGATTAACCACATCATTTTAGAAAGCTGAGTTAAATTTTACTAAAGCCACACGCAGGCCTGATTACTGCCAGAACTGTTGAATCAAGAAATCACTTTAATAGAACCTGTCTGACAAAGTGAAGTATGCTTAAAGAGCAACACTTCATGCCGCGATCTAAAGAAATTCAAGAACAGATGAAAAACAAATTAGTTGACATGTATCAGTCTGGAAAGGTTTATGAAGCCATTTCTAAGGCTTTGGAACTCCAGCAAGCCACGGTCAGAGCTATTATCCACAAATGTAGAAAACTTGGAACAGTGGTGAACCTTCCCAGAAGTGGCCGGCCAACCAAAATTACCCCAAGAGTACAGCGACGACTCATCCAAGAGGTCATAAAGAACCCAGAACAACATCTAAAGAACGGCAGGCCTCACTTGCCTCAATTAAGGTCAGTGTTCATGATTCAACAATAAGAACTGGGCAAAAACGGCATCCATGGGAGAGTTCCAAGGCAAAAGTCACTGCTGACCAAAAAGAACACAAAGGCTCGTCTCTCATTTGCCAAAAAATATCTTGTTTATCCCCAAGACTTTTTGGAAGGTGTGTGTCCTGTTACATTTGGTGTAAAACCAACACAGCATTTCATAGAAAGAACATCATAGCAACAGTCAAACTTGGTGGTGGTAGTGTGATGATCTGGGTTTGCTTTGCAGCTTCAGGACCTGGACGAATTGCCTTAATTGATGGAACCATGAATTCTGCTCTCTTATCAGTAAATCCTGAAGGAGAATGTCCGGCCACATGTTCGTTACCTCAAGCTGAAGCGAACTTGGGTTTTGCAGCAGGACAATGATCCAAAACACAACAGCAAGTCCACATTTGAATGGCTGAAGAAAAACAAAATTAAGACTTTTGAGTGGCCTAGTCAAAGTCCTGACCTTAATCATATTGAGATGTTGTGGCATGACCTTAAAAAGGCGGTTAATGCTTGAAAATCCTCCAATGTGGCTGAATTAAAGCAATTTTGCAAAGAAGAGTGTGCCAAAATTCCTGTGAAAGACTCATTGCCATTTATCGCAAAACGCTTGATTGCAGTTGTTGCTGCAAAGCGTGGCACAGTCAGTTATTAGATTTAGGGGGCAATTAATTTTTCACATAGGGCCAAGTAGGTTTGGAAGGCTTTTTTTCCTTTAATAAATGAAATCATAATTTCAAACTGCAGTTTGTATTTACTCAGGTTATCTTTGTGTAATATTAAAATTTGTTTGATCTGAATCTTTAAGTGTGACAAATATGCAAACAATTCAAAAAACAGGAAGGGGGCAAAAAATTTCAACAAACCACTGTATATATATAATCTATTTTTTTAAGTATTTACCCACTCATTTAAATACTAAAAATAAAAGCTTTTCAGCATAAAACCTTTAAGCAGGTTAATAGCGAGTTAAAATATCCTATTTGACTGAATAACACCAATGGTTTCATAGCTACTCACCAGTACCAAAGCTTTCTTCACCACAGAGGGATAACTTGCCAGCATCCATCAAGTTTCCAAAGAATTTCCAGCCTGTGGGAGTCTCATAAAGCTGCATCTTCAAAGCTTTGGCAACACTGTATGGCAAAAACAAATAATATATTGCTCTAAAGTTTATGAGATACTATGGCGTGTGTAGTGCACACTTATTGAGATGGTTAAACATAGGGCTAAATCATAAAATATAAGTGAGCTTAGATGATCATACTTGTCCAAAGCCCCGCTGGTGGGCATACTGCGAGCTAGACCCTTCACGCCAGTCTTCTGGAAATAAGGAATGGATGTAATGTTGGCACCGATGACTGCCACAGAGTCTGAGGGGTTTACAAAGAATCCATGCTTACCCAGAACCATGTTACGATCCTGCAAATAGAACAGCAAGAAGGGAAATATGAGCGCTGAGGTTTAATTTCTTGGTTGATTTAATTGCATAATTATTAAAAGCTCCACTATTGTTGAAATTTTGGGAAGCAGTTTTTTAATACTTTTAATTCAGCAAGAATGCATTAAATTGATCAAAAACTGACAGGTAAAACTATTTATAATGTTACAAAAGATTTCAATTTGAAATAAATGCTTGTTCTTTTGAACTTCTATTCATCAAAGATCCTGATTTTTTTTGTACACACACACTATATATATATATATATATAAGATAATATATAAAATCATGCCTTTTTTGAATGATTTCTGAAGCTTATGTGACTGGAAGGAAGACCTGATAATGGCTACTAATATCAGCTTTGGCCATCACATTAAAAATACAATTTTTAAAAGAGTATTAAAATAGAAAACGTTTCTTTTACATGTTATAATATTTCACAATATTCATGTTTTTACTGTTTTTTTTATCAAATAAATACAGACTTGGAGAGCAGAAGAGAATTTGTTAAAAATATATATTTTTAAATCTGCGTAACCCCTAACTTTTGAACAGCAGCGTATGTGGTTATAAACTTAAGATATAAACTTTTAGACTTACACCATCACCATCAAAAGCAGCTCCGAAGTCATATTCACCTCCCTTCATAGTGTTGACCAGGTCAGCAGCATATGTTAAGTTAGGGTCGGGATGGTGTCCCCCAAAGTCCTCAGAGGGGACACAGTTAACAGCAGAGTTAGCAGGCGAGCCAAGTTCTTCACACACAATCTTCTTTACATAGGGACCCACAACTAGTGTGAAAAACACAGAAAGAGTCCGTCTTCAGTTGCTTTATATACTGTTTATGTAACTGTCGTTTCAGAGGACTTATGCATGCTTTTGATGTTTTTGGGGGAATAAAATCCATACCTCCATGCATTGCATCAAGCCGTACATTGATATGATTGGGTCCTGAGAGCAATTCTTTCAGAGCAGCAAAATCAAAGATATCTCTTAGCATCTCTGCATAGGATTCCACTGAGTCCACAATTTCAACTGCAAAAGATACAAGACTGTTAACCATACTGTAGACACATTAATCAAATATGAACTGAAAAATGATTTTATGTAACTGGCAAATAGTAAAACTCAAAAATGGTACCAGTAAAGGGCTTGAACGTGTCAACGTCAAAGGTCTGCTTCCCAATGGCTGGGAGGTCCACCTTGAGCTCAGGGCAGATGCGATATTCCTGGAGGCTCTTGCTGATCTGAAAGATTTTGTCTGTGATGCCCTCTGGTGCAGGACCTGGGAAAGACAAACCAGACAAACTGAATTCCAGTTCAATACAATCTTTAATCCTTCATTACGAATGACTAATTCATGCATGCATCTCTAACCTCCACTAGATATGTTGAACTTGATGCCGAAGTCTCCATTGGGGCCGCCAGGGTTATGACTGGCTGTCAGGATGATACCCCCGACGGCTTTGATTTTTCGGATCACACAGGAAACAGCAGGTGTTGACATAATCCCATTCTGACCAATGACCAGCCTGCCAATCTAAGACATCACGGACGAGACAAGTGATGATCAACTCATGATAAAAGATAAAACAACTCATGTTGAAGGGTATGTTAAGAAATACACTCATAAACCCTGAACCATAAGAGACAACAACCCTGACTTTGCCATCCAGTACAATGTTTACATCACATCAACCCTATTGATGTGTTCTTGTGACTTATAGGACACACATATACTATGGACTGTTACACAGCACTGCAACTGCACTGCAATCGATAGGACATGGCTAGTGCATATTCATAAAGAATAAAGTCCTAGTACTTAAGAAGGGAGATGCAAACACTGCGTTCTGTACAGATTTCACTCAATACAGCACTGATGCCGTGTAGACTAGGGACGTGACTGCAGGCACGCCTCCTCCACATCATGGTCGCTGCTACAAGACTGCCTGTTAAAGAAATCTTCACGCCCTTACAAAACGCTCCTTCAAGTTTTTACTTTCTAAATTAAATGCGCTCTGCAACATGATGAGACGGGTTGCTGTCAATACGCAGCGGCTCCTGCTTTTGGCAGTGGGTGAAATGTCAAAGGTGTCTAAAAACAGTTCAGCTAGAAAGACCACCGAGTTCGGTTGCATCAAGTCCGAATCATTTCGGCGAATCGGTTCTTTTGAACAGGTTCATTTAAAGAATCGGAAAAAAATATTCCGCGATTATGTCACGCCGCAGAAGTTACGCCATCCATTCATCCCTGGCATAAAACAAATTTATGCTAAGTTATTGTTTTTTTTTTATTCTGTTTCATTAACACTGGTGTTATCAAGTCAAATTTCCTGTATTTTGAATCGGACATGATCCCACAAGGTCTGGTGACTCGAGAACCGCACAGACCGATTCAGTCCGACTCGCGTACAACTCGCTCGATTTGTCAATGAATGGTTCAGAAAGGTTTTGCAAACCGATTCATTGAAAAGATCCGACTTATATGAACGAGCCGTTTACGAATTGAACAATCATGAACAATGTGGACAAGATTATTCCCCAGCCAAAATTATTATGTAACGTTTATAAATGTGTATGCAATGTATTTGGAAACGCTATGCTAAGAAATTCCAAAAATGTGACCTTGCTGTTTATTCCATGGAGTTTTGAAAGCATGCATGGCAGAGCACAGTTGCAACTGAACTTGAATGTGTCATGACTAGACAGAACCACCTTTCCCTATTTAAGGAAATACATTTTGATACACGTTACTTTTGCATACAATTACGCGTCGAATTCGGCCAATACTAACCCCATTAGCTGCAGCAATCTGGATGATCAGCTGAATAGCGTCTTTCATGAAGAACCGTCCATCTCCTCCCACTACCAGGATGCCCTCCTGCCTCTGAGCAGGCTCAATGGTGGAAATGATACTCTGGATAAAATTCTCCGCATAATGCTGGTTCTGTTGGAATACAGTCACCCTCTTTCTCAAACCGCTGGTTCCAGGTTTTTGGTCGGTGTACGGTTTGGTCTTAATAACCGTAATTTTCACCATGTTGCAGCAGCGGTGAGTGTCTGTCACTATCCGGGTGCCCAGCGGGATGTGTGTTGTTCACCACGTAGCTTCTCTATTCTCACACCATTTAAACGGACACGCCCACATTTAAAGAGACAGTTGAGCAATATATAAGGTTTAATACTAGAGTGTACAAAACCCCAAAGCAAGTAAATCATAAAACTATGTTTTAAGCTCTAAATTTATATTGTATCATATGAAAAGCTAAGCAAACAAGCAATATTTGAACATCAGAGTGGTTGCAGAACGAGTGATTCATCTTTATTATATCTGAACAGAATCTCAATATTTATATCAATATTAACATTTAAGGCTTTTAGTTGTACATGGGAGAAAATTTAGGGGCCCTATGAAAGTACATGTTGGGAAAGTTGGCGCTCTTGGTCAGAGTTTTGTTTGTCTATTGCATCAAGTTTCACCCAGAATTCATTCAAAGCAGAACAAATGATTACAATGATGCAAGGTTCGCATGTTGTCATGATATTGCATGTTTCTTTAAAAAAAAAATACAGGTTAAAAGTCAAGCTGGAACTGTGTCTCGAATGCAAGAGAAGCAGATGTGGGAGCCACATTTTGGATAAAAGATTGTTATACAAAAATCTCTAACAAAACTAGATAACACACAGGCTACACATTGAATGCAAAGTTTGAAAAGAAGTTTACTTTGTTGGTGAGAGATGGCGAGCAAAGGAATGTGGTTTAAATACTCCTCACATGTCATGTGACCTTTAGTGTCTTGTTCTACAGTTACAGTAGTGAAAGTCAAAGGGCAAAATAATTGACTGAATGTTATAAATAGAAGCTTAAACCTACATGTGGAGCTAAAGGTCAGGGGCGAATAAAATTTAGGTCTGTGTGTATAACACTCTGGAATTTGGATTGTATGTTTGCCCACTAGCTTAATGCCAGACTAGTGCTTAAAACTAAATTATAGTATTTATATTGCTTATGTTAAATTGTTACATAGGAATTGTTTAATAGGAAATCAAACTGATATGACATGTAATGTGATTGGTTACCTGACATTATGGACTGGGGTGAATGTGCAAAAAATAAATAAATAAATAAATAAATTCTTCCAAACAAACCGTCCACGGAAAATATATTAAATCATTGTGTGAACTTTAAAATCACAACAAATAACAAACAAATCTGACAATAATCACAAAAACAATTGAAAATAATTGCTTTTTTTACAATAAAAAACATTAATATATTGAATGTACTGTAATAACATTGATAATGCTTACAGAAACCGCAAAAACAAACAAACAAACATGATAACTTTTGACAGCTATTATTAAACATGTTTACAATGGTCATTGTAGCTAAACAAATTACACAAATATTACAAATAGCACTACATTATTTCTTGACTCATAATAAGTTCCTACCGTTACTGAGGCATTTACAAACTTGGTATGATGGTCTCAACACAGTTGTAAGTCCACTCCTGTTGATCATTTAAAGCCATGACGTGCTGACATACCTGAACAGAGACCAAAAGAGGGCATAATTCTTAAAGATATTCATCATAAGTGTAAATCTGATAGTCTGTCATGTGCAACTAGCCTCGCTCTAGTTTGGTTCTTTTATTAGTTCTAATTGAGAATGGGAAACAGAGCATGAAATGCACCTCATCCCGCATCTACAGAAGAAACTGGTCTCTATTTGTGAGTGAAAATGGTGTATCTCACCATTTTAGTCCTAGCAGGAACCTCCACAGCAAACACACTCATGCCCCTGCTGCTCACACAGTTCTTGCTTTGTTCATTGTTGATGTGCACAGTCATTTTCTGATTGGACTACGGCATCGAAAGTGACAGGAAAAATAGGTGAAAAGAAAACATTACATTACGTTTTAGAACCATTCATTAACCACAATGCCATAGGAAATGTGAACACTAACATTAAAAAATTTGGGATCAGTAAAAAAAAAAGTACCTTTATTCAGGAAGTATGCATTAAATTGATAAAAAATATTTCTATTTCACAATGCTGTGTTTTGAACTTTTTATTCATCAAAAAACACTGAAAAAAATGATCACGGTTTTTACAAAAATATTAAGCAGCACAAATTGATGATAATATTAAGAAATGTTTCTTAAGCAGCAAATCAGTATATTATAATGATTTGAAGGATCATGTAACACTGAAGACTGAAGTAATGGTTGATGAATTTTCAGCTTTGCCATCACAGGAATAAAAGACATTTCAAAATATATAAAAAAAAGAAATTAATTATTGTGCAAATTGTAACAATATTTCACAATATTTTACATGTTTTTACTGTATTTTTGGATCAAATAA
The DNA here is from genome assembly GCA_018155175.1 of Sinocyclocheilus anophthalmus. NCBI lineage: Eukaryota > Metazoa > Chordata > Actinopteri > Cypriniformes > Cyprinidae > Sinocyclocheilus > Sinocyclocheilus anophthalmus. Next base: position 227,536 of record JADLZN010007277.1, on the reverse strand, counting down.
ACGCAGCCTTAGTGAGCACGAGAGTCTTCTTTAAAAACATTTTACAAATCGTACCGACCCCAAACATTAGTGTATATTTCAGATCATTATTTCCACTGACTATGGCAAAATCTCAAGTCCTATTAGCAGATCTAATTCCCTTCTATCTGTTGGAATGGTCTTTCAGCTGACTTTGCCTATATAATGGCAAATCAGGACATTGAAATTCTACTCATGGCCAGGGTTCCTTTCTATAAAGCATTCCAGTTACTTTGTTTTATTCCCAGTGAATGTTAAGTACCAGAGGTGCTAAAGTGAGGCCTATACAGGCATTTTTGAAAGAGTTGGCTTTTTAAACTCTTTTTAACAGCTAAGTGACATAAAACAATAATCAACATACCTTATTGGCAACGACTGATGAAATTCTGCTCTCTCCTTTGTATGTATAAATCAAGACATTCTCATGACCGTTGAGAGATCTGGCCTCTGCTTTTGACGTGATAGACCTCTGTACAGCAGAATTCAACATCTTGATCCCAGAATCCAAATTAACTGCCTGAAGAGTTGCCTTGGCATCCTCACAGTAGACTTCAATGACAAACGGACAGGCCTGGTAGAAAAAAGAAATAATGTACACAGAAATTAGCTCAGCATGTTCTGATTACACTGGCTACAAGTTAGCTACACAAAAAATTATTCCATTTAGAAATAAAGGACATGTTCCCTAAACCCTTGCAAAAACATCTTCAGTTTTTTATTAGTTGGAATTATAAGTTAGTCTCAAAGACCTTTGTACCTCCACCATCTCCAAACTGTGGTTGTAGCCCATGGCCTCCAGGGTGAGCCACAAATCTCTGGGGTCTCCCTCACGATCATTCGCTTCCATCAGGTTGAGCTCCAGGAAGCCTTGTCTAGTTAACTCATTGTTCTTTGTGTCAAAATTCTCTATAGGAGAGCAAATACGGTTATAGAAATGCATATTATTAGACTAGATTGGATATTACTTGTTCAAGATCTGGAAGCAACATTTTTATACAATTTTTTTTAAAATAAAATATTATTGAAGACTTTATCACAACAACCAAAGACATTTACTTGTCAATAATGATTCAATTGCATCAAAAATATGTTCAAATACACCATTTAATGTCAAAGAACTGTACATAAGCACAAATGTATAAATAAATCAGCTTTTTTTCAAAAAATCTGTCATTTAAATCTTAATTTTTGTATTAAATGTATTTTCATGTCATACATGTGAAAATCGGTTGTGAATTGAACAAATAGTTAAAACTTGGCAAGAGGAAGATAGGAATTAGCATCCCAAAATTAGTAAGAAACAAGTATTGAATTTCATTTTAACAAAATTCTCGATGTGTCGGTTTCATTTACAGTGTGTTTGTATAAGGACCTTTGCAGATGGCCCAGGCATCCTCATCACATTTCTCTCCACTGGTTCTCTGTTCAAAGAAGTTGTACTCCTCTAGGCTCAGCAGACCACTGCCATCCAAATCAATCACTTCAAAGATGTCAGACAATGCCGCCCTGTGGAACAAAACAGTACAGCATCTTTGCATAAATTCAGTATAATGTCAGATACCTAAAATAACCTAAATTCAGTAATCAAACATTTATTCAGCCCTCCACCCTAACTCATTGTACATTTGTTAACATTAGAATTGACTAACTTGAACTCTTTGGTTAGCTCCAGCTCTCCAGACTGGGTGCGGTTGACTAGCTGAGCAGTTTTAGTGGAAGTCTTCCTCGTCCTCTTCATCAATCTGCAGCCAGTGGTGAAGGGCAAGAGCAGATATGAGCCGGCACTGAGCTCTCCTCTCCACAGAAACCTCTGTTCATCAAACATACTGTTATAAATAGTAATCATTTGATTACAATTCCAATGACCTTTGTTTTGCCTTGATGCAGTTCTCAATTTAGTATTTTGATATTTTAATATATAGGCTATACTTTGTATATACCAATATATATTTATATTTTATACTTAAAGACATTTCCTACTTAACTCTTGTTTTTTTTTTTTTTAATAAAAAGACATTTGTGTCCCTCATATTGTATTAATGTAAAAAATGTTCAACAATGAATAGCTGATGCAAACATTTACTATTAATATAGATAATATTGTTAATACAGAATTTTTTTTCTAAACATATCATATATAGAAAGAGAGAGAGCCTTTTGTCTTTATTCTCTCTACATTTATTTTTCAGTGTTAGCTGACATAACGTATTTTTAAAAAGTTACAGTTGTACCCAAGAGTCAACCCTGACACTGGCATATTTTTCTGTTTTTGAATATTGTCACAATGATGTCGCCTTGCATTCAGGAAGTAAACTCTGTGGACAAGACTTCTCTTATTTATCACTTTATTTTATGATTCGTTATATTTGTCAGTAGGATGCTTTTATAATGATTTTGTACAAACATGAAAAGTGTATGAAAAGTCTACATGTGTAGTATATTTGCAGAAACATCAGCATTACAAACCAACCCTGTTACCCTTTTGAAATGCCCAATTATATCAACACATCCATTAATATTTATTAATTTAGCCTGAGGTGGAACGGTATATAAACAATTAAAATAAAAAGATAAAATTATTAAAAGTCAAACGGAAAAGGTAATTGTGTTAGAGAATCATTGCTTAAAAGAGAATGTCAACATACTTTACATACAAGCAGGCATTATGATTCAATAATATAAATACTATTATATTTAGATAGAAAATGGAAACATTTACCAACCTCCTTATCCCTTAACTCAGTAAAGCAAACCAAATTTGAATCTTCTTTGGTCTCATTCCCCGTCACCACATAGAGAGCTGTGTCCACACACATCCACGGGGAAGGCTTCTCTGTGGCATACACATACAGTCAAAATTACTACTATAAAATTCACTAATCTGCCTAATTGAATACTTTGAACAATTAAAAATCGGTAACTTCAGTAACTTCGGTCTTTAACACCATTTATTTACCCGGAATCGGGCTAAGGTTGATGGGCCGTATGGTCAGGTAGACGCCGGTAGTCTCTGGTATTACGAGGCGATACTGAAGAGAAACAATGGTTCCATCTTCCTCCAGATAAAAACAACCTCTCATAAGAGTATGATGCCAATCCTGGTGAAATAGGTGTTAAAGGTACAACACAGTAGAAACATTAAACAACTGCAGTATCATAATTCCAGCAAGAAATGTTTTTGGAGGAAGTTGAAGATGCAACCACAGGGTGGCGCTATTGTATTGACATCAGCTAAAACAAAGGCAATCAAAGACCTGGGTGGAACGAAACTAAATCAAATATTTATTTCAGTATGTAAATTATATAAGAATAAGCCAAAATTTCAATACAGCCCATTGAAATTCATATTATATGCACTAATAATGTAATTAAAAGTAACAATGCCTGAGGAAACCCATAAATTCTTGTCTAAAGCAAGTCTTTTTGCTCTTTTAACTGCTGTTGTTTAGGTCTAGCTAAAATGTTACAGCAAATATACTCTAAATCATCAAGTAATCAAAAAAATCGGAGTCAAACAGCCTCCTTTCTGACCCATCAGAGAGTAGTTTTGGGAAATAAACCTTGTCCTCAGGTGCCACAGAGGCCTTTTAATGTTTAGAATTGGTTTATGCTTCTTTTCCGAGTGCTAAAAACATGTTCCCGAAATGACACTTCTTCAACAAAAGCAATTTCCTCCCAGAATTTATGCTGGGTTGTGAAACGTGTTAAGGATCAAATCATAACACTTGGGTGGTTTGTCCACCCCGAATCAAAATGAAGAAAAGCGCCCGAGGCAAGTGTCTACTTTAAAAGGCCCTGATGTAGTGTCCCAAGGAGATGGGTCACTCGGCTGGACTAATACACTGCCCTGTCACCTCCCAGGAACCTCCGTAATTTAAAGTCTCGCGCACAGACCGCGAGCCACCATAAAAACACACAACCTGACCCTTTCCAATCCCTACACCCAATTATCAAGCTCCTGGCTCAGGTAATACAACAGGCTGGAACTAAGGCGATAGAACTTTCTTCACCCAAGAGCATCTAGTTTTTTCCAATCTCTTAGCTTTGACGAGTTTGGTCATTATTTTTCTGTGGTAAAGCAAACCAGCTGAGGTTAAAGTCAAAAAGAGTGCAAACAAAGGGAAGGAGATCAATAGCAGAGCTGCACTCATATCGACCAGGTGAAAATTTGCTACCGAAAGACTTCGATACTACAAAAACACAGCAAATGTATAGATGCCCTTAAGGCACTTGAGTTTAGATAAAGTTTAGGTTGTAGGCAAAACGGAAGTTCCTAGATAGGAACCTTGTGATTGTTACATGGGTGCGTAACAATTTATTCCTTAATTGCTCATTCCATTATTACTCAGCCTTGTCATTCTTTTATTTTACTTTAAAATAATGATATTTTATTTATTAAATTATTATTTTATTTTATACTGATTTTTACTTTGTTTGTTTCTTCCATTTCTAGGTTGACTTTTTAGGAATGGGTCAGGGACAACAGATGGAAATTAGCCTATAATGCTAACTTTGACTCATTTATAGTCTAGTTTCTGCTGATTAATGAGCGCTGTCTCTGTCGGCTAAATGACTAAAAATATTTGTATACAATTTGTAATAACATTTCATTCATTAAAAACATGTTACTTTTATTTTAGCATTTTAATTTAGCAGTCAATATAAACCTATCAAACTAAGCCAGTTAGCAGTACAGTTTTAATGGTACTTGCTGATTGAAACTTGTTAGCTCATTACTCCTAGTTGTGATTTTTACAGCAGTTGTTTAATTTAAAAAAAAATTTTTAGGGCTGCAACAACTAATCGATAAAATCGATTATGAAAATCATCGACAACGATTCTCATTATCGATTAGTCGGGTCTGCCCACAGTGCACGTCGCGTCAAATTACAGCACTGAATTACGCATTTCTATGGACAAAATGCATCTAAAAATAGTGGAGGAAACAGAATGAGATGCTGCAGGAGAGTTATGTGATCCAAGCTGCCCAAAACATGAGAATTCTTTATTTTAAGCTTTAAGCTAATGCATTAGCGTAATGGCTTGCCCTGTCAGGCGCTTTGACAGATGATGCGTGTGCGTCCTCTGCGCAAAAAGTTTCAGTTTACGATCATATCCTTATGTATAAATGTCACAAAAACACGCGAGCATTTCCACTTTTGCATAAAAGTCCGTCCTGACAGTCTGTGTTAAGTTGTAATCTTCACTGAATGAGCGGCGGGCGCAAAAACATTCATTGTGCTGAAATATCTGTTGCTGAAAGTTAAATCGAGGTTTAAAGGTCAACATGCATTGCGAGTATTTTATGAGAGTAGGAACTGTAAGGGGATAACAGCGTGTAATTGTCTGAATATAAATACCAGATGCTTCAGAACCGTCTTTTACAGGATAAAGAAATGAGAGTAAAATATGACTGTGATCAAAGTGAACGTGTGTTCCTTCAGAACATACTCTTACCTATTGGTTAAACTGAGTTTGTGATATTATTCGTCTTTATCATCTTTATTATCATTTTAATTTTTAATATAGAGATTTAATCTATATTCATTATATCAGTGCTTAACAAATTTATTAAAACAAATGTATGTAAGGTTTTTAACAAATTATGGTTTGTGCCAATGCTGCTCTAAACTAACAGTACTGGTGATTACCAAAATCATTTTTAGCTTTCTGTATTGGTTAGACCTCCAATATGTGCAAGCTCTTTAGTACCAGTAGTAGGCTATTTCTATTGCTATAATATAATTATTCCTGTTATCTATGAAAGAAAGGCAGAGAGCTTTATAGTGTTTTTTTTTCAGATACCCAATTACAGTAAAAAAGTACAAAAACAATGCCAGCAAGAATTCAAGCTGTTATGAAGGGCATAGGAGGCCATTTTTGTTATGTGAATAAATACTATTTAGTTGTTTAAGTTGTATGTCCCATAAATGACAATAATTTTTGGGCTTTACATTTTTTTTTTAACAGATTCCTAAAATTGTGTTTTCTCTTTATTACGGCAGGTCTAATAAATTGTTAAGCACTATGTTTTCATAGCATTCAGTTGGCACGTTTGTTTGAAGGACATCAGGCAGAATGTTGAATAGTGTGTTTTTTGTCAATACAATAAAAAATAATTTTTTTAATCCGCTTATTGGGGGGGGGGGGGGGGGTGGGGGGGGGGGGGGGGGGAGGGGGGGCGGGGGGGGGGGGGAATAAAATAAATAATAATAAATAATCTACCAACTAATCGATTATCAAAATAATCGTTAGTTGCAGCCCTACATATTTTAATGATATTTTGATTGTGTAATCTTATCCCAACCTTAACCTCTATTCTTAAGAGTTCTAGCAGAGAGATTTTAAGCAAAGTCCAAAAGAAACCGGCACTCCCACAATGCAGCTGGTACCTGTAGAGATTTGGGCTCCACCAGTCTGCCACTCTTAGTGCTGCCAGCGCCCATGGTGATGGCTGTGGATAAAGATGACCGACGACTGCGAGCTGAAGATGGTCTGGATGATAAGCGACTGTCTGTCATATGCAAAAATAGAGACAATAGAGCTGCATCACTTAGAAATCCAAAAAAGAAAATGAACAATGAACTGCACACTTTAAAACAATGTTTAAAATTGAACACCCGAAAGCTAAAGCAAAGTATCACTAGTCCTGCACTTACTCATAATAATGACAAATGGCTGCCTTAATCAAAAGGTTTTAAAAGCTCCTTCTTATGCAAACCCTCTATTGAGCTCACATCATGGCACAAATCCAAATGATTTTTCATCACACATGACGGGAGATCAATAGCTTAATCATTACTTACTATATAATAGACTGCAGTGTGAGGAATGGAAACAGAATTGTGTGTTTGTTTGCTTTTTTGTACACCCAAATGTGAAATCCATTCTGTAAAGCAGAGCTGATTGAACCCGACCCGACTTGTACTGTCAAATTTTAAAGGAACAGTTCATCCAAAAAATAAAAATAAAAACCTTGAACATGTACTCACCCTCAGGCCAACATGTAGATAAGGACATCACTTGCTCACCAATGGATCCTCTGCAGTGAATGGGTGCCGTCAGAACGAGAGTCCAAACAGCTGATAATAACAGTCCATCAATTAACGTCTTGTGAAGTGAAAAGCATTTTTTAACTCCAAACAATTACTTCCTGCTAAAACACAAATCCTTAATATTGCTTTCTCGTGAAAACGTGCTCTTGTCTTAATCAGTTGAGGAATATGCACAGATCAAGCACTGCTTACAAATCAAAACAGTCCAAAACAGTTCTAAACAAACATGTTGGTGGATTTTGATATGACAGGAAAACAGGGGATGGACATTTTTTTATTATGGCCAGGAGTGAATGTTTAAAGTTAAAACGCCTTAATGATGGATTTGTTTATTAAAAACATGCAGCTTCTCACTTTACAAGACTTTAACTGATGGACTGAAGGATTATTGTGATGCTTTTATCACCTGCTTGAACTCTAATTCTGACGGCACCCATTCACTGCAGAGGATCCACTGGTGGTGAGCAAGTGATGTAATGCTACATTTCTTCAAATCTGTTCTGATGAAGAAACAAACTCTACATCTTGAATGACCTGAGGGTTGAGTAAATTTTCAGCAAATTTTACTTTTAAGACCAAAAAACCTAAACCCTAAATTCCTCACTTCAAAAATAAAGAGAGTGAAGGCAAAAGCATTCTGTAGCATTATAAATTACTAATATATTACACTATAATATATTGTGCTTTTATGTTTTGTGCTTGTGTGCAGACCCAGTATCATACCTTTCCTCTGTGTGGTTTCCAGCTCTGTTCTGGGCTGTGTCTCTGAAGCTGGAAGCTCAGGTTGGGACTCTGAGCTCTGTGGGGAGTTGTCCAACTGGTTGCCAAAGTTCTGCCTCTTCAGTTTGGCATCAGCCTCAAGTTTCTTCAGTGCTGCGGTCTGACACTGCTCTGCAGTAGACTCGAGAAGCCTGAAGAACTAAACAGCAGGCTGGCTAATTCAACTCACCTATTTTATACTATAATTTGTCAATTGTCATTACAAACCACCCTTTTTCAACCAAATGCTTGGAGATCATACCTCTGCATAGTCTAACTTCCCATCTTTGTTGACATCTGCTAAGGAAAAGATTTCATCCACTTCCTTACGTGACATTTTTTCACCAGACTAAAACAAACAAATCAAAATACAATCGTGAAATTATTATAAAAGCAGGCAAACATTGTTGTAAAGAGCGAATGGAACAAATTGAACACTTACTGAAGTAAGGATTCTGCTGAGCTCTTCGTGTGAGATATATCCATCACAATTTACATCAAATTTCTTGAAAATTCTCATAAGCTGGTCTGGTTCTGCTGGTCTTTCTTTCTTAAGTATTTCACAAAAGTCATCAAAATTCAGCTTCTTGGTTCCTGGGGGCCAATATTTGTCTAAAGCGTTCTGTGATGGATTTCTACCTGCTTGCTGAAGAACTGAGAGACAAAACAGCAAAGATGGACAATCATTGTATACACTGACTATTAACCTAGTGATAATATTTTGCACTGACATTGGCTAAATAGCAGATATTACTATGAAAATATATTGAATCCCTTTCACTAATGTACTCATGTTGATTATACTATATTATTTGAATGTGCATTATCTACAACGTGTTGTTCCTGAATTATGAACTAACTAATTATGAATTAGTTATGAAGTGTTACCCATTTATTGATATTATCAATAATATCTAATCTTTATATTATGACCAACGTGCAGGTATAAAGATGTTGAGTTGAATTATGCTCACCGATACACAACTGATCTTTAGAAGTCATATTAACCAGGCTGGATCTGAACACAGACAGATAAGCAGCCCTGCACTTCATATAAAACCTCTCTTCCTCTGAGCGCTGCATTATGAAAATATATTAAATATGCAAGCGAAATATCAAAGCATGTTGTGATAAGAGCAGTGAGCTAGAGAGGCGAGTCTGTGGGCTATTTTATGGTTGGTGTTGTTGTTCACTGTCGAGTCTGATTGCCATGTGGCTGCCGTGTGTAAACAAACCCGGTGCGCAGTTAAAATGAGATAACGGGAAACAACTGCTTTCAGTGCTCCTCATACAATATTTGTTAATTAGATGTGTGTGTGTGTGTGATATAATCTTGGCAGCCAACTCCATCTTTACTCTAACAACATTTTAACTCATACTTTATGAAATTTCTAGGGTAAAATAGAGTTTAACACTGTCAAATACTTTATCAAGTATATAGAATCACAGATAAGTGTTTCCGGGGGACTAAATTACTGCCGCACCGCGCCAAACTACAAAACCGCCTGTCAACTCCACCACAAGAAAAAGATAAATATTTAAAATGCCGTAAGTGTACTTACGATACTATAATTTACTATATTTACTATAACTATAAGATACTATAATTTCAACGATATATGTTTGTGCTCATGTTATCCTTACGAAAAATTAGCTAGAAGTACTCTTATGCTGTTCAACATTACTGCCAAAATACGTTACGCCGTTAAACTGAATAATAGGTACCATAGTACTACTTCATTAAATACCATATAACTAACATTTTACCTGTCCAAGGTCCTCCACGTGAGACAAATACTAAGAAATATTTAATACTTCAATGTCACACCCTGAATTTAAGTCTTAATGAATTTAGGGTTTTACAGTAACGTTACTAGTAGTATCATAACTCACAGATAAACCTAATATAGCTAGTTCAAGAATTGTCACACGTAATATTAATATCATCTAGCAATCGCTATATTCTAATAAAGCTATTGAACTTGAAAGTGTACAAGTGTAATTGGAATTAAAAACACACATCTAATGTACAATGTAATAATGTATGAATGTAAATACATACATAAAGTGCTGAATATCGGTTTGGTGTCTTTTTGTAGATTCACATATGCTGGTATGGCTATCATCCACATAAATTAGCAAACCCAAAACTGTTAAAGCATTAATTACAAAAATGACAATTAACTGCTGATAATGATGTTAACCTTTTGACTCCTCTAATAAACTCTCATTTTCTATACAGTGTGAAGAGAGCCCTTCAGTTACAAGACAAAGAAAACGTGAGTTCATTAAATCATGAACACATCGTCGGGCATCTCTACCATTTATTTCAGATCAGAAATGGCTTTTTCATATTCTTTGAATGTTTATTATTTCAGCCCATTTTAAAGTGACACCAGAACCATGTCAGTAACCATAAGTTAAAGACTTCTTTATTAAAAGTAAAATAACATAAAGAAATCTATACCAATGCTTCAAATGAATTTATTTTAGAGCCCAGCTAAGAGGCGAGCACCAAACAGGGACTATTCCCCTATGACTGGAACCCAAATGAGTCCCACGACAAAACCTGCAGGTACTAAAACCCACAGACTAGCTACTGTATTTTCTTAGACCTATAAACCTTGTATTCTGCCCCCCAGGAGTTTTCATTTTTGATTTTTTCATTGTGAACTGTGTAAGATGTGTGTGTTCTTTTAGCTTTCGGTAATCACCATAAACAATCCTCTGCTCATGTCATGTTGTTGCCTAAATCCTGTACAGTAGGGGTCTCTTGTAATCTAGTGATATTGCATTTAGATTAGCTGTCTTCGTAGCCATTAATAATATCTTTGCTCATGCTGATTTGATAAATTGCTGACATTTAGTGCTTCATCAGCAGGTAATTCCAGAGCAGGTGGGAAGAAAGCAAATCCCCCTCAAACAAAAGAGCCCATGACAGATGCTGAGAGGTAAGGATGTAGAAATGTCCTTTTAAACATGTTGATGATTCCTGTAATTTTAGTAATAATATTTAAGATTATTCATATAAAAAAGAACAGAGGATAAAAAGACATGCTTCATTTTTAGTAGTGTTATTGCTTAGCTGTTGGCCCATGCATGGTTGCATTTTTTTATACTGTTGTTGACTTACTATATTAAACTTTTTACTCTATATTTTACATAAACCAGAGTGCCATTAAGGTCTATTTTTACGAAGCTACTAACATTGGTATAACTGGAGCAGTGGAACAGACAGAAATTTCTCCTCATTACTGGATATTTCCTTTGTCCCACTTGGCTGATAGCCATTATGACTGATCAGAATTTAATGACAGGACATGGAGGGAGTTTCATCACCAGCCAAAAGCCTCGTTGATTTACATAGCACTAAAAATAGTTGGATAAGGAGAGTTTAAGAAAAGACCTATTTCCTTTCCAACGCATACTAACACAGAGCTCCGTGTGATCCATCAAGACAAGCATTAGTTTTGAATTTTATAGTGCAGTCATTTAAGAGGAAGCTAGTTAAATATATATAAAAACATCAGTAAAGAGAGCGGGCTTATGATTCATTTAAGAAAGTATTCATTTGGGGAGTCAAACCCAAGAGAACTTCTCGTGCAAAATGTAGAAGAGATCTTGAGTGTGATTGGACGACGGTCCTTGTGTAAGATTTTGCCAACCTTTTAATATGTCTTCCAATATTTTTAAACATGTATTAAAAATAAATGAATATCTTAGTCAGCTTGTCTTCTCACAGACTTAGTAAGGATATTGAATATGAATTCGGAATTCAGTGTCCTTATCGAGCAAATTTCCTGCAAGAATGTAATATGTTTCAAATATTTTGTCATGGCACTTGCCTGATTTACAATTTAAGAATAAAAAAACTCAAATAAAATATAATTAATAAATATTGTATTAATAATTGGTAACATTTTGCAATAAGCTCCCATTAGTTGATGTCAGTTAACGAATTAACCAACAATGAGCAATACATTCGTTACGTTATTTATTAATCTTTGTTAACAGAACAAACTGTTCATAGATAATTTATGTTAGCTCAAGTCCATTAAATAATATTAACAGACAAACAACTTTTGGTTTTAATGTGTTATTAAATGCTGAAAAATTGAACAGTAACTAATAAATTCTTAATAAGTATTTGTCATTGTTAGTTAATGCATTAACTCATGTTAACAAATGCAACCTTATTAAAAACAAATAAAAGTGTTAACAAATTGGTTTCAAATTTGGTCTTTCATTCGTTTTTTAATACCTTTTCCCCCTCAGAATTCTGTTCCTCAGGTCTAAGGTGAAAAAATCATTCAAGGACCTTGTGAAATACAGGCAACAGCTGGAAACATTAGTGGTATGTGGATCTAATATAGTAAGAAATCCACAGTGTATAATCTTGTAGTGTATGTACTAAAGGATTGTTTATAGATTGGCCAGCTAAACAACTAAACTAAGACTAGCTCAGGGTCTGAACCACCAGACATTACTGAGAGGCTTTAGTGGTTGGATAATGCACTTCATCTAAATGAATATATTTGGTGCCTCAATCCTGAATATGTGGTACAGACATAGACTAGGCTAAGCTTATTTTGATGTGTGAAGCCAGCTACATTTAAGGCATCTTATTAAGGTTGCAACAGAAATACCATAAGATTGTTCTTATATGAATGTTTGTTTGTAGCCAGTAGAGGGCAGTAGTGAGCTGAGGAGTCTCCTGCTGATGAGTCCTGCTGCTCTACAAACTGAACTCAAGAGACATGAGAATCTGTGTGAGTCCTTTCTCTTTTCTGCTGTGATGCATAAACTGCATAATGCATGGAAATAAAAGGATTCACTTTCTCAAGGTCGCTTTATAGGCATTGTTTAAACAATTTATTTGCTATTAAGAGTATTGGCTATCAATTCTTGCTGTGTGTGAAACATAAAACTAAATTCTTTACTTTCCAGGTGCTAAAATTGCATCTTGTGCACATAGGGCAGACACAAACAAGGGCCATTTCCAAGGTGAGTCAATTTGGGAATCAAATGAATGTTCAGAATTGAATTTAAGAGTTTATTTACCATTTTAAAAGCATGAACGATAACACTTATCTTAAGTGGATATTCAATCTTAGTAATTCTGTCAGATCAGATAGCAACCAGTACACAATTAGTTATGTTTCAAATCTTGAATGTTTCCCTATCACAACACAGTCTTTGTTAGACTGACACAAGGAAAAATTATGTGCCATAAAGAATTGATTCCAATTACAGTATGATGATTTTGACCCCACTGCTTTCCTTAAAAGAGCAAGAGAAAGAAAACATTTTGTGTTCCGCTTATATGTGAGTCATGATTGATTTCAAGCACTAGCACAAGTTCTGGATCTTGGTCACATGGGACCCCTGAATAGCCATTTACGAGATTTGGTTTGTCAATGTGACGTGTTCATAGACATTTGTCTCGATCTTTGCACAAATAAAAGGTTCTCTTTTTCTAAGAAAAATATTTCATTTTCCTAACACAAACAAGCCAGAACTCTTCATGGGACAGAATTAATTAGATTATTTCAAGCACACATTCAGCCCCCAGCAAAGCTGCACTTGTGATTCAATCGCACAATGGTGATTTGTTGCAACTCAATGGTTGGATTGTGATGAAGTTCAGCATGTTTTTAAGATAAGGTCGCCTGAAATTGTTTTAATTAGTCACACTCGAGGACCTCTGCGTATATGTTGTTTGTAGCTCGACACCAAAGGAATGTCACAATCTTGATCACATGGTGGAGCATGAAATTTATTAATGTAGAGAACAACAACAACAACAGTAAAAAGGGTGTTTTCACATTTACATCCCTAGAAAGAGAATCAACCCTTTTAAGACATTATAACATACATGGACAATAAACAAATGATGTATAAAAAAGCCATTATGAAAAATTATACAAATTATGTAAAAATTATGCCATTATGTAGAGTTTGGTCCAGATTTGACTAATTTGATGCTTTAGCTATTCTTTTAAAGAAATCAGTATTTTATACAGCAAGGGTGCATTAAATTAATCAAGTGACAGTTTAGATATTTATAATGTTGCAAAAGATTTCTCTTTCAAATTTATCTTCACCAAAGAATACTGAAAAAAGTATCACGGTTTGCACTAAAATTATATATATTAAAAAATGAGAAAATCAGCATATTAAATTGATTTATAAAGGATCATGTGGCACTGAAGACTGGAGTAATGGCTACTGAAAATTCAGGTTTACCATCACAGAATAAATTGCATTTTAAAATATATATTATAGTATATTATATTTCAACATTTAAATTGATTTTTTTTCTGTCATTTGTGTTATGAAAGGCCTTTTTCTGGCTTTTTTTCCTGTGTTGGAATTGTGAATTAGATAGGTGTGACGAAATCAAATTACTTGTCTCCAGGAAAAGATTGTGAAAACGTTTTCACAGAAATGCAGCTAAATACAGATCGTTTCGACTTCAGTTATTAGACTGAGCATCAGAGTATGTCCTGTACAAATAATGTGTTTCGTTCCAGTGAGGTTATTCTCATTACATTTTAGTAGGGTTTGAAGTGTTCATAAGGTTATTGGTTAATTTTCTACATTCACAACTGGCCCAGAACTATTTTTGCAGCAGCATTATTAAGCTTTAAATAAATGATACTTAGACAAATCATATGTACTGTAAGTAGTTGAAGATGTTGTATTTGAAGCTCTCTTGGGACACCATTAGGTCCTGGCATGGATCACTAATACCCTGGATTTCATAGAGACACATCATTGCTATTAGAGTTCTCAAACAGACAGTGTCACTTGAGCCATACAGGAGCTGGTGCGGATGACACATGACGGCGAGGATATGACACTACTCGTGTAAAAGCAAGCTGAGCACCAGGCAGCGTGATACCGCCAAGACAGCTGAGAAAATCCACAAAGATATTTTAACTTTGACAGGCAAACCGCTGAATCCATGTCCCTGACGGAAGCCCCTTCATCTAATGGCTTCCCAAAACATAACCTTGGGCGAAAGGGCAACTGGCAAGCAAGATGTTTATGGCGAAACTGATAAAAGTTTTTCCCAAGCATTCAAGAGAGGCCATCCCTCCTAAACAATCAGATCGGCTGTAAATTTTCTGGCTCATTCAGGCATTACCAAGTCCCGAGCTTCATGCTACATGTTGCTGATGAGCGCAAAATGGGAAAAGACAGAGTGCAATAATTCTGAGGCAGGTTTGTCGCCTGGACCGAGGGTATTGATTATTTCTGTGTGGCGAGAGATTTGGAAAATTCAATTAAAGGAGCTGAGCAAAGGATTCATAAATCGGCCCCTGCCTCCACCTCGTCTACGCCCATACGGAGACATTGTTATGTTCTAAATCAATGTTGCACTTCACAATATATTTTCTTTGGAGCATGAAAATAAATAACATTTAAACAGTTCTGCTTACCGCTGAAACAAATTTTATCTTCACCAAAGCCTTCTCCGTCTTCGCGCGGCAGCCTCCCATGCGCATCAGCAGATGTAGTAACGTATTTTTATGGCAAGTTTTCCATAAGAAAATCCTATATAATATGAATTTTGCGATGACAAAATGAGAAGGAAGGGGACGGATCAGCAGTATAAAAATTGATCAGGCCGCAGATGGGGTAGAGCCATGGGAGATTTGTAAGACAGCCTTAATAGACTGTATTAAAAATTCCTTAAAATGTAATAAAACAAATAGGTTTTTGGTTCTTGGCCGGGACGGGGTCACAGACCCTGCTAATATCACATCAATCCTGGGCTGCTGAAGGATAAATGGGGTCTGTTTGGGGAACATTTTAGTCTTTTTGATGGAAAACACCTGCACAATTAAAGGGCTGCTGTATATTAGAGGGCTTTGGGTGGGGAGGGTAGAGTTGAGCAACTCTCAGCATGTGTTTTGCTCTCTGTTTTGTTCACACGCGTCCCGCAGGAGTATGAGATGCATTTAGTCAGTGCATTTCAGATCATTTGCATTTAGATCATCTAGCAGCTCTGGCAGCTGCAGCAGTCTACAAAATCTATGAGTGATGGATGGATTTACCTGATAAGTTACATGTGCACGTGTCTCATTCATGTATTCACAAAATGATCTAGTCTCTTAAGCTAGATAAAGTGTGTGGTGATCTATCTATGTTGCTTCAAGGGAGGAAACAGGACGCAGCTCTTATGAATTTCTGAAGGCAATTTAAGTATGTCCCCCCCCCCCCCACTCCTCTACCTGGGTTTGTATTGTACTCATTGTAACTTTAAAAGCTTGTCACATTACAGAGACTCATGTAATTCTACAGTAATTAGTAGTGGTTTTATACAGTAGGGTGGGCGGTTTTGACCCTGCACACCCTAGCAACAGCCTAGCAACTACCCAGAATCCTTTGGTAACATGCTAGCACACCTTACCAACCACATAGCAACATACGTGCAACCATTGTGGCAGAGAATTCATCTATCAAATCGTCTTCATAATACATAAAAATACAGTTATCGTGACATCAGAAAGTTATTTCTAGTTAAATTATGCTTAATTTAACAGCAACTTAATTTTACAAGTTTGATCATTTCGGAGTAATTTCACAGAACTGCTTAATAGGATAATTTCTTGCATATTAAACATTAAAAAAAAGATAATTGTTACTTTTATACAGCAAGGATACATTAAACTGATCAAAAGTGACAGTGAAGACATTTATAATTTTACAAAAGATTTTTATTTCAAATAAACGCTGTTTATTTGAAATTTGTATTCATCAAAGAATCCTGAAAAAAGTATAATCTTTTAATCTTGATAATAATAATAATAAAGAAATGTTCTTAAAACATTAAATCAGCATACTATAATGATTTCTGCAGGATAATGTGATATTGAAGACTGGAGTAATGATGCTGAAATTTCAGCTTCGCATCACAGGTGTAAATTACATTTTAAAATATTAAAATAGAAAACAGCAATTTTAAATTGTAAGAATATTTCACAATAGTACAGTTTTTACTGTATTTTCTTTTTTATTAAATACATGCATCTTTGGTGAACATAAAAGATTTTGACTGACACTGCAATGTAATTCTATCAGTCCATTTAATCTCAGTCCTAAATATTACTTTAATGGAATACCCCGGTTTCACAGACAAGGCTTAAGCCTAGTCCTAGACTAAAATGTAAATCTGAGCTGTTTCAACTGAAAGAAACTTGCACTGCCTGATCTTAAAACATGTCAGTGCATTTGTTTTGTCTTAAGATGCACACCAGTAATGTTTTTTTCTAAGGACTGTTTATAAAAATTATTTAAATGTCCTAATTGAACTATGGCCTAATCCTGGTTTACGCTAAGCCCTGTCTATGAAACCGGGCCATAGTATATTATATTATACCACAGACTTTTACATGCACTATGCCTTTTTTTGTTTGCATATAATTCTGAACGGTTCTGGTTTTGACAAAGCTGCAGTTCTCTGTCAGTTTGTTTGATGTACACTGAACATCCTGTCAGCGGCGAGATGTCTGAAGAGGCTGTCAGTCTTTCCGGCGTAGTCAAAATGAGACGACGCTGCCAACACCTTGCCATCCCATCTCAAACACATTTACATTGAATCCATTCTCTGAAAGGTCCCCCCCTCACCGGGAATCTGACAAAATGTTGATTCTACAATACACGGTGTGCTGCGTCGCTGCGAAAATAGTGTTCTTACTGCTGGTATACAGTCCCATTAGGGCTGATACGGGGAGAAATCTATGCATACACACGGATATATATTTGAGAAAGCAACAGTTGTTGGAAAACTACACATGCACAGATATACAGAAGAGTATTCATGGTGGATCTGTCTCTTTGTTTTGGCAGCCACTGAGGGATCATTTCTCGATGTACGACATGGGCGGCAGCTGGTGCCCGCTCAAGGTGGATCACGTAACTCTCTCTTTATCACTTCTAGAGGCTGTCTCAAGGACAAAAGCTTAAGCTGACCTAACAAAACACACACTTGTCACACACTTTGCATTGCTACAGTTGAGAAGAACAAGAACAGCGTTTCAAAATGCAGCAATTTGGTCTGTTCGCCATGGACTGTTAAGCTTCTTAAGAGTTTCAAGATGTGTAACCAAGTACGGCATGACGCGATATCAAGATATGGTTAATATTAGCACCATCCATTAAAATTGTATCATGCACTCCAGTATTATGGCTTGCTGTTTGTTCTATAGTATATCGAGTAAGACAGTCAAACCAAAACCTGTTCATTCTCTCCCCATTCCATGTATGTGTGTGTGTGGCTCCAGACCTCGCTCATGCTGTAACACACTAGCCCCTTTGTGACCTGATAACATTTATAGTTGTAATGGATTTTTTTTAATGGCCGTCATTAACTCGCACAAAGAGGGGTGAAAAAAATTGCTTGTACTTTTTCCCCTTGGTATTTCAGCTTTACAGCATTATGTTCTGATATGTCTCCTTCCATCATTTTTGTTTTACAGCTCATGAAGTTGAAGCGTTTTAATGCATAGCTTTAGTACTAACCTCATGTCTTCAGCCACTGCCAAGATTATTCCTTTGTATTAATGAATATTTTTCTAAATGTACTACTTGAAAGAAAAAGAACATTAGTACTTTTTTTGTTTGTTTGTTTATTTGATGTTGCCTTTTGTTTAGGGCTGCATGATAAAAAAAAATTTAATAAAAATAAACAAATTAAAATTGTGATGTGGCTTAGTGCGATTATCATGCTGCAAAAAGCTGTGATTGAAGTATATGCACTTTGTTTAATAAATATTAGTGTTATATTTTTACAGATGTACTGTAAACAGTGTATTATTTTTCTTAAATGATCATTTTTTATTTTATAGTGAAATATAGTAATATTTCTTTTATGAATTTATTTTAAACAATAATTCATCTTTTTGTCATTTTGCTATATAATCACCATTTTTTTGTCAAAACTGTGTAGCAAATCTGGAGCTTTTTTTTTTTTTTAAAGCTTTTTAAATGGCCGTCAAATTGCTTTTTAATAATCAACAAAACAAACATCAAATCAAATCACAGTTTAGATTTCCCCCCCCCCCCAAATCTCGCAACCAC
Organism: Sinocyclocheilus anophthalmus; assembly: GCA_018155175.1. Taxonomy (NCBI): domain Eukaryota; kingdom Metazoa; phylum Chordata; class Actinopteri; order Cypriniformes; family Cyprinidae; genus Sinocyclocheilus; species Sinocyclocheilus anophthalmus. The sequence continues at coordinate 208,616 of JADLZN010007277.1, read as the reverse complement.
ACTTTTGTTCGTTGTTGGGTCATTTGAAAACACTGGAGACACTTTCATTTGGTACAAAACCATTTAATGATATAAAAATAATGGCCTTACGGTTTGGTCATTTACACAATACCAATATCCCACTAACTGAATTTGTCTCCAAGGCAAACAAGTGAGAGAAAGTCTGGCAAAACTGTATCTCCTTTCATTGAATTCACTCTTCTCAACTCAAGCAAGATCCCTAAACCTCATTAAGAGGAAATTGAATTTTCCCAAACTATTCCCATCCTGTTCTTTTCTAAACGAAAGGATTGTCCTTTCCTTTCACCGTCATCCTGGCTGTAGTTCTTCATTTGACAACCAATGCCTTTGAAGACATATTTCAGTTTGTTTTCTTCAGACTCTTTTTCCTCTGCGGCTCCATCAACTGGACCTGGTTGAAATATATGATGAAGCCAAGAAAGTGGAGAAAGGAGAGGACGGAGACCAGCACCGGAAACAGATCGGGCAACTTGGCCGGAGGCTTCAACCACACGCTCGTAAAGCTCAACGCTGCCATGGCCACCAGTGAAAACCAGAACTGTAAAAGACAAAGTGACAACACTTATTACAAGAGAGAAGAAGTACCATGACAAAGGTTCATTAGTTCTAGTCAAGTGCTCAGCATGACACGGATCCTTGTAACTTGATGTTTATTTTCCACCCTGCTTCAGGAAGGTGAGTCGAGGTATAAACATTAACATGTCTATTTACGACAGATGGAGTGAAGGATCAGTGGAAGTGCTGGTGTGAGCAACACGACCCCCCAATGAAACACTACCTTCATCGTAGGGCCCCCTTATTTATGTCTCTTGTGTAAATAAATATATCTAGGCAAACCTGTGTTAATGACTCACGCTACACAAATAGCACACCTCCTGGTCTTGAACATTCACGCAAGGAGCTGTTGAAACATTCAGTCTATAAAAGCGCTAAGAAGAGCATGGGGTCAAGCTATTGTGAAAGCTATGAGCCGTTCAGGTGGGCCAGCGTGCTTAACTGACTTCTTCATAAGCATCGATGTCATTAACATCAGTGGTGTGGAGTAACAGGCCGTGACGTCAGTGCTAACTTACTTTCCATTTAATGATCTGGCAGAGGTTGAGTTTAGGCAGCCAGCGCCGAGTGAGTTTGCGATAGAGACCCAGTCTGAGCTCTTCTTCTGTACTTCTCTCGAAAGCAGAGAGCAGATACAAACTCAGAAAGAGGAAGGCCAATGAAGTCACCACGTAAGGCAACAGCAAACCATCCTTCAGCAAAAGAGGGAGCATGCTATGGAAAACAAAAAACAAGTGTTAAAAACAAACAATTCAAGATGTGTACAATAAGTGATTATTTATCCTTCTGTTTATGATACAGCTGGTGTTCAGACCAATGTAGCAATCATCATATAATTGCTACATCGTATACATATACTGACACCTAGTGGTGTGGATGTAAAATCATGCAAATCTTTTTACTTAGTACAAATGCATTATTCTTAGTCAGACAGGATTAATTTACTTCGCAATTGAAAGTGTGATAATAGCGGGGCAACCAAGATAAAGTTCCTAGCATTCGACTGGTCCTGCCATTTCAAAATTTATGGACACCTAGTGGCATGGATGTAGAATCACACAAATGTTTGCACTTAGTAGAAATAGTCAGCCAAAATTAAAGGGTTCACCCAAAAATGAAAATTAGCCCATAAATTACTCACCCTCAGTGCGTCCTAGGTGTACTAAAATAACCAAAGCCTTAAACTACTTCAGTCTGTGTGCATTGAATTTATATAATACACGAGTTTCACAATTTGAGTTGAATTACTGAAATAAATGAACTTTTCCATGACATTCTAATTTATTGAGATGCACCTGTATATGACTTTCTTCTTTCAGACGAATCCAGTCGGAGTTATATAAAAATTTGTCTTTGATCTTTCAAGCTGTTTCATGGCACTCAGCGGGTGTTGCATTGCTTCAGTCCAAAAGGTAAAAGAAAAAGCACCCTCCATCATAAAAAAAAAAAACACAGTGTTTTCCACGGCCTTCTGGGGTGGGGAAAAAAGTCCTTCTGTAGCGAATCGATGCGTTTTTTTAAAGAAAAATATCCATATTTAAAACGTAATAATCAGTTTAATCTTGCTTGCGCTCACTGTTGTAAACGGAAACAGTTCCGGGCGAATGACGTATGAGGTCAGCTTTGCACAGGGGAGAGATCAAAACAAAACAACGGTCAAGAATTAGAAGTACAAAACGAGGATTTGTAAAGAAGAATGTCAGAGGATTTTGATATAAGCCAAGAGGAGACTGGTTTTCCTTTGCTAAAGTAAGGAAACTTTGCTTCCTTTTGATCCTGTTAACAAACGTTGGTTTCACGAGACTCACCGGCGCATGCGCAAAACGCTGCCCTACATAATCTGCCCGGAGCTGCTTCCGTGTAGGACTGTTGGCGCAAGCTACATTAAAGTGATTATTACGTTTTGAATATGGATATTTTTCGTACAAAAACGCATCGATTCGCTACAGGAGGCCATTGTTCACCCCCCGAAGCCGTGTGAGACACTTTTTTTTATGGATGGGCGATTTTTATTTAAGTTCTTTTGGACTGAAGCAATGCAACACCCGCTGACTGCAATGATAGAGCTTGAAAGATCAAAGACAATTTTTAATATAACTCCGCTTGGATTCGTCTGAAAGAAGAAAGTCATATACACCTAGGGTGCTTCGAGGGTGAGTAAAACACAAGTCTAATTTTCATTTTTGGGTGAACGAACCCTTTAATTTATTCTGCAAATTAAAGTGTCTAATAATAGCAGGGTGATCAAGATAAAGTTTTCTGGTGGCCCTGTCATTTCAAAATGGTGACCTCCATGAGGGGACCCTCTCTGTGTAAAAAAAAAAAAGACCCTTTAGAGAAGCAATATGTCATATTCAGTCGTTTCAGTCAGTTTGACTCTGACTAAAATGGCTTATAATTTTAGATGAAAAATGTTTTAGTTAATGGAAAAAGCTCAATTTAATCAACTATTTTATATATTAAACATTTTATATATTGAACATGTATCAACAACATTTAACAAAACTTCTATTAAAAACAGATCTCCTGAAATAATAACAGTATTACATAAAAAGTACTTAAGTACAGTAAGTAATAAGTATTGTAATACAATATTTTTTTTCAACAAATTTTCAGTATGTTTTAATTGAAATGGTTTAATTATCACAATGATGCCCATTTTCCAGAAGGTCTCCAGTATTGCTTACAAAACATTTTCTGTAAATTGCATTGATGAGATCAACATATCAATGTATTTAACCTCACATAAGTATATTAGACATGGAAGTAAACCTTTAGCTAACTAGCTTAGCTGTTTCCATAGGCATTTGACAGAAAAACAATAATTTGCACACCAACCATATCATGAATAATACGGCTATTGAGATAGTGTTGACAAAATAAAACAATCTTTGTGTTCGCAGAACCGGTCATGACGCAGAAAAAAACAATACTAGCTGTGAATTTTGAACATTTCACTATAATGAGTATAAAGTGTGCTAATGAATGGTGTGCGTTTTGGGCACAGAAAACTCTGGCAATGTGTTGTCTCTGTATGTTCTTGTGGATATTTCCCCTAATAGTGCAACAATTACTCTATCATAGAATATAATTCAGTTATCTTCCATAACAAAGAACATCATGTCTTCAGCTAAAAAACATAAATATGCAGCATTAAAACAGTTTTGTGGAAGCAGGCAGTGCGATTCTAGAGAATGGTGGGTTGTGTTTACACAAAAGGGTCTTAGTTTAATGGTATGTGGGCTATGTCATGTAATCCAGTGATATCCTTACACTAAATCATGCACACAACAATTAGACTGGACAGCTGGGACTCCCCTATCGGCTACTACTCTTCTTCTCACTATATAGTCATTTGCTGATTTTGTTTCCATCTTAACTGTAAGGATTCATATATAGTATTTTTTTTTTTTTTTTTTTCAATTTTAATTTATACCATACTGCTGCTATCGACTGAACGTTGCGTTAGTAGAAACCAAGGAGGATCAGGGTATTTCGTTGATGACAAGGCAAACTGGCCTGTAAAACATATATTTGACTTTTAAGACTATAATTTACTACATTACAGATATGTTTACATGATACCAATGCTATAATTATGTAGTTGAGAGGGCAAGGACTAGGTATCAGTATCTCTCTTCAGTGATCCAGTCACTACACTTCCTGTGTCAACTAATTTTTAACACCCAATAGAGACCCTTAATCCAGAAACATGTCTTACTGATTGACTAACACGTGCAAGATATACAGTAACACAACATTTAAAATCTGTTGATTGCAGCTAGTTCTTTGCATATGTTGTATATCATAATATGTTAGATTTATGACTTGCAAGAGTAAACATGCAGAAAAGTGTTGCCAAGTCCGCAGTTTTACAGCGAAATTGGGCTATTTAACACTGTTGCCGCGGGTTGAAGAGACTTCAATAACATGATATTTATCCCATTGAATGCGAATTTTAGCAGGGGAACCCAGACAAAAAACGTGTATTTTACCCCCCGGAAACCCTTGTGGGCTGGTTTTGAGTAGCAATTGGGCGGGTTTTGTTGTGAAAACCTGGCAACCCTGATGCAGAATATGGGAAAATACATCACTAAACAATCACTAACTTAATTGAAAGTAAAGTTTCTAATGTCCAGAGATCAACCAATATTGCCTTATTATCATACGCTATTTTTATAATTATGTGTTGGGTAACTAACATTATTTAATTATTGTTTTATTTCTGCATTTTGACAATTATAACTACAGGGTTTATCAGGTAGACCCAACATTAAAGTTAAAAAGCATAAATAACAGTAAAAATATCAAACTGAATATCAGTCAATCTTAAGTAGTTTCTAGTAATCACCAAATACTTATTTTCATAACTTAAAGTTATGAAACTGAACACTTCATCTTAAACATGATACTGTTATTTAGTTTGTCATAACAAATTTTGTCTACATCAATGACAGTGGGTTAAGCAAAAGTAGCAATAGCAATTAGATCAAGTAATATGAATTATATTCCACTGCTTACAAGGCTACTAGAAGGATAGACTTCTCATGGACTTGGAAGGAGAAGAGGAAAAAAGCCAGGGAGGTGTTCACCTACAGTACAAGCAGATCAGGGGAGTCAGTGGTCAAAAATACAAGTCGTTGAACCAACACATAATCATGACACCACTTACCAAGGCAAGCTTAAACTGCCATAGAGTGGGTTTGGACAGCAATTTTAAAGAGAAGGAGGAGAACACAGAGTAAGAGCAAACTGAAAGAAAAAGAAAAAAAATCTTTCATGAGTACATCCCATACATAATAAAAGATTAACTATTCACACAAATGGAGCAGAGAAATATGATCAAGAGGCCCTGTTGCCAAAGCCCGTAATCTATCCCATGAAACTAGAGGATGCGGCTGCCTGATCTTTTTATACATCCTCACAGTCAACAAGAAAGATCCCAGCATGCAGGAAATGCATGAGATTCGGGGATGGCCTGCTGAGCACTCACAGAATTGCTTGAAGCCCTCAATCATCATTCTCTTGGAGGAAATTGACCCTATTAGAGATGAATGACCCTAGTGGGACAAGAATCTGGTCCATAATGACAGATGCAAATGTAAGGTGAGATAAACTGTACAGGGAAAGCATATACGCCATGATACATTTCTAGCGAAATCGAAGAACTGGTGCGGCATCATTTCAAACAAAATCAGGCAAAGTTTGTTGGAGTTTCGGGAGTTCAAAACAGCTTGCCAAAGTCAACTTTCCAGAAAACTTCTCTCTGGCTTGTAAACACCTTCGAACTACTGTTGGACCGTGGTGATTATATAATACAGTTGGGGCCAAAAGTATTGGCAGTGACACAAATGTATTTTTTGCAAGTTGTGACTTAATGGTTGTGTCATCACATTGTTTCTACAAGTATTGGCAGTAACATAATAGAAACAATGTGAATGAACACCACAACAGCTAAATTTGCAAAACACAAAATTTATGTCACTGCCAATACTTTTGAGCATGACTGTAGGTAGGTCAGGTCTGGGGCTCTGCTTTCTTTGATGTAGAAATATTGTCCATCTTCTGTTCAGTATAGACGTGAATAAAAACATGAACAAACTGGAGAGCTGCTTTATAGTAGAACGTTAAGCCGTTACTATAATCGAAAGCGACAGACACTGTTTTTTTTATGTTTAATACTGTAAAACTGCTTGCTTTAAAGCAATTCATTGTATAATGTGGTATATACGTAAAATGACTGGCCTGCCGAACTGCAGAGCTCTTGCAAACGTTATGATCAGATGCTTTCTTAATTGCCGTTTTCTCATCACTGTTATTTTTGTTTTGCATTTTTACTGAATAGAAAATGTGCAGCGTGGGTGGTGTCACTAATGCCGTGTATACACTGCACAACTTTTGCCATGATTTTCATTCGCCAACAGGTTTGTAGAAATCGTTGTCAAATGCCCGAAATCGGAGGAAAATCAGTGAATGAAAATCGTGTAGTATTAATGATCAAAGATGCAATCTGAGAGAAGTGCAAATTCATTGCCGGTGCCACTGAGATATTTAGCATGCTACATTTTTGGACCTGTCTGCGACTCATGCAGTGTGAAATGTGTTTTGACTGAACATTACATAGGCGTCAACCTACAGCCAATAAAATACCATATCCATTTGCTTATAAAACTATATGAAAAATTGAACTCTGAGCTGACCGATGTAGCAGTCGTCTTGTACATATACTGACACCTAGTGGTGTGGATGTAGCTATCCCGCAAATGTTTACACTTACTAGAAATGCATTATTTACAGTCAGCCATGATTAATTTATGCTGCAAAAGAAAATGTACAATAATAGTGGGTTAACCAAGATAAAGTGTGCAGTATTTGGCTGGTCTTGTCATTTTAAAATTGCTGCCCCCTTGAGGGGACCAGCTCCGTTTAAAATAAAACAGGTTTTATTAGGCTACTTATACAACTTGAGGCTTCATCTCACATGAATATACATGATTTTAAAAATCTTATTTGTTTATTTGTTAAACTTTTTAATTAGGAAAACATGATTGAGTGCACCCTTAAAACAGACCAATGAGAAAATGAATTACTGACTTTGCAAAAATAGACTAAACAAAGACAAAAAAAAAGGAATTCTTAAATGAAGTCAACGAAATAATCTCGACCAAGCCCTTGCACCTGCAGATTAGAGTCCACATATCAGTATCTCAAAATCTCTCCGATATCATTAACTACGCATAATCCCACTGTGCCCTCCCTCTATAATTAGATGTGTTTCACAAACATGGTAAGAGGGAATATACTGAGAAAGATTTTGAGGTGGAGATACATAAAGAGACAACGGAAAAGGAGAAAGGGTGGCGGGTAAATGGATGGTGAAGGATTACCTGAGGAACAGCTGAGTCTCTCTGGACAGCAGGGTCTTGATCTTTATCAGCACATTCAAGCTGCACCATGTGTTAGCCACTTTATCCTGTCAACAAACACATGCTGTCAAAGTCACTAAACTAATGCGCTCCGGACAGAATGACACAATGAGAACGAATGATACATTGACCGCTAGGTCAGTTTTCAAATTTTTTATGAACAGTTGTTTAAACTAGTGTAAACTCAGGGGTGTCAACTCAATTTAAATTAAGGGCCAGAATGAACAAAACTTCACATTTAACTTTACGCTTTAATAACTAACATTGGGGTAAAATAAAAGTACGTTCATTTAGATGCACGCAAATACCTTTAGATTGCATATACATACAAAATTAAGAGTTAAAATATAGGGAATATTACACAACATATAGAATGCACTGCTCTTGGTAACTGTAATAAACCACCTAAATTCTAATATTAAAGGTAATATTTGATTAACTTCCTGTAATAAGTAACTTTCTGTTCTAATATAATGTTATAAATATATCATGCCAAAATGATTTAAAAAAAGTTTTTTTTAATATATCCCAAGCTATATTAGGCCTCGATGTTATTTTAGCATTAACTTTATACTATAATTAATTACAATATTTAATCATATTTTGTGATTAATATTTTAATATTCAGTTTTCACTTTATTTTAAAGTTTTCATTTTAGTAAATTTAGTATTTCAACTTTAGTACTTATTTAGTCCAGTTAGTTGCCACGGCAATATTTCAGTTAAAATTTTTGTTAAGTTTAATTTAAACAAAAAAATAAAAAATTCTCTCTAATGATCTAATATTTAATATTATATTTTACTTCAGCTTTATTTCAATTACCTAAAACTTTTTAAAATAGTTTTTTTTTAGTAAATGGCAACAGCACTGTTGGACCTACAGCCTTGAGTTTTTCATAAAAATGGTGTATTAAATTAATCAGCAACAAAGGTTAAAGTGAAGGATTTGTTCTTGCTTGTTTTCAATAATGTTGCAGCTCAAGAAAATACCCTTTTCTGAAATAACCACAAATTTATGATCATGCTTACAAAATTAGCATTGACATATAAGGTAAGTATCTTTAAATGGTATGTAGCTTTTGAAGAGAAAGCACATAAGTGACATTACTCAGCGTAATCATTTCCCAACTGAAAGCGCAATAAAAATTCCTGTGGGCATTCTTGGGGGGCATTGGTACAAAGGGCAAGGGTGAAGTATTACACTCCCATTAATTTTCCCGTCAAGTAACTGTGATGTCAAAAAAAGCTATGCACTTATTTGTAAACTTATAGACACAGGGTTAAATGACTGTCCTAATGCATACCAAGGACATTAATAACGTCACCGAGGTTGCAAAGACTGCGGTTTTACCACATACAGAAGACCAAATTGCACCCTTTAGGAAACTGATCTGTTCTGAGTGCCAGCTGACCTTTCTGCTGAGGTACCGACATGTGATTCCTTAAAGACTGGTGGCCTTTAACAGTTGTGCAACAACAGAATTAGTAAATGTTATGAAAGTTTCAGCCCTGCTTCTGAGAATTTCTTCATAGTGTTCAATCCTCGAAAACACAGCTGCTGTCTTTCACAGCTGTGTGAAGACGAGTGGACACTTCAGCTGAAGTTGAGACCCACCAATGAGATCCACTTTGAAAAAAATGTCTGTTTTTTTTTTTTTGGTCTATACAGTGAAAGTCAATTAGGTCCATTGACAAATCATCGACTTTCATTGTGTGGTCCAAAAAAACAAAAACAAAAATCCATACTTGCCCAGTTGATTAATCTCAGTACATTAAGACAACAGTTTTATATGACGTTTTCTGAAATGTTATATTAAAATTTGGAAACGAGGCATTATTTAATTAAAAACCCAATAATTTGCATAAATTTCCACAACAGAAATCTAAACATTGGATATAGCCAGGTTCAACATTTTTTCCTAACCCCCATCCCACCCCACAAAACAGCCTTTAAAGATGTAAATGAATCAACTGTAATAAAATTCATACTTAAATATGGATTGTGGATGTTTTCTTTTCAATAGTCTGAAAGACGACATGTTATGGAAGCACAATTAGCCTAAAATGTCAAAATTGACCAGCAAACGAAAAAACACTGGTTTTGCCTGTAGTGTCATGCTAATTTAATGTTTAATTTTACTTTTTCTACAGACAAAAAAAGAGCACTGATTTAGCTATCAGCTAAATATCATCTAGCTTTACCATGCTCTGATGTATACGATTAGCAACAGTCAAGACTCGCTTATCGCTCCATCCTTCACAAATGCTCAAGGCTCTAGGTTAGAATTACTCACACCTTGTGTATTATGTTAGCCTCATGTCAGGCAAATGCATGATATATTCCGGGCCCTGAGCCCTGCAGAATTTTCAATTACTTCTCACAACACTGCTACTTTGACAACAGGGTTTTTGGGTGCATTTCAAAAGCAAGCCGCAGTACTTGTACACCATGTATTTCAGTATTGACTTACAAAAGGCTTTAGACAACGAACAGGACACAGCTCTAGATTTCCAATAAACTCAACGTGAGACCCTTGTTTACTAATCAGATCTAAAGGATAAATCCTGCACTGGACCCAAGGGGTCTCATTGAGGTAATCTATGAATACAGGAGAATCTGACTGGCTAGATGTGTATTAAGTCAGTCTTCTATTTGCATTAATATATCACAGATCCAAAATTGAACACGGTTTACAGTTTACTGTATGTATCTACATAGGATTCTGGCAACAGTGTATTTATGCATTCATGCATGCATACAGAGAAGAATGTAATGCATGTGGATTTCAAGGGCATTTCCCTGCATTGGAAATTTTATAACAAGCAAGAACAGAGCTGAATAAGCATCACAAACATCACGTTGTAATGATGTGTTTAAAGCTCACTTCCTGAGCAATAAATATGATTGATTTACATAAATTTTCCCTCAGTGTTTTACATAAGTAAAGCTCAAAGCCCCTGACCCAACTGTGCAAATACAGTTCTCAATGTTATCGAATAGTAAACATGTATTTCTCAATTTTCAAGGCAGGATAATCTCTGTTATCCAAGCATTGGTTCAAGAGAATGAAAAAGGAACCTATTTAGATTAACTTGAAAAAGTTTGCCATTAATGCTTTGTGATGCTGCATATACATTATGTGAATTACCTCAAACAAACCCCGACCAACAGGAAAAAGGCGATGAAGAACTTGTAGAGGTTGTTTGGGGTCGGACAAAAAGGGCATCCAGCAGAGAGCAAAGGTCACCAGTACAGTCATGGAGATCTTGACCAAATTAAAAAATCTGGGTACACAAAAATTTAGCAATATAATTACAATTGTATAAACATAATTGACTTTCAATTTATTCTGTTAATGCAAAGATCTAAAAAAAATATTAAAGGGATAGTTCACCCCAAAAATGAAAATTCTGTCATTAATTACTCACCCTCATGTCGCTCCAAACCCGTAAGACCTTCGTTCATATTCGGAACACAAATTAAGATATTTTTGAAGAAATCTGAGAGCTCTCTGACAGCAACACAACTGAAATGTTCCCAGACCCAGAAACATAGTAAGGAAGACGTGATTTGGAGGAGAAGAATTCTTGAATAAAGCCATTACTTTTGTTTTCTTTTTGCGCACAAAATATTATTGTAGCGTCGTAAATTTGCGGTTGAGCCACTGATGTCACATGGACTGTTTTAACAATGTCCTTACTACATTTCTAGGCCTTGAACGTGTCCGTTGTGTTGCTGTCTATGCAGGGTCAGAGAGCTCTCGGATTTCATCAAAAATATCTTAATTTGTGTTCCGAAGATGAACGAAGGTCTTACGGGTTTGGAACGACATGAGGGAGAGTAATTAATGACAGAATTTTAATTTTTGGGTGAACTATCCCTTTAGGTAATTTTGTATCATCCAGGAATAACACTGTCCATTCTCCTAACAATTCAACAAAGGTTCTCTAACAGTATTTTTATTTGTATGATTTGCTGACCAATACAACAATCTTGAACTTTTAAAAACATTTTATACATATTTGTCATAAAATACTATTCCTTTAATATTCATAAGTTAAAACAAAGACTTGAGGTGTGTTATACATTCGAAAAAATATTTTCCATAATTAATGGGTCATAAATCAGTTCACTCGACTACTTGAGTAGAGACAACATGCTCTCACAGTTTTTCAGTGTACTGTATACTGGAGCAACTAACACCTCTCAGCTGTAGATATACAGCTGCACGCACAGGCATAGCAGGGAGGGTCAGGCATGGCCACAGAGTCATCTGGACATGTCTCTTCCCAGGCAAACTAATCCACCAATGCATCTGCCTCCAAATTCCCTTGGTGCATTGTTACTAAATCAACAAATGCAAGACAGCAAAGAGCAGAGTGCTTGCTCTGAGACCAGCTGCAGGACTGGTGTAGAAATGCATACAAAGTCAAATTGAATAATAAAAGAAAAGAAAAAAAATCCACCTGTAGTGGTGAAGCGTCTAATGATGAACATTAAGGATTTGTTATTTTCAGGCATAAATAAGGCAATCAGGCTATGAAACTTGCAGCTGGACTGAAAGCTGGAGACTTGCAGCTAAAGGTGTAATTAGCATTGTCAACAAATGTATTATTTCATTGTGAGCGAATTTCCATTAACAGGACTTTTTCACTTATATGCATAATTCATAATTACTGAGATTTTGTGATAATTCAGGTTTAGCCATGAACAAAGATTTTACTTTTAATTTAGGTCCAATTTTTATTTAATTTATAATATATATACACACTACAGTACTACTGGCCAAAAGCTTAGAATAATACAATTTAAGATTTTTTTTTTTGAAAAGTCTCTTATGCTAAAGCTGCAATTAATTGTAAAAAAAAAAATACAATACATAAAGTCAAGAAGCCTTTTCTCCATCACTGATGTGGGATTGTTGCATATGTGTCTACTGATACAACTGAAATATTGTCGAAAGCCTATAATTGGTCTCAACAATTGACAGGCCTACTTTTACTACACTAGGTTTGGTACCTTCTGGAATTTCTTGAGGTCTGCTTAAATAACTCAAGTTAAGTCATTAACTCAGTTAATCAATTTTAACATATTATTGCAATCAACTTTAAAATAAAAAATGCAATGTGTGTGCAAACACCCAAATGACTCACCCTCTCCCAGTCAAGCCCTGCTTGATGCACTGGCCCAGGAGGTAACAGAGGAAAGGCAGTGAGTGATACAATTCCATTTGCTTGTAATTGAGAGACAGTGAAGGCCAAGGCAACCAAACAATCCCAGCCCAAAACCAGTCCCAAAGTCCCCAAGAGCCAGACCAGGCTCACATGTATATCTGAAATTGCAGTAAAGACTCTGACAGCTGTTTTTTGGCTTTTAAGTTCTGACGATGGAATAGAAATGAAATAAAATACCATAATATAACCAGGGGCGATTCTAGGATTTCAGTTTAGGAGGTTATACTCATAAAAAAGAAGATAATAAATACATAAAATAAAGATATATCAATATATTATATATTATACACACACACCACACACACACACACACACACAGTGTATATATATATATATATTATTATATAGATATATATATATATAAATACGGTTTAATTAATAGGGGTATATACTAAACTTATTGCAGTATTTTCCACGTTATGCATAGACAGGTATAACAAGCCAAATTCAAGTCTTCATGATCTCACACACACAACCTGCTGTACAAACACAAAATTTTACTGTTTGCATTTCTAGTACAACCCTCTTTCCTTAGCTCAAGTATGCAAACCTCTTTGCCACATGCACTGGTATATGTATTATATTGAAAGTTACATTTTAAAATTAAAATGGCAACGTGATCGTTTCATAAAGTATGCGGTTCCATATGTGCTTCCCTTTCGTGGAGGCCATGCTGTGGAGTGATGAGGGGTGAACGCAGTGAAAACTTTACAGTAGATGGGGAACCGATTGCTCCCCCATGATATTTTGTAAACTGGATTTATGACAAAGAACTGCACAGATGCAGATATTATAACAATCGATAAACACACACCTTGTCCTCTGTTTCTCGCTCCGCACCGCCGCGTGAAAAAGAGCGTGCTGAAAGACGGTTCGAAGTCTGATTGAAGAGCCGATCGAAGTCTGCTGCCGTTTTCATATGAAATTTAAAGGGGACTGAGGCGATCACGAATTCGTGTAGTTATGGAGCTAATCGCACAATTTTAGGGGGGCTGAGTAGTCATTTTACATTACACATCGCTATAGCCCCCCTAAAAATGGCCTAGCGACGCCCATGATAATAAATAAATACCATAGCAATTAAGGTAAAGGTTAAAGGATACTGAAAATGACCGTAGTCAATCAGTATAAGTCCTGGATACAGAAGGATGCAGAAAGCTGCGGCAACCTACAAGAACAAAATGGTACATTTTGACCAAATCAAATCATGTAAATGATTGCAAATACAAATAAACAATATACCAATTCAAAGGTAGTCTTTTAGTTACCTTTTGTTTAGAGGATCCATCGCAAAAGTAGAAGCAGTAAAGCAAAACTGCTGGAATGTAGATCAAAATATCTGTAAAAAGAACTGTTGGGACGAGGAAGGTTAATATGCATGAAAATATTTCTCCTAATTTACAGAGATTTACATCATTTAACTATAACTAGATGTAACCATATGACTGTGTTGACTTTCATGACTGTAAACTGTTAAAAACATTATAAGAGATTATTCAGAGCACTTCAATGCAGCGATTTGAACGAACTCTTATAAAAACTAATTAATAGATTTTAATTTTAATATTTACATACTATAAATTTTCATTTTAAAAATGACAGATGAGTAATCTCCCCGAAAACAATAATATATATATATGGATTTCACATGATGGTGCATGAAATACAAGCATATTTGAGTAATTACATACACAGAACAAGCACATATTTTAATTTTAAAAACAATAATAATTTTTATTTCTGCATGAGTACATGATCAATATCATGTTTTAAAAAGGCTTGTGGCCAGCCTGCTGAATTCGTCATAACTATCATCATGGAAGCTTCATTAGAAATAACTTTAAAATAATAGAAACAAAAGTTTATAGGTGGATTAATGCCCATTATAATTCTAATATTTCTGCAAAATCAGTAAGTTACTCTCCAAAATGGAGGAAGACGGTAACTCGGGGAGAAGAAATGCTGAATAAATTGTTATTATTGTTTTCTTTGTGCACAAAAAATATTCTCGTAGCTTCGCAAATGAAGTGAGCCACTGTGTTACCGAGTCATTACTACGTTTCTGGTTTTGGGAACATTTCAGTTGCGTTGCTGTCTTTACAGGTCAGAAAGCTCTCAGAGTTCATCAAACATATCTTAATTTGTGTTGGTTCCGAAGAAGAAAGAAAGTCTTACAGGAACGACATGAGGGTGAGTAATTAAAAACAGAATTTTCATTTTTGGGTGAACAACCCTTTAAGAGGTAGAAATGACACCGTGACTGCCATCTAAAATATTTGAAATAAATAAATTATTTATCAATACTTACCTGTGGCCCTCATGAACAACTTATGTGAGTGGCTTTCATAGCCTCTAGACGCATGCAACTCCACCCATTCAGGATTGAGCAGCTTTGCTCTAGAAAAATTGATACCACACAAGTCAAAATCATCATCAAGCCACGTTCAACTGATAAATAAAAAATATGGACGCTGTACCAGGTAAAAGAACACTTACACGTATGCACAGACCAGACTGTGATATGCTGTCAAAGGAGGATAATCAAGACCCCAGTAGTTCAAATCATTATTTGTAGTATTGAAGTACCTAGTTTGAAAAAAAATAAATAAAAAACTGTTAGGCCACATTCATATAAGGCTTTGGCCTTATAAATGAAATACAGTGACATTTAATTTCTACAATATATAAGGAGGGGGAGCTTCACCAATATTGGTTTACTTAGCCATGAAAGAACAATGAGAGACTAACCATTCATGAACAGGTAGATTGTAAGTCACTTCTTGCCAGTGTCTCTGTGCTTCATAGTCACCGAACATTGGCGGTTTACCTGCACCTATTCCATTAAATGACATACAAAACACGAATAATGTTTATCCCCCTTGATTGACGTTTTAGATGAGCTGATCTTGCTTATTTACAGATGGATGAGTTGTTCCGAACACTTGCAGCTGACTTTGACGTGCCCATATAACGTTACTGATCCTAAAGAAACCGGTGGTTCGTTCACAAAAAACCAACCTGAGTAGGAATGAAAAGACACCGTCCATCTCGACGTTAAACCGAGCAGCACGCACAGTGAGATAAGGCTCCAGTTCTCCATGTCTGGTAGCCTTTAAGACTTTTGATTTAAAATCATAAAACTGCAGCAGCGCTCATGTTTTCCAAGAAAGCCGAGTCGGCTGAGGTTCACTTCCTGAAACAATGCGTCTGCGGAGTGGCGCTTCGTGATGACATCATACATGCGCACGTGGGTTGAAGTGATTTTGAACAGGTTTGGCGTTTGGGCGGTCAAGGTCTGATTTGTCATTTTGATCCATGGTCTGATCAAAACTTGAAAATGGTGGTAGTAAATAAGCTATGATTTAAATAGAGTATTGAAGTGCAGTAAAGTAAAGATGTTGCTAGATGATGATCCTGAATAAATAAGCAATGGTCAAATAATGGACTATCTATGGAACATCACCAGGTGAAGACACTGAATAAACTGCCTTTTGACTAATTACCAACGCTATGAACGAGATTATAAAAAATAGGGGGGAAACTGATGTGTTTATGTTCAACTCTATCCCAAAAGTGCCTAAATCAGTGCTGGTCAAAGTAAGGGCATAGGCTATGAAGCAAATATGTATCCTATAACGAATATATATATCACTATATATTTTGAGTGATAAATGACAGTTATTTTAGAACCATTTAAAATTTCATTACAAAGACATGCATTTGTTTATCTTTAAAACGGATTAAAGAAACACAAACGACTAAATGGAATTTTTGTAATTTGTGGAATATTTCAGATTGTGCTCACAATGTTGACTTTCAGCTGCGTTACTTATGTTTGTTGCCTTGGTAACCTAACGATTTTATTTAATTACAGAAAAGAAAGTAAGATTAGACAATAAGAGCCTGTATAACTTTATTTAATTGAAAAAGCAATTTGTTCGTTTTTTTATTTATTTGTGTCATTTTAGAAATGACATTATCCCATCGATCCAATTGATTTACTCAAATATCGTAACGCCATAGACCTCCAGATGTCAGTCAAATGTAGGTCTGAGAGCATTTGCATCTCTGTCCATAAGTCAGTTCTGAATTGTTGCTCACTTTACAATCATACTTGAGATCCTCAACTTTTATCTGAGCAGTGTTGTAATCGTTAGCATTGCATTCATTTTAAGAGCTGCTGGATATGACAGCTTCTTTGTGGTTGGGACATCAAATATTTATAAATAATAACCATGAACAAGTGCTGATTTGCAATGACACTTTCATTACAGTAAGGAGCCTATTAGTCACATTCAGCTCAATGACATGTTAATGTCCCTGTTTGCCATCTTTGTCATTTACTGCTTCGTCTTTGCACCCTTTTAAGTATTTAGTATAACCACTGGATCCACCTTTACTGTTGGCGATATGCTCCAGGAGATAGGATACCTGGGCTTGTCAGTGGTCCTTATTGCCCTGCATGTAGCTTATGTATTGTGATTTTTTTTAAAGTATGAACTGTTATTTATCTGTTTATTTGTTTGTTCGTTCGTTTTTTACATTTACAGTTTTAGTAATCTTTTTTTCTGCTGACAAAATGTTGACATTTATTAATTTGAAAGGTATTTTCAAAGAGGAAAGTAATATTGCAAAACAAGGTTCGAGAGAAGCTGTCCCGAATTTCGCTGTGCGAAACCAAGCCCATCTAAGATTAGAGAATATGTCTAATTAGGGGGGGAAAAAATGAATGTAACATTTAATATAGAAAAATGAACATGGCATAGACACGAGTGCAAAGCATTGGGTTAGGTGGTGGGAACACGGAGACTCTACACCTGTGTAGCGCGGAGAGCAGGTGGAGCCACAAAGGTCAAAGCGTTGTTTAGTTTACCCCAAAATACGTCCGACCACTTGTCACTTTCAAAATGCTCAGCAAGGGGTTTTCCTTTGTGTTTCACACGCCAAGAAAAATAGAAAGTTTCCAAAACAGTTGTTGTTTAACGTTTTAGGTCTGTTAAATGTTACGCGTAAATGGATAAACAGCCTTGATGCATAGCCAAGCAAAATTCTCCAGATACTGTTACTGAAACTCCAAATGGCATGACTGTTCTTATTGAAAAACAGTTAAATGATCACTGATGTTCATAATTATTAAATCTGTATAACGTCTCTTTTATTGTTGTTATTTTTTCTATAATAGCAAAGAGGCCTATCCAAGGCTCGCGACTAGGCAAAACGCAGGATGTGTTATAACCTTGCACTCGTTAAAGAGTCAACTCTTTCCCACCAGCCGTCCTAGAAATAGATCCCTCATTAAAACCCGTTGAATCGAAACAATTTCACAGTATCTCTAGTCCAAAACAAATAGCATCTATAACAGCTCCACGTGCGCGTTCATTATCCTCGCGACAGATGCAAAGAAACACGTTTATTTTAGAGAGAGGACCACGGTTACTGTAGATGCATCGGAATTTTGCACCCATTAGCAAAAGCAGTCGTTTCATTTATGTAATTTATTCCTGTAAACGCCATCTAGTGATACACTTAAGACATCATCATCGTCATGGTGTGCAGTAGCTATAGAATGAGGCGATCATGTGTTTTAGTTTTTGTATAGGCCTGAGTGACAACGGATTTATTTTCTTAATCATCTGCGGTGTATTTTTTATAAAGGTCTTGTCGGATGCTGTGCTTTTAAAATGTTTTATTAAGCCAACATGCATCTCTTTTTTTTGAAATGCCCAAATATTCGGTAAAAACGTGCTAAATACACTATAGATCAATCTGAAGCTGGGATAGCTTTTACATACCTTTTTAATAGTAGGTCTATGAGCGCGATTACAAATCCGTTAGTACTAAATATCATGACCATTGAGAGAAAAACACACCAGCAACGACCTAATTTGAATAAGGCTTTATTTTTAACAGCGAAATGCAGCAATAAATGACTGAATATGCTGTCGAAGTAGAAGGCATCAGAACAATGTGCTTACAACCATTTATCCCATTTTAAGGAATACGGAGACAGTTGTGGAAGGCCCTGTTGGTGGCTTTCAGAAGGACAGTCTCAGCAGCGTCTTTAGCCTGAAAGTGAATTCAAGAAGCGGCTCCTTTTCTTTCCCATGGGTATCACTTAAATATAGCCCTAACTCTTGTGCGCCACACCATCTACCATTTGCTGTTTGAGTAGAACTGATTAGCTAGACACAGCTGTGAAAGAGTGTTGCTTTAATAAGAACAACTTCCCAAACATTTTTAGGTCGCACTTCATTTTGACTTGTAAATGGATACGGCAGCTTCTCGACGGCTATATTGACCTTTTTATTTGGAAAGAATGTTGATATTTTTGTAACCTACATTGTCGAAAGGGTGGGATTAAGTAAGCTTAGTTTAATTTATAATTAATAAGCTGATCGTAGTAATTGTTAGTAGGCTATATTATTTCTGTAGAAGGTTGTCTTTAATGCAAAGTTTAAGGACGGCTGACTGAAACCGTTTGTGATGGTTGTTTTCAGCTTGAAACAGATGCTGATCCGTTGAAATGATTGCCTAGAGTTGTATTCACAATATGATAAAATAGCCTAATTATTTGTTTATGTACAATGTTTTTTTATATGATTTGAATTAAAATATCATATTACTAATTTTAAAAAGGACCGCTGAAATAATACACCATTCCAAAATTACTTAATCGCAAATTAAAAAAATATAATCAAGGGGTATCGTTTATGTTTTCATATAACACTCATAACTGAAAATATATTCTTTAAAATGTCTTCTGTTGATGAAAATGAAAATGCTACATTTAATCGCATAGGCTACTTAAACAATATAAGTAATACTACGTACACCTGTAATTTATACATTGTTTATCGGTTACATTCCTGTAATTTTAGAAATCATCTGTTGATTTAATAAAGTCAGTTTGTGCCTGAGATGCATTGGATTTTTTTCATATTTATTAACAAATGAAGTTGATTTACAACACAATATAGCTACATAGAATACATATATTTAATTCTTATAAACATACTTCTTCCGTCTTTCAATAAGAACAGTTTAATATTTCATATTGGAAAACAAAGAAAAAAAAAACATTGTTCTTGAAATCACTTCTTTCAGAATGAAAACAAAATATTACGGGAAAATAAGGCTCACTCAGCTATACGTTTAAACAACGAAATGAAATAGGAAAGAAAAACATGTAAATTAATTTCTTTGTACAAATATTTACAAACATTACCTGTACTGAAAGCATTCCTTTTTGATTATGAATTTTCATTTTTTTTTCTCAAAAGTCTTTACATGGCTACATTGGGGCGGACGAATCGTCCAGTGCTGCCTATAGTTCGTGCTGTATCGTCTTTAAAATATACGTCTAAAAAATAGTTTGATTGTCATTGAGAAGGCCATTTAGATATCGCTGCTGTGGACGCTGTCGGTAAAAATTGTCCGGAGATGATATTTGACGGGACGCTGAGAATTGGCGCGATGGCAGCTGATGTCCGGGTTAAGGAGGACAGAGACTGTGCGCTCAGTAAGGCGGACTGCACCGTCACGGGCGGCCGCAGGAAAGTCTGTGCGCTCGTGGAGCTGCTGGAGACCCCGATAATATTTTCTATGCTGAACGATGGTCGACTGGACGGCTCGGATTTGATGATTGACGCGGTGCTCAGGCTGTTCAGTTGTAACTGGAGACTTGGACTTAGTTGAGAGTTAAATGCTTTTCTGTTCAGTTCTGCGGAGGGCAAGAGAGGCACCGCCGGAGGGAGCATCGGACCCACCGGGGGAATGTACGGGTACTGCAGAGCGGCTGCAGGGTGCGCGTAAGCGGCCGGGTGAAATCCGTAGTGGCGTCCGTAGGGATTCCCAATACTGTACGCCCCAAAACTCTGCATCATGAGGGCGGTCTGCTCCCTGAGAATGTCCGGCTGGTGTCTCTTGAAGCGTTTCCTCCTCCTCAGAAAGCTGCCGTTGTCGAACATATCTTCCGACTGGGGGTCGAGGGTCCAGTAGTTGCCTTTGCCCGGGTTGCCCGGTTCCCGTGGGATCTTGACGAAGCAGTCGTTGAGGGACAAGTTATGGCGAATGGAGTTTTGCCAGGCCGGGAACTTCTCCCGGTAGTAAGGGAAGCGGTTGCTGATGAACTCGCAGATTCCGCTGAGAGTCAACTTCTTCTGCGGGCTCTGGAGGATGGACATGGTGATGAGGGCGATGTAGGAGTAGGGCGGCTTCACCAGGCTGTTCTTGGACTTGCTTTGCATGGGACCGGTGGAGCTCTCCTGAGCATCCCCCTTGGACTCTCCCTCGCCGGCGCTCTCGCATGGACTGTCGCTGCGCTCCTTCACCTCGATCTCCTCCACCTCATCTCTCCGGTCCTGCGTGCACTGGCTCTCGCAGTCACTGTCCCGCTCCATCCCCTCGTCGCCCTCCCCGACCACGTCGATATCCACATCGTCAGCTGTGAGCACGGTCTGACCGGACATGTTGCTGGCACTGGTGCCTCCAGACAGGGTCATCACCGCTCACTTTACTGCTGGAGCAACCCAAGGTAAGAGCAGCGGTCAGATCAGATGACGACCGGTGGCTATAAATGCAGGTCAGTCCCGGCCTGCCAGGAAAACTTCAACTTTAGAAAAGATTTCTCCAGTCCAAAGGCTTCTTTACACCTTGTCTCCTCTCCGCTGTATTTCCTCGAAACTTAAGCCTGGTTTTGGACCGAGGAGTCAAGATGACACGTGCTTTGAAAAGCAGGCTTTAAGGACTGTCTGATAGATTACTTTTCACTTAAAGATATACTATCAGCCGCGTCACGTGACCCGCCGACGTCAGAGGTCGCGCTGTTATACCGCTGAGCTGAAGTTGTTTCGTGGATTTGTCAACAAAGGGAACAACAGTACCGTCGCCTCTGTTCGTCCGTCATAGACCATTTAGCGGTGGCGGAGGGGAGAAAATCGGCCTGCGTGACTGAAATCATCTCCAGAGCTGACGTGCATTCATTCGCCCGCGCTAAACGCAAACTTAACTTTTCTTAGGCCAATTATATTGAAAGCTGCTGAACGAAAACGTCTACAGCTAAGTTAATTGAATCTCTTGTCATTTATATTGTGTGCTCGAATACTGCATGATTAAGCGAAGAGTTTTAAATAGCCTACTGTACCTTTATAATAAAATTCTTTAGTAGAATTCAGTTTGGGGGGAAAACGACTTGCACTTGAGTGTTTCTGCAGACGTAGCAGCGCTGATTTTGTTACGTGTGAAATAAGTACAAAAGCAATGGAAATCTCTAAATAAAGCTCGTTGTAGAGGTGCTAACGACCCGCATCATTGCTCGAGTTAACATATGAATTAAGTAGGAAATGAGCGCGCGGGTAAATGCATAGGAGCCATTCACACGCGCACAGGTGAGCGACGCATGTGGGATATTCCCAAGAAAAAGAAAGCGGAGAGGGAATATGTGAACTCTTTTAACATTTCCTGGATCGTGTGAGAAAACGCTACTATGTGCGCTTCATGGGAACTGCAAGGTTTAATACCGTTTTATTTGTGGTTTGTACTTGGATGCTCTTGTTTCTTGTAGCCTAATATTTCAGAGATTAAACCCTGATGTGATTGTATTGTTTTTGCCGATGCACACATAAAACAATGTTCTCGTGTTTAGTTTAATCTCTTATTTAACCACAAGTCTTATCGATCTACAGCTAGGGATATCTGCCCAGCTGTAATGAAAATAAAGGCTGATGTAATTGAAGCTCGAATCAATTATTCTCACCACCATTCTATTAGAGTTTACAAAATAGTCGATATCAATTTCGTAACAGAGAAAACTTGCGAAAGCAAATTGTTAAGCTCAATATTTCTTCAGGGAATCGCTTGTCTCTGTATTTTGGTGCAGGTTTTGCAGCACTGCTTTCAAAATAGTCAAATTTGTTTCTAACCTAATACTAAAACCAATTAGTTATTGTTAAATTATTGTCAATAATAATAATAATACATTATTGCATTATTACTTGGTATAAAATAATGATATACTGCTTTTTGGTCTAAAGTATATTTAGGAAGTTAATTAAATAGGTGGTGTATTATGTTTTCAGTACACTTGTTTTTGCAGCATGACATTTAATCTGCAAATAGGCCACCTCGACCTTTACCTTTAGCCTGCTTATCATCCTTACAATTCTTCGAGGTACGCTTGCTTGTGCTACATCTTTGAAGCTGTTTTTGCATGGTGAATGAATGAGACTAATTAAATCATGTCGTTATTAATGGTATTGAAGAGCTTAGGCAAGCAGACAGTGAGTTAGTCCCGTTATCAATCGCGGGCTACTTAGAGGATGAAGTCAACGCACCTTTAACGCTGCCTAAAGCAAATATGTGCTTTTGAAAATAGTTTTTCTGCTCATTACGCATTCGTTTAATAATGTCTTTGTTACTTTAGTAGATAAATATTTTGAGGAGTATTATAGGAGTCCACTTAAACAACAGTTCTACAAACTCCAAACATTTGCTGATTTATTGCTTTAGATCGTAATTGTGTCTATGCTGTTGTTTAATTCTAAATATAAACGCATGCAGGCCGGTTGTTCGCGCGCGTTTTAGCACTGCATGTTGCAGAATAATGAAGGGTTTTGTCAGCGGCTTAAAATGTAAAGGACCATATATCTCGAGTCAGTGCGCACTGAAAGACATCGTGGATGATATCGCCCAAAAGGAGATCAAATTCGTCCTCTCTGTGATCTTTTGAAGCTCCATAAATCCGGTTTTATACCTTCGCAGTTTGTTAATGAAATGTACATTTAAGCACACATGCACGGCTTAACCCGACAAAACCTTTTAGAATAATAAGCTAACTCTTTCCAGCATGAACCTATTAGGAGACGCAGGCATAGCAGGTGACGGTGCGGATACAGTGGCTGAACGTGATTACCCAGCAAGGTCAGAAACAAATAGCAAAGCAGGATCGAATTTATGCCTAATTAAATCGCTGAAATAAAAGAGATAGAAGGGAAAATTGAAGGGCGTAATGGGAAATGTATCCATTCAGGGAAGAGGTGATCTGCAGAGGAAAGGATGTAACCCAGATGAAACTGAACTTGAACTAGGAGGATGCTTCTCATTTGAAGGGTATATTAATGCTGCACGGGCTTAAATAAAATAGATAGGCTACCTAATACATTAATGAATAGGACATTGCAAGATCTTATTAAATAAATAAAAAAATAGGATAATTCTTGTCAATATTGTTTTTAATCCTTTTTAAAGTTTTTTTTTCTTTTCTTGTTTTTTGTAAAATGTCTGTTATCAGTACTTGAGTCGTACTTTATCTAAATCGATAGACTGGGTGTTTGATTTGACATGCTGCTTGTATGCACAGCAAACTACACTGTTCGGTCATTTACATGTGAAATGTATATTTTTATAAGAGTAATAATAATAAACTAAATAAAGATCCTGTACTTCGTTGTAATCAAATGTATTTTGTAAGCGTCTCATCTTTTGCAAAACTGGTCGTGTAAAAACGAGTCATTTTATTATGTAAGCACAGTTGGGGGCAAGCTTGTACAGCTGTAATAAATGAATGGCTTTGTTAGTGCGCTTTTAATTACGGTTATTGTGCCAATTATTTTACATCAACTCCGCATTATCAGCATGTCAGATTTAATAAAAAGGAGCCATTTGCAGGAAAACTGTTCCTCTCATCTAGAAAGGGAAGTGTCCACGTCATACTCTGGTTAAAAAATGACTTTTCATTTAAATGCAATCCTTAATTGGATTTTCTACGGTCGACACCGTGATTCCCCAAGGCTATACCCACCAGAAGGCAGGATCTCCGTTTTCTCTCTGAATTCACCATTTTCACCCTCTTGAAGAATCCACTCTATCAACCTGCAACTTTCTGTCAAACAATATGATCCAGCTCATTTTTAACAGTCCCCTTTGTAGTATCATCCTGCAGGCTCCTACCATTACGGCCAAACCAGAAAATCAGTGTTATGCTCGGCAAATTCAGTTGAACATAACATCATTCTGTAGGTATAGGCTATACAAAATAGTAAACGACAGCGGTATCAAAACACTGTTCGAAAAATAATGAACGAATAATTGAGATTTAAGCTGTCATCCCTGAATAAAAAAGGAGGGCGTCAAAACAATCAGGGCTATGCTTTTGAAAATGAACATGGAATTATTGTTATTATTTTATATTCACAATCTGTTTGTATTTTACACAGAGCTGTTGTATTCATTATTTGTGAAGTAAAATGTTTAATTTTCTCATGTAATTACATTTCCTGAACAAATGTTGTTCCACACAAAATACAGAGTTCCATCAGATGTCTTAATGAATTCCAATGTATCGTGTAATAAATAATGCTTATTTTATTGTGCTGAAGATTGTGATTTTTTCCCCTCTTTCTGTAGCTGGAAGTAGAATTAAACTGGCTGCACGTAAGTACTAACTGCCACAAAATCCTAACTCATTTTCTCAAACCTAAATGAATTCTGGTGTTAATTGTTAAAAAGACCGTTGTCTATCAGTACGGTGAATCTCTGCTATAAAACTCCATTACCTTACATTTCTGCTTGTTTGTCGTTTTAGATTGATATG
The DNA here is from genome assembly GCA_018155175.1 of Sinocyclocheilus anophthalmus. Classification (NCBI taxonomy): domain Eukaryota; kingdom Metazoa; phylum Chordata; class Actinopteri; order Cypriniformes; family Cyprinidae; genus Sinocyclocheilus; species Sinocyclocheilus anophthalmus. The sequence continues at coordinate 183,290 of JADLZN010007277.1, read as the reverse complement.
AAGCATATAATAATCAAGCATATGCATTCCAATTGTATTTATTTTTGCTAAACCCTTATGAACGTAGTATATACTTTTAGTTCATTTTACAAAATGTTCTTTTAATATTGCTCTATGTTTGATGTGGTTGTATTTAGTTCATGATGTCGAGGATGGGTGCAAAAATGCTGCCTTCAGCCAGATTAACATGCCAATGCGCTTAGTTAAGCATGTGTGATGTTACTCGGTTTGTACGTTTCATTGTTATTTAGATGAGGACTGAAGTAGCACATTAGCACGACCAGAGGGTGTTATTTGGGTTTTGTCTAAACTTACTAGTATGAACTTCCTGCGTAACGCAGGTTCATCCAGCATCCCTCTTTTTTACGTCTATTTGTATACTTTCTTGTAGCCTACATTCTGCTCTCACCGAGAGGAACATACACATGTTAAATTTACACCTTAAGTATTACCAGTTGCCATTGGATACAATTATGCTATTTTTTTATGTTGAATAGATATAAGGCCTATTAATATCAAATCTGGTGTGGTTTTAAGTCAGCTGACTTAACTTTTCATTAGGCCCAACCTATTTATTATAATTAGTTTCATCGTCATTTAAAAGACAAAAAAGCTTGCCCTTGTAGGGGGGTATTACATAAGAAGATTGTGTCTGCACTATAGGCTATAGGTCATCTATATGTGATCTTTGATAAAATATTTATTATAATTTATTTGTTGTACGTGTTAAATATATATTCCTAACCCCTGATCTCAATCAGTTAGATTTACTAGGGACTCACTTTACCCATCGTAACTTTAGAGCTAATTACCTTAATGCTTGTTGTTCAGTCAGAATCTGCGGTTGAGAAAATCACCGAGTTATTGAGTGTGGTGTCACATGGGACTCTTCCAAGACACATTGATAACTATGGGGAGCTCCGTCCTAAAATCTCGCGTGAGTAATTCGCTATAATTTGCTATACTGGAGTTACACGTTATCGCTGTAGTCATTTCCTATTCCCTTTTCTATTTGTAGTAAAAATAATCAAATTCTCACATCATAAATTTGGCACACTGTAAAAATAGTTTACCATTAGGCCAGTATCAACAGATCTGGTTCTATTGTAAGCGGCCGCAGTTTCTGTTATTTCTACTTGAGTGTTAGCAATTCCATTCAAAGTAAAATAAAAAGTGCGATGAACTCATCACTGCAAGTTTTCACTTTTCCATCAGTTTGACTTTACTTTTCTTTTCAGTCAAACTTATGTTTTCCATTTTAGATTTTTTTAAATAATTTATTCATATTTCAACTTATTCATTTATAAATGTATTCATTTTTATCGATTTCTTTAACCTAAAAAACGAATGTCTTCCTGATGTTCCTCCAATATACAGATTTTGATGACATCATGAATTGTATCATGATAAATTATTGAAATGAGTTAGCTGCAAACCGCAGCGTTGTTGTGTATTATGATGTTCACTGAACACTGTGTTTCCAACACGAATAAACGTCCAGAGTCGATGCAATCAATGGCTTCAATTCATTAAGTCTATTCAAGTGTATGTCTTAGGTGGGCTATGGCCCTTGTCATTAGCTAATAATTCTTCCATTTGAGTCTCGCAACTTCTCTCTTCAACAAATGCCTCCGGCTATAAATACTAATGAAATATCTTTGGCTAATTTGATTTTGCTGGTATACTTGCAGTTATGGCTGAACTTTCCCACGAGATGAGCTGATTGAAGGGTCTCAAATCCTATAACGGAAGGGGGAAAACATTCAGAGCATTTCCATAATTACCCAATTGGCAGCCTAATGACCTTCCAGAACAATAAAAAGATCTCTTGTTAATTCCATCTTTCATGCTGACATTCACTAGATTCCTATCTTATATGTTGAGAGTTCACAAGATAACAAGTGTACTTTCTTTTTTCTCGCCAGAGAACGGTCCATTCAATTATCCCCTGCACATCTCTTGCCAGCAAATGAAAGAGATCTGCTTGTCGCCCTAATCTCAAAGTTAGATAATTTATAGCCTTCTGGGGTTATAAAGATGGGGTTTAGAATAGTGGGACAGAAATGAAGAGCAGAATAATTAAAAAGATCACAAGTCCCCTGCGAATGTAATTATGACTGCCTTGCAAAGGGTCTGCGTTCACGTAGGGTCTACTGTTCAAGTTTTTCATATGTAGACTACTGTTCATGTATTTATTTATTTATTGCCCCTGAAATAGTTTTTAGACATTTATTTCTAAATATTACACGTAATGTTTGAAGATGTGTCGACGTTTTTTTCAGCGTGCTATAGCCTACATAATTTATTCATGTAATTCTCATAACCAACAATAGCCTTTTAGAATATTACATTGTTGTTGTAGAAATATTTGATTTTGCGAAATGTATTAAACAAAGATTAACAGAAAGGTTCTCCATACAGTCAATCGACACCACAACAGCCACTTTATAATTTTCATAGCGAATGCTATACAAGAGCTGTTGATGCATTTACAGGGAAACTGTCATCCATAAGACAGTGCTACTGCTAATGATCTTGTGAGTATGATATTACTTTTTGATACACTGTAAGCCATTCAGCCATTTACAATTGCATATTATAAAGATCAACAAAGAATATAGAACCAATGTGCTGTGTAAACGACAAATGCCTGTTTTGTTTTTGTTTTTTTGCTGACAGCTGTTGATCCGATATTTGTAGAACAATAGGATTTTAGACAATTATTGGTAATATATGATTCAAAAGCCATGAGGTCTGGATCATATTAGATCATGTACCATTATGGAAATTAACCATGGTTTTAATATAGTAAAAATGTAGTAACCATGTTTTTTATTTATTTATTTATTTTTGGCTGATTGATTATCATTTGTATAACCACCGTTTTAATGGCTTTGATTTAAATAAATAAATAAAATACAACATTGGACTGATTCACTGTTATGTGCCATCTGTTTGTCAAAATGGGAAATGAGAACAAAAAAGGATCTAAAACAATGTAGAAACTGCTGAATGAAAGATATAGATTTGTAGGTCTTCATTTAGTAGTCTTTCTAGCGTGACAAAACAACAGAAACATATTGGTGTTATCCTACATTGCTGCACATATTCCTTGTAAACACTCGTTTCTCAAAGCAAACTTTGCTTCACTCTTTAACCGCAGTATAAAAAAAATCTGGTGTAACTTTGTGAATGGCTGCTAATGGCCATGTGCTGGGTGTTTTTCACGTTGTTCCCAGTTGAGTGGTCTTCTGTTAAGTGCAGGAACTTGTTGGGAATCGGGCTATTTGTATTATTTAAACACGTAATAAAATCATCAAAGCGCAGTGGCAAATTGTCATTTGGCAGTCAGGAACCTTGCCCTGGAATCCCGCGGCTCTCAATAGCCCAGCAAAGGACTTGCTAAATGGCTAATGGGACCATGTGACTTGACTTGAGAAGGGGCTCAGAACAGTAGATTGGATTATCATGTTAGAATTCTGCATGAAAACAATCTATACTAGAAATTAGAACTATTCCTGTCAGATGACTTGCATCTGCGAGTAATTCTATTTGGGACAACCGATCCCCTTCTTTGAATGTTATCAAATGTTTACAAAGTGCTTAATCTGGTAAATGCAATCAGTGAGGCCTGCAGTAATTGTGTGCCGGCGTCAGCACCCAGGATTCACTGCCCTGATGCCTTGATCTTTATGAAAGGCCCAAAAAGGCAGATCAATACATGCACAGATAAATAAATTGAGGGTTTAGGGAACCACAATACCATTTTTTGTTTTCTGTGTGTATTTATTTACACAGTAGTTTCTTGTGTGTGCTTGTTTTTTTTATAGAATCATCACTTTTCTGTTTCACCCACAGGTAAGTGGGCTTTTCTGCTTGCTTGGGATGTATAAGAACTGATGGAGAGTACAGAGTTTACTTTTCAACTGAATCATTATTTGTCCCATAATAGAATTTCAGTACTATTTTGAAATCTGTTAGGTGTCCTTTTGAGCTTCTTCTTTATATCATGTTGATGTATATCACAGGTATGTTACGAACATATATGTGCAAGCTCCATTAAAAAAAGATATTTAGCAGGTTTAATTTTTGCCAAGCAAACCTTTTAGCTTTCTTCCCTCAGTGTTGCTCTTCTTTATCATCCTGCCTTGGGGCAACAACATAGCTCCCCCCTTCTACCACCACTTTAGTCTGTGAAAACCACATATCAAATTAGCCTGGCATAAGTCACTTAATTTAGCGCTCAGCTAAATTCCTCACTGGGCCATATAGTATGGACACACATCTCACACAAAGAAAGCTAGTGAAGCATAGCATTGAGGAAGTTACATATATTTCGGGCTTTGTTGGCTATGTCATGCTGTTTTGTTCCACTTAATTTAGAAAAAGGGGTGGTATGGTTGTGCTATATTGTCATACTTAAGTGTAGAATGGATGCAGTTATGTCTAAATGGCCTTTTCTTGATATATGTGCTGGATGTTCACTTTTTTTCTTGGCACTTCATGCATGCTTCAAGCATCCTTGTGACCTCATAAACTCTTTATGCTCTTAGATTTAGACTGATCAATTCAATTTCAACATCAAATGTATGTTGTTTCTGAAATGCATGTAAATATTTTCTATTAATTAAAAAAAAATAATAATTTGACGTGGTGACTCTACATGCCATAGAATAATTGACCAAAAATGTATTAGAACATTTAACACTGTGAATAAAGGAAATATTGCACACTTGTTTATTGTGCACATCACAGAGTCACAAGGTCAATAGCAGAGTGCAAACAGAGGGAAACACAACAACAGAGGTGACATTTCTTCTCACTGAACTCTATCACCAGTTAGATTTAACACAGAGATGTTTCGCAGTTTGCTTGTAGCTATATTTAATGTTATTCATAAGTTCACTACCAACTTTTTTATTTGGATAAGCATGTAAGAATGTGTCCTACAGTAGCTTCTGTTTTGAAGTAGAATGTTCCACAGCTCAAAAAAAGTGTAAACGTGTCATTCAAAGTGTTTAATGCAGGACTGGTGATTCTTTTAAATAATAAAACTTGTTTATATATTTGCTTGTAAAATTTCATGAGGTGCTGTGGCTTTTTGGCATGGTCCTGCAGTTGGAATACTCTCTATGCTACACTTTGAATATGTTCATTACAGAACCATCAGGTCTGTCAGCGATGTTTGTGTTCCTCCATGGAAGGCGGCCACACCCCTTTGCTTGATATTTCCAGTCCCCTTACTCACCCTCACATGGGGCTGACATAGAGCTCTAGTTTCACATTAAAATTAGGATGAGATCAGGGGAACAAGTTACAGAGGTCACTACCACAAATGACAAGCCAAGCTTCTGGGCAGCAAATATCCAAAACACAGCATCTCGGACAACTGTATAGGCATTTAAATTGGTTTATATTTGAGAAGTCTATGTGTTATTTTAAGTATGATGAATTTTGACTACACACATGCTAAATGAGAAACATAAATAAAAGCATGAAATATAATCAGACAAGTATGCATGAGTAGATATAGAGAAGAGGTATTCTATTGTTCACGGTCACATTTGTAAAAATACTGAAGCGACTAGATTTATCCATCAAGGCCTTGTATGTAGTGTATTCAGAAATGGTGAATGAAATTTCTGATTACACATACATTATACTTTGCATAATCATACATTTTACTGAATGCCATTGTTTTACATGAGTAGTTCTCTTGAAAAGTGTGCACACTCATTCAACATGCTATATCAGTTGCCAAAAAACACACATCCACTAAACCAAATTCTGGCATATTTTCTCATAATACATAAGTCGAAGATTATTTCCATATCATCCATTGCAACAAAAAGTGTCTTGATGACATAAAATAAAAATTCACGTTCTATTGTTTGTTGATCTTATTGTTATTTATCCATGTATTTATGTATCCGGTGCAACCATCACAAGTGTCTTTCTGGTGAAACTTTCTGGTTTAGTCCACTTAAACCTCACCCTTTGCCAGCTTGTGTTCATCTGACTCCATTTTTGAGTGCAACCCCCTTATCTCAAAATCCAATGAACAACCAATGCACATAATCAAATCCCCAACCTACATTATTCTAATTCAAATTACAGAAAATGTTGCTACTTCTGTTTCATTGTACACATTGCACATTTAACAAGCAACTTAATATTGTGTTATAGTGTAGTACACTCTTAAAAATAAAAGTGCTTCAAAAGGTTCTTCAAGCAATGCCATAGAAGAACCATTTTTGGTTCCACAAATAACGTTCAGTCAAAGGTTCTTTAAAGAACCATCTCTTTCTTACCTTTTTATAATCTGAAGAACATTCTTTCGCCCCAAAGAACCTTTTATGAAACAGAAAGGTTCTTCAGATGTTAAAGGTTCTTTATGGAACCATTTAGACAAAAAGGTTCTTCTATGGCATCGTGAAGCACCTTTATTTTTAAGAGTGTATGTTTTATCAATGCCCACTTTTTTTAGAAGAAGGATAGTTTCTAGTGAACCTTTTGGGGCAAAAAGTGGACTGTGTATGTTCTTCTGATGCCATCAGTCTTTCAGATACAATTTCCTGAAATGCCAAAATAATTAGTCACATGGCATTTAGAAGTTTTTGTGGTCCCATGAGCCAAGATGGCAGATTTTAAATTGCGTACTACTTTGTAGTCTTACAACGTAGGTACAATTCCATACCTCTGTTTTGTGGTGTGATTTTTTTGTGTGGACACACATGGCTCAATCACACAATGATTGTAAAGCTGACTTGTGTTAAGAGTGGAACTGATGATTGTGAGTTGTTTCCCATTCCTAGTGGGATCATTTGTTTTATCTGGTGAAGGTCTTTGTTTCCTCAGTGGTAGCAGGACCAGATTAAGAGGTGCACACTGGATGGATGACTGCCGGCTGAATGAAAGATTGGCGTAGATGTCTGCTTATTTACTCTTTCAGACCTTAGCCTGTCAGAGCAATAAACCCAGTGGAGGTATTATGTATTTGTCGTTATGTTTTTCCTTTGTTTTTTGTGTCTCAGCATTGTTCACCGGTGAAACTGTATACTGAAATTTTAATGATATTATTTGTAAAAAAATTATTTAATTCAATGCTTGGAATTTTGTCTGTACAAAGAAAAGCTTAGTCAACTTGTCAGATGTAAGACTGAGGCAGAATTTTCCCCCCTTATATTTATAGAACTTATTGACGTTTGTACATTCATAATGAATATGAATAATATTGTGGGAGCTGTGATGCAGTGGTTAGAGCATTGTGCACCAAAATTACAAGTATTACAAATTTCTGAATATTTAACCCCTTTCGGATTGTTTCATGGACATCTTTAAGAAAATATGAATATGAATGTAGGTCAATATTACAAAAATAGTTGAAACCGGAAACATAGTTTCAAAATGTATTTTATACGATAATATGAATTTATTACATGCAAGTTTTTACTTCACGTAAATATATCTAGTTGATATTGCTCAACGTACCCCTAACATGGGGCAAGTTGGGCCACTGGACCACCTTTATTTCATAAATCTTATTTCTATGGCCCAGAGTTACTGTTTTTTTCTGAAAAGCAGGGATGGAGAGCAAGCGAGAGCCTGGTAGAAAAAGAGGCAGACGGTTCAGAGGGGGTCTGTTGCCACCAACATTGTGACAAGTGTGCAACAACTTCCCAGCCTTGTTTATTGCTGGAGAGCAGCATGCCTTTAGGACGGAGAGGTCTGTGTTTTGGACAGGTCAGGGGGCAGGACTGTGCCAGATGAAATACTTCAAACAGCTTTAGATTGCCTGCTTTGACATACACATACACAGGGGTTAGGTCACTAAATATATATTGATCCATGTAGCTACTTCTCGAGAAGCTGTTGTGTGTGACATCTGATAAAGATAAAAATAAATGATGGGAAGGGTGATCTTTTCTTTCACCCTGTCTTGACTTGACCCTTGTAGCCAGCCTAAAGAGAAGGAAATAAATTGTGTAATCAGAGAAACAGTATTTATGGGATGAATTTGACATTTGATCAGTTTTTTTATCATTGAACAGTTTGGGAGTGGGATCACTATGAAAAAAAAATATTTTTCTTCAGTAAGGATGTGTTAAATTGAACAAAAAGAACAGTAAGATTAATAATGTTACAAAAGATTTTTATTTAAAAAAATGCTGTTCTTTTGAACTTTCAAAGAATCATGAAAAAGACACAGTTTCCACACTTCATTAAGAAGATACAAACAATGTTCTGCTGTGATAAGAAATCTGTATATTTAGAATGATTTCTGAAGGATCATGTGACACCGAAGACTGGAGTAATGGATGCTGAAAATTCAGCTTTACCATTACAGGAAGAAAAAAAAGATAATAAAAACTAGTATTAAAATAAAAAAATATATATAACGATATATTCGAAATAATTTATTTTAAATTCTAAAATATGTTTTAACAATATTACTATATATCATATCATTTTGACTGTATTTGTGATAATAAAAAAAGCTTTTTTTCATTACTGACTTGAGATTTATTTCCCAGAAAATGAATCACTACATGTTCTGTCAGTGGTTGTGGTCATTATCCATCCACCAAACTGAACAGTCATCACTTACTCACATAAACAGGCGACTCTTGTGCCTGTGAGCTGGTGTTTATCAAGTCTAAATGAAAAGAGACCAGTTATGTCATCCATGTCATGCTTATATGACAACCGTTTGCCATGATTGGCAGCAAACAGCAAACTCCTCAGACTCTTTATATTGTGCTTTGAAGAATGCATGTCTTCTTGGATCTAAACAGTTGGTCAAGTGTGAAAAATACACTGACGATTTTAATAAATAGCTAGTTTAAAATACTGCCTTTAATTAGTTGCTATATACACTTCATTTTTAGGTTTTAAATAAGTTTCTGTACTTTCCCATATACTGAGTTTAATTACTTTTCCATATAATTCCATTATGCTTTTTGGACTTTTAATGCACTGTATGGGACAGCATTAATAGGTTGTATTTAATGGAAAGTTCTTACAGTCCCGCCTAACCCTCTTGAGAAGATATGTTGCATGATGAGGAATTAAATTCTGGACATTTTAACCAAGGTGGTGCAGGAAGGAAATTACAGACAGCATGTTATAGGTCCCCATTAAGGTTATTTATTCTTTAGTTGGTAGTTCTTTAACATTTGATGGCATTTGAAATCTTAATCACGTGTTAAGTTGAGGTCATTTGTATGTTAATTGCTCAGTGGCATGCAGTTCATGGATGTGTGTGGATGAGCAACTTGCTTGGAACCGTCACACTGGGTCATTGACTGCAGGAGAGTGAGTGAGTGAGTGAGTGATCTCACAAAGACCTATAGAGCTTTCTGTCACCTACAGAGCTGCTGTTAATTCTCGTAAGTTATACTTATCAGGAAATCGTTAGTAGAATATTGTTGTTCTAATGACTTCATCGTGGTGCATTGTGTGAAGTTGTGTTTCTTCATTCTTCATTCATAGCTGCCATAAAAGAGTAAAAAGACTGTTTTCATGCTATAAACAGCAGGCGAAACTCTTCACTGCATGTTTGTCTTGTTTTTCAGTAAAAACAACAACAACAACAACAAAAAACTCCCTAATTGATACATACGCTTAAAAGAAGAAGAAAAAATTACAGTGGGTGAAGAAAAGTAAAATTAATAATATATAAATAATGAACTACCAACAACAATATAATTTTGTCGTGGTATTATTATTTGTCAAATAATAAAATTATTATATTATTAGTAGTAGTTAGTATCAATGAGAGCTTATATAACAAAAAATTCTTAAACCCCTACATGGTTTTTCCTCATCGTCATCATATCATTTTTCTAACCCAACCGACAAAACCATAACATAATAATAATAATGATTATTATTTATTTCGTAGTAGCAGCATTGGTTCTCTTGTTTGTCTGTAGAGTAATAATAAATAATAATAACGATTTAATTATTATTATTATTATATTCAAATATTGAACCTTATAGTATCGAAATTTAAAAAAAAGGTTTATCATAATAATAATAAAATAATGATTATATTATTATAAGGATTATTATTATTATTATTAGTAGTAGTAGTAGTATTTTGCAGTGTAGCTCTTTAAATGTGAAACCAAATCCTGCAAAATCAGGAGTGAAATGTTATTGCACATGGCACCTTGAAAAGAAAAGGTGGAAGCTGGGCATGTTTTGTACAAATGTTTAGCGTATTAGCATACACAACTGTAATTAAACCATAATTAGGGAGAAAAATTAGAGTCTGACGCAATGAGCCTCGGTATGCTTGCCTGTTTTTCGGCATCTTCTTGTTTATCTGGGGAATAGAGCTTATGAAATAAACATTATAGAGTAGTGAATTGTTATCATTACCTTGGAAAGCAAATAGGTGCTGTGCGATTAGGGGAGGTGGGATTCGGTGGGGGTGAAGATGGAGCTGGAATAAATGAGTGTGAGAAATGAGAGTGGAAATTAGAGGGGGATTAGTGTTGATGCTAATGAAGCAATTAAAGAGTAAAGCGCTTCACTCAGGTGCCTGGTCCCACTGTCTTCTCACCACCTGATATCAGATCCTGCTTCACAGATATGCTTTAATGGAGAAATTAGGGGAAACAAATGTGTTTGTATGTGTCTATTAGTGAGCCACTTTTCACCTTCTCACGCCACGCTGCATTTAGGAGTGAAACAGAGATAGACAGACTCCTCCTCGGATAGCTAAAATCGGATTGCAGTGATTGGGGAAAAATAAGGAAGGAAGAAAAGGGAATAAAAGGAGAGTGAGACCGGGTCTACAGTGCTGACCCGTCGGCTGTGGGGTAATGAAGACTCTCTCAAAGTCAACAGTTCAGAAACTCCTTTGTCCTCCTAAAAGAGTCTTTAATTTTTAACACAAACTTGCACTTAGGTATGCATGAACTTTGCTAAAATCCAAAGACATGTGTATAATAGGGGTGTAATGGATGGCGGCCACGCGCTCTGTCAGGTTTTTCCGCCGGGCCCCTGATTGAGGAGGGCCTAATGTAAATTTAATTTGGAGTGATGTATGGGGGGAGGGGGGTACGAGATGGCCTTGTCACGGCAGTATGGATGGGCGTGCGTGTGTATGTGTGAAGAAAAGGTTCAGTGAGGCCCAATTGACTCTTTTGGGAGCAGCTGGATCCTTGTTTCCCTGCCCTGTCAACAGAACCTCCTTAACCAGGATTGATAACGTTGGTCAGCTTGCTAATCCGCACAAACCCTCTCTACGCAACGTTTACCCCGCACAATGTGGAGGGGAGGGACTGTTGCATTTGGTTACCAATGGGAGGGCAAGGTTTTACTTTTATGCTTTTCCCAGGTCCCTCGCTCTCCTCTGTCACTTTTCCTCCTCCTTTTCTTCACAAATGAACTGAATGAACGCTAAGTCAATGTTTCGGTACTGCTTATTACCGTCATTATTATTCCTTTTACATGCTTTTGTTATATTCGTTGAGCTCTGATTGTCTGGATTGTTAGGATTTATTTATTCAGAGAAGATTCTATATTCTGTTTCTGATTTGTTGCAGCACTGATGATTGCAATCTGTTCAAATATGTTTCAGTTTCCCAAAAACTGATGCATTATAAAAGCATTTTCAAACCAGTATTTATAAATATAATCTAATATCAATAAAGTTGAGATTTCATGAGAAATTAAATACAATTAAATGCATTATAAAACAAGAATACATTATATACAATACATTGTAAAATAAGAAATTATTTTATAAGAAATTAAATACATTTTTATAAGAAACTAAAACATTTTCATATATATGTACATTATATATATAATATATAGAGAGAGAGGAGAGAGAAAGAGAGCGATAAATATAAAGTAAATATAACTATATTTATAATCTTTTCTCTTTTTGGGTGGGTTAAACTTACACCACACACACACACACACACACACAACATACAAAACATCACTAAAAGAAGAAAGATTATAATTTCCGATTATATTATATTTATTTTATTTAAAGAGGTATATTTTATATATTTTTTTTTTTTTTTTTTTTTTTTTTTTTTTTTTTTTTTTCTGTCTCCTGTCTGATGTCGTCTTATCTTAACCTAAAAATATAAATGATCTTAGTTGCATCTGCTTATTTATTTATTTGTTTGTTTGTTTATTTATTTATAATTAGTTTACAGAGGTTTCTCTTTAAAACATGAGAAAAACTACTAAATAAGGAATAAGTATAACTTCTGAAATGTCTGAAAACATCCTTTCCTCACACTTTTTTTATTTTATTTTTTAAATATATTGAAAAAAAATATGTGTGTATGTATATATTATTTTGCATGTGTGCAATAATTAGAATAATAATTGCAAAATCGTACAGATAAAACCAGATATTTCTCCAGTTTCAATTTCTAATGACATCACTGTCACATTAAAGTAAGAACCTGTGAGATGGCAGTGAGCTCGGAGCTTTCACCCTCAGATTCCATTTTTATTATCCTTTGTGTTTAACTAAGCATTGAATGAACACTGAAGCTAATTCCAAATTCCCTTTGTCATCATCATTTTTAGCGTGAAGTCGAGTAATAGATGCTCAGAGGACTCTCAGAGCAGGCCAAAATGAATTGTGAACATTATTCATCAGTTGGAAAGGCAAGCGTCCCTAGATCCAATTATATATATTCATTAAGTGATAATGATATCATGGTCTTTTAACTGGGAAGAAAAGAGTGTAATTGAATAATAACAGTTGTACAGTCCCAAGGGAGAGGCCTCGGTGGTGCTCCAGGGACTGACCCCGCGGGGCGGAGGAGTGGAAGAGGGGATTGATGGAATTCTATTACCCTGCTGATAGATTTATTATGAAGAGCTGAGTGGACTTGCTGCTCCACTTTGTCACTCACACTAATCAGCCGCTGAGGGTTTGGAGTGAGGGATGAGAGCGTGTGTACACGTGTTCTGACTCTCCGCTTCTGACAAAGACAAGGTTAGGAGAGGATGACAGACATGCTGTCACCCCCATCTCCCCTCCCCAGATTTGTCCTCTTGTCCCCTGGTCCTGTCACAAATGGGCCAGCTGAGCTTCTCGACCTCCTGGGCGAGCCCTCATTTGTTTATTAATGGTTGACATGTGAACCAGCATAAGGACATGTGTCACGTAGAGCAACAGTCAGCCGGCGAGACGCTGTGTCGGGGAAGGACAATTTTGAAATGCTCGGGAAAAAGAGGAGACATGCTCGTTTAAGAATTGAGACAACAGGGCCATGGGGTGTGCACACACTTAAACTGACCTACACATGTATTAGGATAACCTTCCTTCCACAATCAAATTGTTTTGATTGCTTTTGTAGTCTTAAGCTTATGTTTTGTTATAATCTGTTTTATTCCTCTTAAAATGTTTGAATAGCGTTGCAAATTTCAAATGGATGCTCTCAATACTCTATTTAAATAGTAAAAAATATTTGATTTGTATTTATTTTTCAGTATTTTTTTAAACAATCTGCTCTTTTTCATTTTGAGAAATGTATAAATTTTTAATGAGCGTTTTTGTTATTATTCAGTGTGTGTATTAATTTATATTATATATTGTAATTACAATTATGATCTAATATATATTTAGACTTATAAAATTATAATCTGTGCTATATCTATAGGCATTTATTTGTTTGTTTGTTTAGGGTATATTTTTATTTATTTTTTGCTACAAAAAATATGGTATCGACAGTGCATTTACATTTATATAATTAAACTCAGAATATCAATAAAAATATTAGATTGTTTTTGTTGTGTACAGACATTATATACACAGACATTCTCTCTATATAGATGGTGTGTTTGTATGTCTGGAATATGATTTATTCATTGTTAAATTCTTTTATATGTATAAATAGTATTTATTTCTTAAATTATTTTATTATTATAATTTTTATTGCCAATATTATTTATTTATGCAATCATTATTTTATTATTATTTTATTATTTTTTTATTCTTTATTTATTTTATACTCCTTAATTTATTTCTCCAGTGATATTTTTGCCAATTTCATTCTTATGCAATATAAAAATTTATTTATGTGGTGGCAGTGTACACATTTTTTTTTCTTTGTGTTAATATGCTGTGTGTGATCCCTGCTGGATTTCGATTGATGGCAACATCTCAAGCACTTCATTATCATGACAACTGCTTTTGAGAGGCCTTCCAAGCCTAATTTCTTTTGCCCAACTTGCACTCTTGAACAGACGAGGATAACACAACACCCTTTGAGGACTTAATGCTCAAGGCTCAGAAGATAATGATTATGATTAGTAGTGCTTATGTTCTTTATCTCAGGAGAGGTCCATATTGTTACATCCTTGACAGTAGCATGAATGACTACAAGTGTGTGAGGACGTCCCGTTTGTCTCTATTATTCATCTGTAACCTAAACTAATTTAATTAGCCATTAGCAATTTTTATTTACAATTTTTTATTGTTGTTACCACAAGGTTAGCAGAATATTACAAGCTAGAATTTAAGGCATTTCTTCTAGTATGTTACAGGAAATTTCGAGCTGTTTTTCCTCAAAGATAATTTGTGCAAACTTTTGCCTGTTTTCCCTTCAGCTGTATCTGTAAGACATTAGTGTGTGAGTGTCTGTGTTTGATGTTTCATGCAGTAATCAGTGACAGGCCTACCAACACCTCCCATCTTTCAAAACCTCAGTTTAAACATTTGTTGCCTTTGATAAAAGCATCATTTATTTTCCACTAGATTTGTACTACACAAAGCTAAATATTTTGAAGCTCTATAGGCATAAATAATTGATTTATGGCAAACAACAAAGGCTATTCAGACTGTTCACATGGCCATTCAGCTTTTTGTTATGAGACATTGTACATTTCGACAGTGTATAATAATGTTTATGCTAGCGGGATTGCAATTAACATAGGAAACATGCAGTATGCTTGCGGCGTTCGCTCTTCGCAAAGACTGGTTCTTGTTAAAACACTATCGGTGCTCCAGTTTTTGTTTACTTACAATGAGCGAGAACTTTAAACGTGCTTAATCGCTGGTATTTAGACAGTATGAATCAATCAGATCATTTCCCGTATTGACTTGATGTCACGCGGTTGGTCTTGACTAATATTGGTGAATGGGATCCCGCTGCTTAAGAAATAATTTACAAGTGTCCAAATCTTTAAGACACCATCCTTCATTGCATGAATAAATTAATATTTTCCTTGCTTGTTTACTCCTGATGACTATGGTGGTATTTAAACTTGGTCACTTCATGCATTTTTACTGATTGTAAAAGTAATCTGATGAAAAGGCAAAGTTTAAATGTGCTGCAAGATGAATTTGTGTTGTAATTTGTCCAGTATTTTTACATTTTGTTTCATATCCAATATTGCAGCATAGCCTATATGCAGAAATGAACACATATGGGATATTTTTCTCACTGGCTGTAGCTTGCACCTGGCTCAATTTTTACATCCTCTGTCTTCCCAGCTGAAGTGGATCGATACTTAAAGAATGGCTGTGCCTCGATGGCATGTAATCATCTTGTTGGCTGCTTTGACACTGATCCTCCATTATAAGCCAATGAAGCATGCTGGACAGACATTGCACGGGGAATGTTCTCACTATTGTCTGATGTAAAATTGAAGGCCATACTGGATGATGTTTTATAAGTGAAAGAAAACTAAAACATTTTCATTTAATTCTTTTCATTATTTAAATTTGATTGAAAACATGGCCTTTGAACTGTAAATATACCAGTAGCACTCCAACGTCTCTTTTGCTAACTGTGAGTGATAATTTAAGTCTAATCAGATCTGACAAGATTAGAGAACCACTATCCCCATGGGTGCCTATCACTCTTCTGAACTCTCCAGGTTCATTCCTTCAGTCATTCTCCATGGAGCCTTAGTCCTGTGCTGCTCCAGCAAAATATAGAGCCCCTAACCTCACCTGAGGGAACAAGACCAAAGACACTGTAGTCTCAGTGTTGGGACCTCTGAGTTATCGCCTACTCTGACCCTTCTCACGCCATGTCTGCCTGACCCCAGGAGTGCCCCAAACTTCTTCCAAACCTTTTAACCATACATAACCACCCCTGTGCCTTCCATTCAGTCTGGCTTTCCTCCTACAGGGCTCCATGCTGAAAATGCCACAGGACCAAGGATAGAGCCTTGTGGGACACCGTCTGGACCTGTCTGAGCACTGTCACGGCTGTTTGCTAGCTCCCTGCAGGCATGTTGGTGCTTGGATGAATGAGGTAATGAGATTTAAGCTCTCTAATGGGATATCATTGGCGTGGGAGGGTTTGGAGAGCAATGTCTGGCTTACACTAAGCAGAAGTTAATGATGACAGTAACTAACCAATTGTAATTTAGTCATCAATCTCATTCCATCATTGTTTTTGGATAAGCATAAATACCTACAACTTGCATGGACTAAAGGCCTTTAGTCAAAACCGCACATTAGCACTAAAAATCACAAGGGGTATTGCTGATGTATTTTATGTTGTAGAAAAAAACATGAAAATATTGTGAGCTTGTGTTAACCACAGACTTTATTTCAGGCATTTAACCAAAAATCCATTGACTTCAAGACGATGGAATCGGAAGTGTTAAATGCTTGTTTCCATATTTCTTACACAAATATTTCATCCCCGCAGCTGTCTATAAATAAAATAGCTGGTTATATTGCTTTGAAATGGTTAAATAATGGGCTCTATGGTGTTAAAATTTGAGTTCATCAAATTGGAGTATTAATGTTTTGTTTGTAGAACTTTTTTTATGAAGTGTGCGAAAGGTAATAACAGCACTTTTGCCCATGTGATATTGCTTAATTGTTTTATCACTTGCAGTGGCATCTCTCAGTGCACAAGAGCAAACGGCAAACATTGGCATACATGCCTATCTGTAAATCCTTTTATTCAGACGCCATTTGTCTTCGGCAACAGCTCAACCTCCTTTTGACTCCTGCAAAGACATGAGCTACATTTCAATTGCAAGATGAGTGACACAGAAATATCTGGCTATCAGGATAAAGTAATGTATTCTCCAGATAAGTACCAGCCCCGAGGTGGGACCCCACTCTTGCCTCCCGAGACTGGTGGCATTGCTCCCTTCAGGTATAAGCAGTAACAGGCTTTAATGTCATTTAGCTGCAGGGTGGCCATCTCCTTATTGCCTCATGAATCCTTTTCCAAATGCCATAACATTTCCCGAAAAGCCCCCACTTTTTAAATCCAATAATTAGAAATGTCTATTTAAAGTTCACTGCTTCCGCACCAATATCAATTAAAAGCCATTTGAAGGTGATCAGTATCAATTGTCAACAAATTAAATCCATGCAGTTAAGGTGGGCAAATGTAAGGAAACACATTCATCTTTTGAGGAAAGGCCCATGAATCATTAGGAATGTTCTTTTTTTTTTAAATCTGCTACTACGCAATATAAATGTCATTAGTTCTTCAATGCTGGTGTTCCACACCAACAACAATCAGGTGAATTGAGTAATTTAATTTGCTTTTCATTATAGTATGGACACTGTAGTTGCAACACATTTGGTTTTGTTGGACAGAAAATAAGGTAATAATAATGAAATAGATTAAAAAAAAAACCTAAAACAATGTCACTATTATTGAAGAAGAAAATGCTGTGAATTCTCTGTGTGTTTTATATTTACTGTTTTTTTTGTATATATGACTTCTGAAAAGGAAGGACATGTCTTGTTATATTTTAATATATTACTATGCCCATAGTTATTTCATTAGAGAGCATTATTTCATTAGGGTTCGATAATGATCTGTCAGGGTTGCACAGGAAGTTGATCATTTTCAAAAGGAAGCAAAAACCTTATTGTTAGGGATCCACCATCTGTTTTTCAAAGCCTTCTTTTAACATCCATCTTCTGGGGGCAACACAGTAGTCTCATTGAAGACTGATTAGAGACTGATTGGCAATCAATTATGTATATCTATTGTAAATCATTATATTTTTCTCTATTGATGGGCTGCTTGAATATTACATACCACATGAATCAAGTTATAATTTGGCAAAAGATGAAATCCCAAAGCTTGGGTTGACATTTGGAGCGGATATTCGGATAAAATTTTTGTCATTGCTCTGGAGTCATGTTGTTGTGAGATCTGATTTAATTAGACGCCCAGATGCTCTTGCCTCACATATTTGTTGTTCATTCAACGAACAACAAATTCATAGTGTGTCAATGAACTGTTTGGTGTTTTTCTAATTGATATTTTTTGCATGAGTGTTCTCCCTTCAGTCCTGTCACGTCTCCGTCTAAGGGTTCGCCCCGAAGCACGGAAAGAGCAGCCCGAGGTGTCACCTCTAATAAAACATTTATATCCACAAGGAAAAGCATGTCCAGTGTCGGCAACCAGAGCAAACTCAGGATTGGCAGAGGGAGGTCCTTTTGAAGTAAGTGTTTTGAAGGCGGGAAGCAATGGTGTTCATTGTCTGGAAGCATCTTCCCCCACCTCCCACCTCTCATCCCACCGCATGGGGGTAAGCGTTAAAGTCTCACAGTAGTAGCAGTAACTTCAAAAGCCATCCCATGAATGGGGCTATGTGACCCCTGCCCACTAACAGCAGCTAAATTGGTAGATAAAGAATCAGGGTAATTTGTATCGACTCAATAAGTTACTATGTGGCCAAACAGGAAGGTCATGACTTCATGCCGCAACCGTGGCCCCATGGCAACCGGACATCAATGTAACATCAGTTCTCAAAACACTCCCGTTTCAGACTCGATACACTGTCAACAAGGAGCGATTGTGCAAATAATATAAGGCCTGATAGCGGTATAGCAAGAGGGCAACGGGCAAAAGAAGGAAGTGGCGCTATTTTCTGGGCATCTGCATATGTTTGTTTGAGAGAACAGCTTTCAGCATGAGATCATAGCCGGATGGACGGAGAAGGGGTGGGTGGGTGCGGCGGAGACAGATATGACCCTCTTTGCCCCTCATGGGAATGACATGGAATGGTATTCCCCCTCGGTCCTACTCAGTTTGCTCAGCTCAACCAAAATTCTCTGAGCATTAAAATCAATGTTGCCATTGTTAGGCCAAACAGTGCATTCTGACCATGGCCAATGCAATGAATTCCCAAGGCCTTGTCCCGACGGTCCACTGGGATTTACAGATTTGATTATGAGAATGGCCAAGGTTGTCTTTCACCCCCTCTGAAGAATGGACTTCCTTGTTCCTGGCTGGAACAATGGCGTTTCTAAGTGCCATGTGAAACTTGCTGAACTTTGTGCAATAATTCAAGCCTTTGATTCGACAAATGTTTTTGCGCCGTCCTCCACATCTGCAAATACCTCCGCATTTTGTGTCCGCAAAGGCTGAGAATAATGTGGCTCGGAGATTTTCTCACCCCGTAGGGCGCTTGTGTCTCTACTGAAGAGAAAATAAGATTTTGAGAAATGGAAACGAGAGAAGACAAGAAAAGGCGCGGAAGAAAAAGTTAGGCACGTACATAAGTTTTGCTATTTGGCTTTTGTTGTTTGAATTAAAATAAAGGTTTCCTTCTTGGCTGTCACAATCTATTAGAGGCAGCCGAGAGCTGCTATCACTGCGCAGGCTGGCTCGTCCGGAACTGGGAGTGAAGCTGACGGTGTGTGGAAACTAACACGGGCACTGCGCTGTGACCGTGTCACCTGCAATCAACGCCAGCACCCGGCCAGATTAATCATGACAGTAGGCAATATTTCCAACATTATTAGAAGAGAAACCTAATATTTTGGGACATCAGGGATCCGCGTTCTGGTGTCCATCAAAGTGAGAGCCTTCATTTTATGCTCCGTGGATGGGTAACCTCGGCACTTAACCCCTTTTAGATATTCCATCTCTCTCCTCTCCTGTCTTTCAAAGCCGAGCTCAGCCCACCTTGGAGAATAAGAGATGTCTAGCTACAGTTAAGCATTCAACCAACCCGTAGTATCCACACCTATTATTCTACATTTTCCGACAGCAAAATAAGTGATTGTAAAGTGATCTAAAAATAATGTCCTTGCACACCGAACACCTTTAAGGTGCTGGGCAGCAGACCAAAGGGCTGCAGAAAGTGAAAACAAAAATGGCAGCCGTGAGTATGAATGAAGGAAGCTGTCCGTGTACAAATACCTTAAACAGTAAATTATATTCATCTCTGTCTATGCATCAGCAACAATTTACAGTAACATTTCAAGTTGTTAACATTATTTAATGCATTAGGTATAATGAACTAACAACATATACTAAAATAATAATAATAATATTGATAAATAAAATGATTGCTAATGTGATGTTAATGCTAATGTTAATCAATTGCACCTTATTGTGAAGTAAAACGACATGCATTTTTATATGTATTTTTTAAAATTAAATTAATTAAATGTTTTGTTGAAAAAATGCTAATGTTGAAATGTTGATTTAAAAAGTCATTTAAATTTTTATCTAGCTTGTTCTTGAGATTTGCCATTTATTTAATTGTCACTTTTTTCACTTTGTGTTTAATCTATAAAAGGTAATCTATTCATTGATCTGTCTCTCTCACCACATAGTGCATCTCCGTGGCTGTTTTCTAGCCAGCACATGTTTGATTTGTCTGGCACAGGATGCTTTGTGCACCAACGTGTGACTGTTCATTAAGGAGACTTAGTGTGCGTAATACACCATAGCGTTTCCCCATTTATTTAATTTGTAAGGCTCTGACATCAATTGTTGAGCTTCGTTTGCCCAGTCGTGGCATCAGATGTCAGTGTTAATAAGCTAGTGGAGCTGTGTGTGTGAAGATGCGACCGCATGTGTGCTGGGTTGTGTTGTGGAAGGTAAAGCTGTGAAAATGCTTAATTTCGACTCCGGTGTCTGAAAAGATCAGCAAGATTAAAGAACAAAGAGATAATACATAAAGACATTCATTGCCGGCCGTTTTGCCTTTAGAAAAATGTGTTGAATGTAATACAATCTCCATTTCCTCAGACATTTGAACTGTATCTATATGTCTGGCAGACTTTTGCCTCTTGGGCCATTTCCCACATTCTTGCCTGGGTTTTAGGACAAGACATTTATTGACCAGCCTTTTTGGTCACATATTCTGTCCTTTTAGATTTCTATCAGTCTTTTATGCAGAACGGGCTCGCGTTTTAAAACTAACCCCCATTTGAATAATGGGGGACAAAAGGATGGTCTAAATCAGACAGCAGCCTTCTATATGCTGGAAAACATGACTTCACGACACATCCTCATCTCAAGCCTGGGCTCTTTTATCATTCACACTGGCTCTAACCATAAGCGCGCCTAGAATTTGATTAAAATGGACAAACACAATGGCCAAAGGTCTGCGGTGGACAGTGCAGACAAAATGGCATGACTCAGATCTCAAACGTACTCGGTCACAATTAAGAAGCTCTTTGTCACGGACAGAAAAACACCATGATGGTGTTGTCCTCTATGAGTTCAACCCACCCACTCACAGGTCCAGGCATAATTCATGTGACAAAGATACCCATTATGCTCTTGTTATGGCAACTCGGGAAAGGATGTTCTAACAAATAAGATGGCAAGTTTGTACCTTGAAAAGGAGGGAAAAGCGGGATAATTCTGTCGTTGAGGACTGATATATTTGTACCCACGCACTTTGAGTCACCTCACAAAAGATCCAGTGTTTTCTATTCTCAGCAGCTGGGCTTCATCGGAGAAACTTGGAATGTTTCGTAGGCTACGGAGGAGAATTTATTCTTTGTGGAGTTTCATGAAGTATGTTTTACCATACGCCTTTGCACGGGCTGTCAGACATTTGGAGTTGCAACAGGCTAAAGAAAGTTTGAATAGATTAGCAGAGTTATTGCAAATCTGCAGCCCACTAATGGTTTAATCAGTGGGCTACAAATAGAGACTTTGTTCTGACAGGCCAATAAGGTGAATGCTAGTTTAATGAGAAGCTCTGTATGCACAGTCTTAACCTCTGCAGGGATAATTGTTGCACTTTTCTTTTCTTGATTTTATATTATTGGAAGCTATATTTTTGTGAGGACACTAATGCAATTGCACATTTAATTTGACCTTAAATGCATTAGTATGTGTGGGTCTTAAGCAGACATTATTTTATTTGGTTAACATGATTTTCAATGATTCCTACTTTTGGAGCCTATACATTGTTTTCAAGTTTGTTTGTTTGTTTACAAGTAATATTTGAAAGTGAAAAGTGAAAGTGACATGTAGTGAATGTACAGCGCTCTCTCCCAACTTCAATACCACGACTGAGGTGACCTTGAGCAAGGAACAGAACCACTGACATGTGGCCAAGTATGGTGACCATACTTGGAATTAGTGCTCTGCATTTACCCATCAAAAGTGCACACACAAACCGTGAACACACACACACACACACACGGAGCAGTGGGCAGCCATTTTTGCTGCGGCGTCTGGGGAGCAGTTGGGGGTTCGGTGCTTGCTCAAGGGCACCTCAGTCATGGAATTGAAGGTGGGAGAGAGTGCTGTACACTCACTCCCCCCACCTACAATCCCTGCCAGTACGAGACTCAAACCCACAACCTTTTGGGTTATGAGTCCGATTCTCTAACCATTTGGCCACGACTTTCCATGATGATCCATTGGTGAGCAAATTGGTGAGCAATCACCCCCTGAACCGATTTCACCCCCCCCCCCCTTTTCTTCATTAAGGTGAAAGTTTTTACTTATTTATTTTTTAGCAAAGCTGAATTTGCATCAGCTATTACTCCAGTCTTCAGTATCACATGATCATCAACTGACATGCTGATTTGGTGTTTAAGAAATGTTTTTTTTACGTTATTATCAGTAATGAATCTAAATGGAAAAAAAAATCTAAAATGTAAATAAAAAAATGAAAATTTCCTTAACATTTACTCACCCTCACCCTTGTTTTTTCATCTGAACCAATCTGGAGAAATTTGCTCCCACAGATTTACATCATTTGCTCACCAATGGATCTTCTGCAGTGAATTGGTGCCGTCAGAATGAGAGCCCAAACAACTGATAAAGCATACACATAATCCAAAGTAATACACATCAGAGATCCAGTTCATCATTATGTCTTGTGAAATTAATAGATGTGTTAGTAAGACACACATTAGATGTTTTAATTTTAAACTGTCGTGTCTGGTCAAAATGCAAGTCTAATATCCATGATAATGCTATATTTTAGCCAGAAGAAATGGTTTGAAGTTAAAAACATCTTAATGATGAATTTGTTTACTACAACCATGCAGCTTTCACTTTCCAAAAAAAAAAGTCAGTTTCGGACTTTCCAATTTTTTAAGAAAGAAATAAGAAATGAAGAAATAAACTAATCTAACTCTTGGATGACAGTCCCCCCAATGATAAAAGCTAATTTAAATGGTAATATATTTTTTGTTATAATAATTTAAAAATGTTTTCCCTAATGAATAGCTAACACATTGTCTTCCCCTATATACCACCTTATAGTTACCTCAGATTTCAGCTGCTTACATTACTTCTCAGAAACATCTCAGTAATTTCAGGTTGAACTGCCTACATCTTTATCTCTCTCTCTCTCTCAGATCCATAGAGGTTGAGGACTTTATTCAACCACAGAAGAAATGCAGCAGGCTCCTGCTTTATTGGCAAAAGCAGTTGCCCTCTTTGGCTGGCAGTTTATTAGTTGAATTGCAGTGTAATGAGAAAGAGAGAGCAAGAGCAAGAGCAACAACCCTCTGATTCAATAAAACAAATACTTGCACACAAAAGTGTGAAGCCTCAATCACTCTGCATCAAGATGTGAAAAATGTTATCACTTAAACTATGTCTGCCGATCACACATGTACACTTGGGTAGATGTGCTGTCTTCATAGAGCCAAAGTTTGTGGTCACATTTTAAATAATTACATTCCAGAGGAAAGAACCTTACAGTGTCACATGCACCATACATCTGTGAATAATATTTCTGCGAAATTAGTATTGAATATTGGTCATATGAGGAGTCACATAGATGTTTATTAGGGTTGATTATGAAAACAGGCAAGCAATTTGATTACCTGCTCATATGACTATATATGTGCAACTGGTCTTTTAGTTCAAAAGTACCATCTTGTGCTATAGAGGAATTTGACTGATAAAAACTGTTTTAATCCTTATTTAAGGAAGATTTTCATTCCTTTGAAGAAAACATGACAAACATTATTTTTAATACGAAGCTACAACCTCTTAAAAACTTCTCATCCTTACTGTAGGTAGTAATATTAGAAGTTTAGACTTTATTTCACACACCAGAACAGTAACAATGTCTGTAATGAAATAAAAATAATAAATAAAAACAACCGCCTACCTTCATTTTATTGTTCTTCAACCAATAAATAGTTTACTGTCTTAAATTCCCTTACTACTACTAATACCACCACCACCACCACCACTACTACTACTACCTAATAAAATAATGATCACAATAATAATAACTGTGTCACAAGTATGCATTCCTGACTCTGGAAATGTAGTATTTTTAGTCAATTTGAACTTTTTTTAGTATGGCATGTAATATAAATTCTCACCATTATCATCATACTATTATTAAATGGCATCCTTGTCTCGACTCTAATTGGCTGTCAGCAGCTGCTTGAAATATGAAACAAAACAAGCCTGTTTTAAAGTTGAGCAGGACTCAGTTCTTCTTCTACAAGTGTGTGAAGTAGGTTTGGTTTAATATGGTCAGAAGAAATATACTAGAGTGTTTCATAATAAAGTTAAATAGACTGAATGATGGTGCAAACAGCTTTGAGAGACGATTGTGATTTCGAACTAATTAAGCATATGTGACCTTGGACCACAAAACCAGTCTTAAGTCGCGGGGTATATTCGTAGCAATAGCCAAAAATACATTATATGGGTCAAAATGATAGATTTTTCTTTTATGCCACACATATTAGGCTATTAATACAGAATGTTCCATGAAGATATGTTGTAAAATTTATCTGTAAAACTATCAAAAATTACTTTTGATTAGCTAATAGATTGACTAAGGACTTTATTTGGACAACTGTTAAGGCGATTTTCACTATGTTTATTTTTTTTTGCCCCTCAATCCAGATTTCCAAATAGTTGTGTCTGGCCACAATATGTATTCATAAAAAAAGTTTATATTTAAACAATGAATAAATCTCAATTTCAAAAAACTGACCCTTATGACGGTTTTGTGGTCCAGGGTCACATATGTGTAAGTGCAAGTGACATTAAGCAATATGTATTGAGCAACTTTTCTGCCAAAACTTTGGATTTTAATAGTTTGTATGTATGTATACACATACCTACTTTTTATATTGTATTTATTTATATTGTATTTATTTTGTGCACACTGGAAACATACAAACCTACCAAACTTTGCTATAAGTTTGATCACAACATATAATCATTGCAGTTAAAAGTGTTCACCGTCTGTTTGATTACATGACATTAACGAACTGCATGATATGGACATCAGCTTTACATAGTCACCACTGATAAGCTACTATTAAATATTGTAGAAACTTAATTTTCTTTTTAAGTTGCTTTGCAACGATTTGTATCATGAAATGCGCTATGCAAATAAACCTGAATTGAATTGAATATGAGTGTTTAAGAGAATGAATAGCTAATTTTAAGTGGTGTGTAAGTGCAAAGAGATCACAGCATTATTGTGACTTTAGGTCAGCTGTATAAAATGAGTTAACAGTGCTAATGAGTATTTGTAAACATTCTTTGAGCAAATATTTTTGCATAACATTTTTTGGGGGGCTTTATAGATTAAATCTGTGAATAAAGCTGAAAGGCAAAATCTAAAGTATTGTCCATTGCTTTTGTGGCTGGTAACACTAAAAGTGTGATTTCAATTTATAAATGCTCTCATCCAATTATTTCAGTGTGTGCATCAAAAAAGCAATAAGAGAAACAATGTTCTTTTTAAAGAGAGATTAAACAGGTCAGTACGTGTGTTGTCAGTGATGCAGCTGTGGTGGTACACAGAAGATATGCTTCACAGAGGGACTTTTGTTGAAACATTACTGTATTATGCTAATGTGATCACAGAGCACAGAATTCTAATGTAAAGTGGTTTCAAAACAGGTGGGCATTATACCTAAACTAATTATCATGTTTGGGAAACAAGTCTTGTTGTTGATGTGATGCAACAATCTGTTGTAGGCCTACTGTTAATCAGATTTTTATAGTGTGTTTAATCTGAATAAGAAATAGGTTAAATCTCTATTACAGCATATGAAAAGGCCAAAGCTACAACGAAAGACTGGGAAGTGGCTGTCTGGCCTGTGCTGAAAACATTTCCCCTTCATCTCAATGAGTGATTCATTCTCAATGAAATGATTTTTACCTCTTTGAGGCATGTGTCTTGTTCAATAGAAGCCAACTGTGCTATTCCTCTTTTTATTCCTCTTTTATCTCTCATCAGGAGTGACATGTGGCCTCTGGACAAACTGCTAATTCACAAAAATATAATTTTTGGCAGTAGATCTACAGATTTACCTAACATCAGCCAGAGTCTGAATACATTTATTTTGGACTCAGCCAGAGCCAAACATTTCTTCTTTAATTTTATTTCCCAAACTCATCATCACGTTCTTGAAGATTATTTGAAAAGTTCTGGCATTGTGACATGGTTTTATGGCAAATGCCTTACATAGGTGAGAAAAGTCACTTGAAATTGTGCCCTGCACCACAAAAAACAACATTCAAAGATAACTTAGATGACTTGGAATATGGTGCATGATTTCCTTTTTGTTTTTTGATATTATTGTAATTTGTACATTTTCTGTCTGTTACTTTTGTTTGCTGTGAAATGTTTTGGGGTAAAATATATTATACATATAGGCCTGCACATATGTATACATACATTCATGTATATGTATTTGTTTGTGTTTTGTGTGTGTGTGTGGTGTGTGTTTGTGTGTGTGTGTTTTTGTTACATAATTCATTAAGTTTATGGACATTTCCTTTAACCCTAAAACACAAAGCATACTTCAAAATATGGGTAAAACACCTGCAAAAAATCAGTACAGAAAATTCCTTCATATTAACATAGATTGTGCCCTATTTTTATGAACTTTTCTATATTTATAGACAATAAATTAGTAAAAAACATTACAGTTACTAACCAATGTGTATTGTCGCGCCCCCCCCCCCCCACTTTTTTCCCCATCTCAAACATGTTTAATATATTTTACATTTGCCAAACATATGATGGAATCCTCCAAAAGAGTTCAGAATGCTACAAGAGTGACATTTTGGTGATGCAGGAAAAAAGAACCATACAAAATGTATTTCAATACATTTAGTCTGTGCTTGGTCGTCTTGGTTTACCACGTCTTCTCTAAACCTTAAGGGAGCCCTTAAGGATCTAATTTTCTAGTTAAAAATTCACCAAACAACGGCAGCTGTGCAGTGTTGATTTACTGTTTCTACCTTCATCCTGTCTCAATCAAAGAACAGAAAAATAGTGTGAGCTCCCTCTCTCTGCCCCCCTCATCCCACAAACAGTTGATACAACATGATGAGAGATTTTTAAAAAGCAGCCTTTGTTTGTGTCCTGGTGTGCTTTAGAATCCTTTAATTATGGGAAGTCGTATAGTGCCATCAGAGGATAGCAGCCCTGTAGGCTCATCGTGTATATTTGTTTTCACAGCGCTAGAGAGAAGTGATTGTGTTTTAATGGCCAGGGCCTGTGCTGTGCTTACTAATGCTCTAGCGCAAACTTCATTTTTATTACCTTGCGGAAAATATTTCCTCATTGCTTTCCTGTTTTGCTCTTTCTCAGCTTTGATCTCTGAGAGTAAACCAAAAGCCTTGGAATTCGTAACATTGCTATGATTATAGAATATGTAGAATAGAACTTTGCACTTTGAAACTTTTGAATGTGAAAAATGCAACCATGCACAGTAGTTTAATCATTCCCGAAAGGGTAAGGAAAGGAATGAGCTGACCAGAACAACTACAGTTTAGTCACTGGGATTAATGCTAGACTGACCCCCTTAGATGTAGGGTTAAAGTTGATGCCACCTCAGGGTAAAAAAAGAGAGTTATTGATGCCACTGATGCCCCAGGGTCCAGTCTCCTGGTCCCACACTAGCACACAAAAGCAACTCTGTGCGAAATAGTCTTAGCTACACATCTGGGGGTGAAGGGGCAGGTTGGATTCTGTGTTTAATTGCTTTGTGAATTACTTGTCTGGGATGTTCATATACGGTGCATTCCGAACTAGTCAGTTAATTTACACTATGGCTAAAATCAAAACTGAACTTATCGATTTTAATAAGCTGTTAAAAAACTACTTAAATCAGGTCTTAATTTCCAGCAGACCATTGTGAAGCCAGTGCGGTTTTAATAGCAGCCTCAGCCATCTCACTGCAGCCACTATTTTGGCCACTTCTGCTGTATAAAGTCATCCAGTCTCCAGTCATTAGAGAAAGCGAAATTACATTACTGCTTTACTAATGTTTAATTACATTAATGTGCAATATCGTCGTTAACGGCCATTAATTATAAATGAAGATGTAATTACGGCCATTAATATTTAATTAAAGAGCAATCAAATGTTATTTGGCAGCGTTACAAAACTAGACACTAATAAAAGAAAGAATGTTCTCAGCCTGACAAGACAATGGCCAGTGTGCCATCATATATTGCAGAAACTGAATGAGAAGGGCATGGATACATTTATTCAACCTTTCAGAGATGAAGTTACCAGTTGATGAGCTCGGCTAGAGTTTATGCCCAATGTTTGTGATTAAATGCAAAACACTTTATTTATGCTCACCAAAATGGGTTTTTTTGTCATTTACTCGCAGTCAGACCTGTATGCATTTCTTTCTTCTGTTGGATACAAAAGAAGATATTATGAAAAAAGTATTTGTGTTTTATGTTTTATATATGTATGCGCACATACACTACTGTTCAAAACTGTTTTTGAAAAAAAGTAAAAAACAATCAAATAAAAGGTCCACCAATGCTGCATTTATTTGATCAATAATACAGTAATATTGAGAAATATGAACATTTTAGATAACTCTTTCAGTTTTTATGTATTTTCAAATGTCCATTATTTCTGTTGTGTTAAAGCTGAATTTTCAACAGCCATTATTCCAGTCTTTAGTGTCACATGATCCTTCAGAAAACTTTTCCATATGCTCATTTTTGTGCTCAAGAAACGTTTCAGTGCTGAAGAGTTTTGGTGAAAACAGTGATACATTTTTTTCAGGATTTTTTGATGAATCAGAAATGTCAAAAGGCAGCATTTAATTGAAATAACACACAAAAGAATTTTACACACAAAATAATTTTACACACACTAAAAAAAGCTTGACTGACCCCTAACTTTTATTTACTTTTATTAAAAGTAATTATAGTTCGTTATTAAAAAAAAAAAACTTTATGAAAAGTTTTAGCTTAATGTGTGTCCATATTATTTACAGTTATGGGCACTTGGTTTGATCATTTCATTTTCCAGTGCAATGACATTTATGCTTTTTTAAGTGTGGTTTAATTGTCCAAAAACTGTGTAGACACTATACTTTATAATAATTCACATAATAACAAAACAAAGTTCAAAAACCTCAAGCAGTGGCTGTACATGGATTTGAATTCTCCAAGACAATTCCTTTTTTTTGCTGTGCGTAAACAAAGAGCAGAAATCAAAATGCAGTGGGCTGTTTTAGAGACACAATTGAAGCCTGTTTGCTGTTGAGTTCAGGCCACGCTATTCTCATAGTTTGCGTTGTGGCCCAGACTGTTGTGCTGAAGAACACCCATGCAGCTCTATTGAGATGGTAAGCACTGCTTGTTTACTCAAGTTTTTATTTTTTCCACATCCACAGTTACCAGTTAGCAAAACAAAAGGGCCTATGAGGCAGTCATTTGTCGAGTGGGCTCGCAAGCACACTGTTCGAGTGGAGGAGGCCGGTTTGTGGTACGGCACATGTTTGTTAAGGTGGGTGTCACCATTGTTTTAACCCAGGACGCCCTCCCTCTGTTCCTTGTGATGTCTTTGTGTCCGTCCTCATTGCTTCCAGAGTTCCCCTCTCTATGCTGAAGGAAAGTTTGAGAAGAGACATTGAGTAAATGTTTATTGGAGTTTATTGTTGCCATTTGATCCAGGATTGCACGAAACCCACTTTACCATATAATTATCTGTACATTTGTTTTTTTAAGTTGACCTTGTTGCCTTGGTTGCTAACTTGTTTTACTAAAATATATGAATCAGTCCAAACCTGACTTTGGCTTAAAACAAAGTTCTAGGTGTTTATCCATAGTCAAAGTTAATTCACTTGATGACCATGCAGATGATGCTTAGCAAAACATGACCAGTTCTTTAGCCACCATATTGAATGTGATGTTTTACCTCATTATTTTTGCTGCAAGTGGCCTGTCACCACCTCCTCATGGGGTGTCTTTTAAGTTCAACAAATCTCCAAAACATCTTGACAAAATGAGCAAAATGTTAAATATATGCTGAACACTTAGCGGAATAAGGGTGACTTAAAAATGAAATTAAAATGACGTGTCGTGTGGTTCAAGTATGGTGACCCATACTCGGAATTAGTGCTCTGCATTTATCCCATCCAAAGTGCACACACACAGCCGTGAACACCCCCCCCGGAGCAGTGGGGGGTTCGGTGCCTTGCTCAAGGGCACCTCAGTCGTGGTATTGAAGGTGGAAGAGAGCGCTGTACATTCACTCCCCCCACCTACAATCCCTGCCGGTACGAGACTCGTACCTTTGGGTTACGAGTCGACTCTCTAACCATCAGGCCACAACTTCCCCCGCATGACTCTTCTAAAGACAGCCATCACCTCTTTGTCTTTTGCCTTTGCAGTGATGAAGTCCAAGAGTACTATTCAAAGAACAGTAGTTTTACTTGCGTTTTCACCAGAATTTTAATGAATAGGTCCCAAATGTCTGGTCTTTACGTCTATGAATAGATTGTAGATTAAAACGACTCAACAGAAAGCTAGAATCAGACAATTTTGTCACAGAATATATTAGCATAAGATTATTACTCATCGGCACTGACCCCGAAGGATGAGATTCATTACTAATAGGCTTCTTTAATGCTTATATATATATCTCTCATATATATATCTCCCCTGACAGTAATGACTAAATGTTACTTTTCATCCATGCCATTATTACGATCAGAATTACTTCTTAAGGACTTTTCCTCTTTTAAAATTAATTTCTGTCTGATTTCCTGCAACGAATATTGTAGCTAAAGACAGCTGAAGGTCTGGATGAAAAGAGTGAAAAAAGAAAAACCGTTTCACTGTTCACTTGCAGTTAAACACGCTGAACTTTGTGACAGTTGTTAGAGTAACGTAAAAAGATAAAACTTTCCATTGCTTCATAAATGAAATATGTACCCCCCCCCACCCCATCAAACATTCCCGTGGCTGTGAAAGCACATCTTTTTAATTAACCATATTCACAGCAATGATGTGTGTTGAATGCACTGTAGCAAAATATTAGTGGAGACTAGCGTGTGAAAAACACTCAGGTCCTTCCACAGGTCATCAGTATGCAGAGAACATTGCACTGTAATTAAACACAATCCCCCATGCTATATTCACCCTGCAATATTTCATCCAATTTTGTCCATCTGATGGGTCCACCCCTCATGGAGTCATTTTAAGACAGGTAGTGTTGGTACAGCATATAGGAAGGAGTGCGGTGTAATGCTAATGCTAACAGCTAATCAAAGAGACTTCCTACAGATAAAGATATTCAGATTTTAGGTCAGTTTATTTATTTGTTTTTAAACAGTTGACCATTTTTTGAAATTCCATTTTCCCCCATCTATATAGATGCTATTTTTTGTTTTGAGAAAGATAGTTTGAAAGACAGCACAACTTTTGAAGCTGAAGCTATCCATAGCACTGCCAATGGGTTTGGGACTGTAAAGACAGACACAAGGTGCTGACGCGACAATTTTATAGTGACTGTTAACTGGCAGGCAAGTTCATCGGCCACCCCATCATTCTTACTCCCAGATGAGTCCTAATAGAGCAGTGGAGACTACAGTCATTAGAGATATATTTTTCAATCCATTTTAATTCCTAGTTCCTAAATCCATTACAGGTGTAGATGTAGCAGTGAGGGGTGTCTTGCCATTATCTTTCTGTATTTGAGGAAAAAACTAATTTCACTGGCACAATTAGTCGACATGATGAGTTGTAAATTATGTTAAAGTACACTCTTTGTGTTTAAATAACACATTGGATTCCTTGTGTAATGCGTTAATTAATTTAGTTTTGTCTAACGGCTACGTCTAATATATTTGAAGGGCATTTGTGTCTTTTTTTTATATTGAAGTACTTTCTTTTTGTAATTCATTCACATTTATTTCCTTGAATAGTATAAACTTGCTTGTTTGAGTGTCCCTACATTGGTATGGGATTAGGGCTAGACTACTGTTTTTCTGATTGGAGGGTTGTTATTGTTGACTAAAATTATTAGTGAAAAAGATTTTTGGTTTTAGAAATAAAGCTGAAATAAAATAAAAAAGATGAAGAACTCAAATGAATGGATTATAAATAATACGAAGCTGAAGTACTAAAATCACTAAAACTAAAACTGAAATAAAAAAATGAATTAAAGCTAAAGCATGACATTAGTAAAAAAATAAAAAATACTATAATAGTATATAAATAAAACCACACTCTATCTGGCCAGTGTGTTTAGAACACCTGTTTGAAAACATTCATTTGTGCAATTCTATTTCGTGCCACAAGGGGTGAAGAAATCACGCCCTTCACCTTTAAAATTGATTGAACCTATGCCAAATTACTGCGTTTAATTATGATCATTATTCACTGCTTTAACTCAATGTATCTGTTTACATGCACTTTTGTTTTGTTTTTTAAATATTTAATTTGGACTAAAGCAATAAATCATATTTTTATATTCTTGTCATGTCAAACCAGTTTGGTTTTGTGAGGTAGCAGTAACAGACCTAGTTAATGCGATTGTTGGTCTGTTTCATCCAGCTTGTTAGCATGTTAATCTGACTAAATTTGGCCTTGTCATTGTGCACATGCTCAGAAAGACAGAAGAGGTGTTTGTATTATGTATTTAATTCTTTCAGATTACACATTATGTCACATAAACCTGGTCTGATGGGGACGGAGACTGTAGCTTGACTACGCAAAAACCTGCTGTGGCTCGATTATAACTCTGCATGTAAATGTTAGTGATGATAGTCATTCGTCCTCTTGAGGATCTTTGGTGTCTCCAGGCTCACAGATCGAGGAGTCTGCTGTATGCAAGGAGTGTAAATACTTCGGTGACACATTTCCAAGAGCATGATACAAGCTCCCAGGAAAAACACTCACATACCTTCTCCTTGCATTCTGCAGTGGGACATGTATAGAGACGCAGGATGAGGCATGAGCCCCTCGTCCACTGTGTTTGACGTCTCCTCGGAATGCTAACAGTGTGCAACCTGACTCTGTCTATCCTCCGTTACCCAAACAGCACAGGCGCACCCTATACCTCATCCCATCCAAGTCCTCACCCCACCTGAAACCGCATCCATAAGGTGTGAATGTCTTCTCAATCACATTAAGATATCACTGGTGTTATTGTTAGAAATGCTGCATGTTTTTCTCCTCCTTGTCTTCCTCCAGCTGTGCCAATAAATCAGGCTCCATGTCCAGTTCTGTTTTATTTTAAGGGGCTTTTTAATGCGAGGTGTGATGAGTTGTTGGGTTTGAGAGCTGCGTGTTCTCTGAGCAGAGGTCACCTGACATTCTAAACACTTTGAGATGTGCGGGGCTGGTTTATGACATGGTTAAACCGGGTATTAACAACCACCCAACACGTCAAACATGTGGTTTGAGCAATAAGATCACAAAATAAGTAGTCTAAGACTGCTTTGCATTTGTAGTGTAATCTCTAATATGACCTAATGGTTTCTTGGGCAGTGAGGACCACATGCTAATCAGCCATTGAACTAAATATAAAAACTTTGCAGAATATCTTCAGGATGTAGTGTGACAGAGTATTAATACCAGTAATGTGTCTTGGCTGACAACTTGTGATCATCGCTTAAGGTAGATGTTAATACCATGTAAACAAGGTCTACAATAACAACTAGATCCAAAAATTATGTTGAGATCCCTAATGAAGCCACCTTTGGTTCTTAAAGGACTGGATCTGCACCCTCCTACATTCATTAAAAAACTGTCAGTGAGGTGGTTCCCTTTTAAAAGGTACATCTATTCACCCATAAAGGGTGTATATCGGTACATTAGAGGTACATGTTATTAACCAAAGTGTCCATATTAGTACCTAAATGGTACATATTCATACCTTTTGAAATGGTGCCACCCCAGTGACTGCTTTTATACTTTTTCTTTTGTCCTGAGACTGTACACACACTTACTTTAGGCCACATTGTGCCATCATTTATATTTATTAATTTAGCAGATGCTTTTATTAAAAACCATGTGCAATAAGACAACAACAACAATAATCATAAAAACAAAAATCAATAATTAATACAAAAATAATACAATTTAATAAAATTTAATTTCCAGAACTTTCACATTCATGTCTCCTCAGTGGTAGAACAATACTTTTTCAGTTATTTGCATGACATGGCCAATAACTTGAAATTGATAATAACTGATATTATTATATGCTATTTTGTAAACATTGTTTTGCTAAATATTGTAAATTATAACTAAAGGCTAAAAATAAAATAATTTAAAATGCTATAAGTGAGTTTATATATAGATAGATGCTAAATATGACATTATTAATGAATATTTAGCAAATATCTATATCTTACAATATTAATATTGCACTCATGTAAAGAGAAAAATCTAAACTGATGTTTTAAATTTAAATCAGATTGAAATACAGTAAATCATATCTACTTACTGTATGTATGTGTATAAAGCACTCTGGATTAAAGCATATACTAAATGAAGAAATGTAAATGTAGATGTGAACGCAACTGTTCTTAACTACCAAGGAAATGCATCCCACCCTTGCCACCTTCACCAAGACAGTGCTTGTGCACCAGGCCAAGCACTCAGGGAGGAGAACCATAAGACGGGCAGCTCATAGGCATTACAAGAGCAGAGGTGATGCCTCCAAAGGTGAGATTTGGCCGCCTTCACTCATCCCTGATGTTCTGGGGGCATCCTCACCTTATTAGCCTGGTGAGACCTGGAAAAGGGGGCTGGTGCCCCAGATTGAAGAGGATTAGGAGAACCGGTGAAAATCACAGCTCCATGCGGAGAGACCTTCTCTGAGTAACAGGCGGGGGCAGATGGGAGGTGATCACAGGAAATCACAGGACCCCTGACACTGTTTGTGGTCCTGGAGTGTTAGTTCTCACCCATCATTGCTTTTGGTGCCACGGCCCACACTGGAGGAAGTTGTTTTAGCACATTCATAAAAAGCGCCATTTAGCATTGTCACAACAACATTTAAAGCAGTGCTACTGAAAAGGCACACATGCGCTACAAAGCCAGATGAGGGGCTTTGCGCAAGTGTACGTATTACTCTCAGGTAACTGTGAATGATCTCTCTGGGTACAAGTTATGGTGTTGATTACTTACATGACAGGAACAATGATTAAAAGTGGGAGATGATAATGGTGTGGCATTTATGCATTGACAACTTTGACTCTATGTTCCTTTCCAAAAGTTGATGTATGGCATCATTAGGATAACCTCAGGCCCTTAAAAACACTAATCTTCTTCATCTTGTCCTTCACACTTTCTTGTTTTGACATTTAGAAATATGTGTGTGTGCACGGTGCCTGTGGTGTGTGTATTGGTGATAGTAGCACTCAAAGCAGCGTGCAGTGTTTTAGCTGTTTATCCAGTCACATATTATACATGTAAATAAATTACACATTCATATAGATTTAGAAATGTATTTTATGTAAAATTATCAAAATGAAGATACAATAATATAACCACATTATGGCTTGTGCAAAACTTGCCGCCATGATGCTAAGTTGTTGTAACTGGTTGCCAGGGTATGCAGTGGTTAAATGTTCAGAATGAATTGATTACATGTGGTTGCTTGTGTGTTCAAGGTGGTTGCTAGGTGGCTGCTAGGAATTGGTTGCTAGGTGATTGATTTCAGATCCAGTTTCAGAAGAGATCCTTAATATCAGTTTAAGATGGTTTGCCCAGGATTAATCTCTGGATAATTATTGTTATGAATATATATATATATATTTTTTCAATTTATGCATTGCCATGTATCAAAAACTAAGATTAATATGTTACTTGTGTTATATTTTGTTTGATTTGGTTTGGTTTATTTTATTTTATTTTATATATTTATTTATTTTGTTTTGCCTTTTCATGTCTTGCCATGTATCAAAAACTAAGATTAATGTTACTTGTTTTGTGTTATATTTTGTTTGGTTTGGTTTGGTTTTATTGTTTATTTTATTTTATTACTTTATTTTGTTTTGTCTTTTCACGTCTTGCCATGTATCAAAAACTAAGATTGCTTGTTTTATGTTATATTTTGTTTGGTTTGGTTTTGTTTTTAATGTTTTATCACTTATTTTTTAGTTTAGTTTAGTTTTTTTGTCATTGAAATGTGTTTAATTTTCACTTTCCACAGTTATGTTTTTTCATTTAGTTTTTGTTTGCTTTCGTTAACAATAAGTTGCTGATCTCCTAGCCCTCATCAGCTGATCTTCCAGCTGAAAAGTTCTCAAAAAAGAAAAGTAATAGCATACCTTTGGATTTCATGTCTATAAGGTTAGAGTTCAAACCACTAATGCTAAGTATATGCAATAGATATTAATGATGCTTACCTTAGCAAAAACCACAAACTACATTCATATGTGTGCACAAACTATATTTGTAAACACAAACATGTAACACAAGCATGTAGCTAATTTCAGTTTCCCTTTTCTGACCCGTCTGTATCCATCTAATAGCTCCCTTGAATGTTAAATTTGGTTTGTCAGGGCATCGGAATGGTGGTGGCTGTAAACACACTGTACTATCATCCGTCCAGTCGGGTTGCACTGGGCAAATGTTTGTCAGATCATCTCTGTAAACACGCACACATGACAGGGTCATTCAGAGGGTGTCCAACACTTAAGCCAGTGCGCTGATACCGCAGTCATGTCAACGGAAGTGTAAGCATATACCCAGTTTTCCTAACAAGTCAAGCTGGCCGTAAAGTCCTCAGGCATCTGCCGACTCCAAATACATGCCCACCCCTCCCACGCCCCAAAATACACACTTTATTTTCAGCATGTGTCTTCTTGATTATTCTAGCCACTGCATTTTAGAAGATTAGATTCCCCTTGCTTAAGTGTAAAGCAACAGCGGAGAAAATGAGTGGCAGCGACGTGAAATGTGAAAGGCTGTAGTTTATGGGTACCAGGCCGACGAGACAGTTCAAGCCGAAGGCTCTGGTTTCAGCGCCGCTTTGGTTCGAGACAGGAGCTCATGTCTGTTGCCTTCATCTATCTGTCTGACTGTCAGTCAGTCTGTTTTGCTCCTGTTGAAGTGCAGCTAGTGTAAATGAGAATAGCAGACATGGTCTGTAAAGTGTTAAGTCTAGGCTACTTTATGTGATGAATAACATTTATGTTTCACTTGCCTACTTATGCTTACCAGGATTGCATTTGTCAAAGCCGCAAGTCGATATAATAAGTAAACAGCGCTAAGAAGTGTCTAAACACTTTTAGCCTGTTAGCTAAGTACCCTACAGTTGGTTTTGAGGTACTGAGGCTATTTAAAGCTTACTGTTCATTTATATCCTAGGTTTGTGAAGTTATTACATGTAAACACAGCTAAGAAGTGGTTGAACAGTTGTAGCCTGTTAGCTAAGTGCCCTAAAGGTGGTTTTGAGGTACTGACTATTTATTTATACCCTGACTATTTATTTACACCCAAATTTGTGAAGTTAATAAGAATGACATAACATTTTTATGAAGCCATTTGTTAATAAAATTATGAAGTCACACCTTTTTTTTTTGTCAATTTTGATAATGATATTAAGATTAGTTAAGATTAAGATTATCAGTCAATAATAATTTTTAATTTTTTTCATTTGAGTATATAAAAACTGGAATTCAACAACTTGTAGATATCCATTTTTCATACAGTGTGCGAGAATGTTATTTTTACAAAGCCACAGCCGCATCTACTCTGTGACCACAGGACTTTACAAAATACCCTTACATTAAATAAATAAATAAAATAACAGCAAATTACTCCTCCAAGTTCCGTCGAGTGATAGACGTTTGACATTTTCCCGGCAACTGGTGGGTGTGTTGGCAGTTAAATATAAACAGCACAACAGAGTTTGTGGCATTGATTATTTGAGACAATCTTTGGAGAGGAGAAATAAGAGCTCGTCCAAAAGATAAATGATCTCTGTGTTGGTTTCATCTCGACAAAGGCCAAAGCTCCTTTTCTCCCACCATTTGTGCTTCTAGTAGTATTAAAGTTTAAAAGTAAGTTGTACAAATGACCCGCTGGAGTTCCCAAATGGCAATTTCGAAATGAATAACTCCGATACATCACAGCTCGAGTTGCTGTGGCTGTTATGTTAGATTTATTAGTCACTGGATTTTTCTAGCGTCAACTGAAGTTCTCAGTCTCCAGGGTTTGGAATGACCACGCTAGTGATAGTAGGCTATTCCTGTTAGAGTGTTAAACACAACAGATTAAGACACTTTGCAAAGCTCCCAAGGTAGTATTAGACCACTTATCCTATTAGAACAGCCGCACAGGCTCATCTGACACTCCCCCAAATTCAGCTGCCCTGTAACCCCAGATGCATCAAAGCGCTTGAACATGGGAGATTGCTGTGTCCTGGATTCCTGTACTAAACCTGTTTTTGGCCTACACCTTTAGCCAGGGCAGAAGAGATGTAAATCTACTCAACAGCGACCTGATGCGTGCACTAGTTTAGTTTGTGTGTGACAGAGTGACCGATAAAGGGACAATGACATAATTCTGTAAAATCATCAAACATATAACATTACTACCTCTTGCTGTATATTATATTTATATATTGAGCTCAGTCTTGACATGGCATCAATGGGGCCGTACAGAAATGAAACATGACTGGGGTCAGCTTAATGATTGGTTAAGTGTTATGTGAGTATGCTCTGGGACGTTACTAAAGATACCAAAGTATCGATATCCACACATGTTTAGTCAGATATTCCATATCTGCATAGTGCTCATAGCTGCAGTATGACACGGCTCCCCTGAGCTTTGCACACTGGGGCTTACTGCCAAAATATATTGCAATATTGAACATTTATTGATTTTTATGCTCACTTATTGATCTGCAGTATATGTTTTAACATCATGTTAGGTGTCCCTTTATAGGGTATAAATTAGCTGTTTATGAATCATCCACTATGACTGGAAAAAGAAAATATGGTTATTTGTCTGTACTGCATGCTTACAGTTACGTAGGTAGTAATAGTTTTTATTATTTTTTGATAACACTTCACAATAAGGACAGTGAACAATATAAATTTTTTTTTGCCAGCATTTCCCTCCTATCAGTCACAAAAATGTGGGGTTGGTAAGATCATTTTTTTAAATGTTATTTTAAAGAGTGTCTTATGCTCACCGTGCTGCATTTATTTGATCAAAATGCAGTGAAACAGTGATATTGCAAAATATTATTACAAATTAAAAATAACTGTTATCTATTTTAATCTAATGTATTCCTGTGATCAAAATTATGAATTTTCAGCAGCCAATACAATAGTCCAATCTTTATTAGTTTTTATGTCATTTATGACGCCATCAAGAACTGCATTCCAAACCTATGGATTATTGGTGCTCAAGGAACATTTCCCATTATTATAAACATTGAAAACAGTTGTGCTGCTTAATATTTTGATAGAATATTTAAAATTTTCTAAATTCTTTGAATAGAAAGTTCAAAACAAAAGTGTTATTTGGTTTAGTAGATAATCTCTATATCATTATTAATGGCTTTAGTGTCATTTTTAATCAATTCAATGCATCCTTGCTGAAAATAAAAGTTTATTATTTTTTTAAATAAAAATACAAATTGTATTGACCCCAAACTTTTTAAAATTCATGTTTGTTCATAATACATTAATGCTAATTTATACAGCTTAGTAGATGTAGAAATTGATTTTAACCTAGAATAAAAAATGCTGTAGAAGTGTTATTGTTTGTATTGTATTATTGTAATAAAAAGAGCATAACGCTAATAACGCCACGGTCCCAGATTCAGTTTTGAGGTACTGTACAAAGTGTATATATTTAATACTGTGTGTTCTGGAGAAAAGTATGTACCAAATACATACATGAAAAGTCATCTGTGCATAATGTCACACATTCTTTGCGTGTTTTTGTGTCTATGTAAGTGCATATATAGTTATGTGTATGCAAGGGCAGAACTTGTGTCCGTTTAAGCTTCTCAGTGTGAGCTGTTTGCATAGCGAAGGCTTATAAGCTAGCGAACATGGCATGCCAGGACTAATGTGTGTTTTTGCAAGCGCTGGTGTAGGATATACCACACCTCACACCTCAGTTCGCCTCCCCCTGACCACAACTAAAGACTCAGGAAAGCAGGTGAGCCAGATTAGAGCTTTTCCTGTTGTGCTGAAACCAGGGTCAGGGTTGCAGAGACCTCTCTTCTCTTGTCCCTTTAAATCTCTCTCTCTCTCATGCCCACACACACACACACACGCATACAGAAGCACAGCTGAAGATTTGACCTGTCAGCTACTTTCTCCCTTTCTCTAACACACGTACTCATACTCGCTGGGGGTCGTAAAAGAGGCCGCGCTGGCAGATGCCTGTCTCCCTCGGCCATATATGAGCTGAGAGGAGCTTCCTCAGCTGTTCCTTTCACATCAGCTGTAATTAAACCATCTCTATTCTGCTTCTGCTGCCCTTTCTCTAGCACTGCTGCATGGCAACCTAATCTGTGTGTGGCATCAGAGTGTGTGTGTGTGTGATGTGCACAATTTCAGCTTATTTGTGCATTACATTAAATCACTAAAACACCTAAATGCAGTCTTTGTTGACAAATGATATTTACGGTTTAAATAGTCACTTTGAAGTTTTGACTTTTTATAACATCATTAAGATTAAGAAGAATGTATTATAGTATTATATTTTCTTCCTAATCATAATGATGTGATAAAAAAAATCATGTGGGCTTTGTAAAAAATTGATTACAGTATACAGATTATGAAATCTGAATATTTTTTATATATCTGAAAAAAGATTTACATTTCTATATAAATTTTGCTATCACACACACCCCACTACACACACACACACACACAAACACACACACACACACACACACACACACACACACACACACACACACACAGGCGGGTGCTCTTTCACAGAATAGGGGGAAAAATTGGTGGTGAAAGTTGAACTCTGTAAGACAAGGTGTACTATCAGATCAATCAAAGCTGCGTCTTCTCATGATATATAAAAAAGCATTGGTCTTCATGTATTGCTCAGTCCCTCCCTGCGTGGAGAGGATTCCTCACAGTGCTATACACCGTTCTCTGCTCCCCTGAGTGAATGTAGGGATTTTTCTGAGATTGAGCAGAAAGCTTCAAACGTTACATTCCACCATGCTTATAAAATATTTATGCAACAGCTAAAAACTGATACTTGTGGCTTGTACTTAATGTAACCTGCAGTTATTAACCAGAATCAGACACTGTTAACATCTTTTATAATCACTTGATAGAATACAGACCTAAAGTATTAAAGTAAATAATAAGAGAAAGAAACCTAAAAATCATCTGTCACTGTCACTGGTTTTTAATGAGCTTAGTAATTAGCGCAGCATCAAGCCTAAACATTTATAAATCCCACACATCTGTCATTCTTATATCACTCGCTGTGTAACA
This sequence comes from Sinocyclocheilus anophthalmus, assembly GCA_018155175.1. Lineage (NCBI taxonomy): Eukaryota > Metazoa > Chordata > Actinopteri > Cypriniformes > Cyprinidae > Sinocyclocheilus > Sinocyclocheilus anophthalmus. The sequence goes on along the minus strand of JADLZN010007277.1, from coordinate 141,394 downwards.
AATTAGACATTGTTTTTTTCTTTTTAGTTTGACAAAAAATAATAAAATATATAATTGGAAATTCAGCTTGGGAGTATTTGTTATTTTCTAATTTCTCAGATTTTGACACCAATAGCCTGTGAATATTTGCATAATCACAGTTTCTACTGATTGCATAGTTGAACCAGAATTGTTAAAGGAGCGCCAAACACACTTTATCACTCTTTCCAAAGCACTCAAATAGAAACATTACCTAAATGGCTGGCAAGCTGTGGCTGTTAGCCGAATGCTAATACATGTCAGAAAATGGGGCGAAAATTTATGACACGCCATCTGTTCTCCAGCATGCAGCTCAATGTGTACTTCCAATGTTAGCTCTAGTAAAGACCTCCCCATTCAAACTCACTAATCACTTCTCCTAACAAGAATTAGCTCTTGGTTCAGTCCGCCCAATAATGTTTTCAACTTCTTTCCTCAATGGGATTAAAGTACCATTAATTCTCTCCTAGATGTCTATGAATAATATTGTATCCCCTCCTGGATACAATATTATTTTGTAATTAAAAAACAACCTGCATTATCATATTTTGCTCATTATAGAAGTAGTTATTATTTCGGGTTTTCTCAAAGCGATGCATCATTGTCATCGAACATAAAAAGTCATTTTTCAAAGACAAACTTGTTTATAATTTGTGCTAATATTTGTAGCAGAGGGTGGAACTGAATAATTTCATTATAAATATTGACGCTTCTGAAATATGACAGAGAGTTTTTTTTTAAAGGGGTCATATGATGCGATTTCAAGTTTTCCTTTCTCTTTGGAGTGTTACAAGCTGATGTGCTAGAAAGATCCCTGAGTTGCAAAAGGACCTAAAGTACAAAAACCCAAAGAGATGATTCCTTTACCCTACAAAGTAAGACTCTGCCACAGCCCCTCCTTTTAATTCAAGACACTCGTTCTAACACACCCCCAAAATATCACATCACCTATGTGGAAATTTGCATACCGTGCACACCATCAAAATGTGCAAGCAAAGAAAAGAGGATGTCCCCCCCCCTTGGTGGCAGTAACTCGAAAGGCTAGTGTTTGAAAGCAGCCATGTCAGGGAGCCACGCTGCTGTGTTTCTAGGCGAAAAGCAACAAGCACGTTATTGCCTCTGAAACGATAGATGCATTTAGGAATCTTTAAGATTGCTTACAACAGAACAGCAATGCATTTTATGAATGACCGTTTTCGTGAACCTAGGAGAGGAGGTCATTTTGACTTTGCTATGACAGTCTGGCGCTTCTGAATAAGCTACTGTTTTGTTATTATTTTAAGTATTTGCTATCGACTGTTCAAACGCGGAGTTTTGCGCATCGTGTGTGTGCGCGCGAGCGAGCCCGCGAGAGTGACCTTGAGAGTATTGAGAGGGGGCTAGACATCACACCCCACTCCCCCCCCCCCCCACACCCCCCCCCCCAGTGGGAAGGAGCGTCTTTAACCGGGCGTTGTGTACTGTCAAAAACACATCCACCAGCAATTCATCCTGTGTCTCGTCACAGCGACCTTCTGTTTCCCCGTCCCCCCGGGATATTGGGGGGGTCCCTGTACATTTATCTGAAAGATGAAGATTCCTTGACGATTTATGGCTATAGGGGCGTTACATTTCCGCACGAACAGTCTTGTGTTGTACGGGCCAGAGAGAAGGGCTGGGCTTTGTAGAAAACGAAAACGCGTTGAGAGAGGCGGCGGAAGTAGATGTACATACAAAAATGTACAGTATTTGAAACCCTATGTGGGTTTTTGGAACATTTAAAGCCTGTTTTGTCAAGCCAATAATATGTTACACCAGACTATACACCAAAAACATGTATGATTCTTTTAAATAAAGCATCTCCCATCGACCCCTTTAGACTACATTATGGGGGCAAAATATGATTTTTTTATATATCCAAATTGCATTTTTGCCAACAGTATTATGTCATTAACAAAGTTTCTCAAAGTGCTAGGCACGAATTTTATAGATAATAATTTCTATTCCAAATGGTTATTATTTCAATTAAATCCTACCTTATCTTATATTCATTATTCTATAAAATTATTATAACACTTTAGTAGTTATTATTATTCACTATATGTATGCATACCACACATCTAAAGCTCTTAGTTAGTATATAATATTATTACAAATGTTTTATTATTATTATTGTCGATTATTATTCTCTTATTTCTATTAATATTTTTTCCCCTTTCAAGTAACACAAGCTGTACGATACAGTGATTTTTTTTTTTTAAATCTCTGACTTCTCTCTATTTTCAGTGTGGCATTTAATATGGCTTAGCGTTTGCTTTTGCAGAGAGGAAAAAATGGTAAAGGTTATTGAGAATTCCATCCAATCCATCTGTCCAAACAAGTTTATTTTTGCATTCGTCTTTTTCGGATCCCCCCAGGTCTAATGATGTCTAATCTTGTCTGATGAAGATCTAAAGATTTCCCATATCCTAAAACAGTAAAAACCTAATTGTCGGGCCATGGTCTAATTTAGTGTTCAGTGTTTTATATGGCCAGCATCTTTAGCCCTTTTCCATTGTCTCTAAAGAGGCGTACGTTATGATCCCGCTGTCAGTAAAATCAATCCTTATCAATTTTAAAGTTCACATTTTGATTTCATGACTTTCTGGGGACCAGCCTAGGCTGAAAATGGCTATTTCAGCCCCTTTTTCTGCACTCCATCTGCCTATTTATTGATTGTCCTTTTTTCTTTCTGTGCTGTGAAGAGGGAGAGAGAGAAACGACTGTGACACTAGTTTCATTAGAGCGTAATGTGAGTTCATACTAGGCCTCTTTTCTTCCCCTGTAGGTATGTAACATCAGCTAATCCCACTCAAGTCCCTCTTAAGTACTTGTTCACTTAAGCTACTGTCACTGGAATGTGTTAAAAATCCAATTCAAGTGCCATATTTTATGTGTGAACAGATGCAGGTTTAATGTGAAAATATATAAAAATTGAGCAGATCTCAGTCAATCCCTAATAAGGACTGAGTCTTTTTATTTTTTGTCTTTATGGCTTTGCTAGCAAGTGTACAAAGCATACTCCGTTTACTTACATTTCTTCGTTGGCAACCTAGAGTCTGGTACAACTATCATGCAGTGCTCCTTTGCTGCAAGAGGGCTCTCTGCCACCCGGTATATGGCGTCGCTTCTGTGATAACTGCCCACTAAGTGGGTGGGACAAGGATGCCATGACCCTGCTGGCCTTACTACCAGTCCCTGCTAACAGCTTTGGCCCAGAGGTCAGCCCAATTTCCCCACTGCTGAGTACTCATTACACACACGACCTGTGATAAATGCCCATAGCTGCACGTGGCTGCGTTGTCACTGCACTGGTCGCTAGGAAGGCTGCTCGAGACGGATAGTCTGAGAGTCTCAGAAGGAGCGGTTACTAAGCAACCCTTACCTGAGCCTCCCTCTCACTGCATCCTCTTTCCTCCAACTCTTTCTTACTTTTATTCTTTTAACTTACTCCCATTCCATTTTTGCCCTCATGCTCTCAGTCTATCTGAGCTGTTATTGCAGATTTTTTTCTCTCACACTGAGGAAGAGAGGATATGGTGATGTGTATTGACGAAAACACTCTCTTGCTCTGTTCCAAAACCTAGTGGACTGCCTACAGAAGGTGCATTGTGCGGCATCATAGGTACACTGCTATGTTAATTACCCCTTGAAAAAGTGTGCTTAATTGTATTAGATGTGCATATATAGTGTACTTCAAATCTTAAAAGAATATAAAAAAAATATGAATGTTTCTTAACACACTTATGTACACTTTATGAAGTGTACTTATTAAATATGAAATTAAAAATGTTTACTTTAAAGTACATTTTAAATCTATTTTTTAATTGAATTATATTTTGTCATGCTCTAACGAATTACAGTTACGTTGATTCATAATGTTAACTTATCATAATGAGTAACAAAGACATGAAACTGTTATTTGATATTGCATTTAAAGTTGATATTTGAGCTTCATCAATACAAATTTGTAATTACAAATATATTTAAATATTGACATTAGTTTCAGTAGAAATTACATATTTTAGAAAGCATATTTTAGGTGCTGTGGTGCTGTCGTACATTTGGTAGTAAATTAAACAAATTTTGAAATGAAGAAATTACATATAAAGATGGACTTAAGTTCTACTTATGTGTTTCAGTAAACAAACAAACAAAAAACTCTAAATGCATGTTAATACTGAATTGTGGACTTTACTGAATGTCCATGAATTGCCATTAGCAAGCAATTACGTCTCCTCTGAAATTTCATTCAGTTCTTACATCCGTACTAAGTATCTCTTCTTAAGACCCCAAGAAGATACATTACTAAGTTAATGCTTTGTTACAAGGAGGTATGCTGCAATGATTACTAGTTTTAGCCAATGTCTAAATCAGTATTCTGTATTACAACTCAGTCTATGTTGACATAAGTTTTAGCCAATGTCTAAATCAAAACAGTTCATGATTATATACTATAGATATCACTAACATATAACATACTAATATCATGTATTTTAAAGAAATTGTCCATTTTAGTATTTCTCCATATTGTATTTTTTATGCTACCCATACCCCCATGGGAAATGCTGTTGCTAAAACAACAAGGGCCACACAGTATTTTGAGCCAGCACGTCACTTCCCCCAAAGCTCCGAAATTAAAGAAAAATTACGTAATGAAATCAGTAATGAGGTTCCATTCACCATGACATTAGAGGGCAACGGGCACTTCGCGAGGGCAAAGCCTCTTACGTAGTTGCAAAAACAGAGCTTATATCTTTCTCTCTTTTGTCTCACCCCACATATTTGCTAAGACTATGAAAACAGTCATAATGATAGTAGTTAATAGTAATGAAAATAGTTGCACCACAAAATGCAGTAAAGTTGTAAGAGCGATTTTCTTTAAAGGGACACTAAGAGACCTTCACATCACATCAAAGACCTTTGAAAGTCTTTGTTTGACTTAAAGGGTGATTATCTTGGGGGGTTCATTTATGTAGTTATTTTGGTGTACCAAGAATTACCAGTGATGTACACAAGTGGATTACTGTTTACTGCTACTTAAATCAGACTTTGGAATTGTTTTTCAACCATCTGTGTTTAAACGGACACACAAACGCTGCACTTAGGATCTGTGTGTAGATGTATTTTGTGTTAACATAATTATCTCAGGGCCTCAAATCCATTCGCAGTCATGCGATTCAGAAACCAAAGAAAGACAATATAAAGAGTCCCCAGGGCTGTCTTTGGCTGTGTGTTTACCTTAGGGAAGAACTGATGGTAATTCATTGAGTGGCAGTAGAGGGCGTTCTCCTGCCTGGTGCCAGGCATTCTGTGCCCTGTTCTACTGCCACCTGTGCCACCCTTTAGATATTAAGAGAGCAAGCTTTATTGTCACACTTTTTACTTCAGTGAATATTTATTAGGTTAAGTTTATTTTTGAAACTCAATTTTTGTGTAGACACATACCCTAAAGCAGTGGTTCCCAACCACCCCCTGGTCCTGGACTTTTGGCCCCGCCACACCACTGCCACATTTGAATGTTACTTTGTCTGATCACCACCCATTTTATAGTGTCCTTGGAGTATCTAATAATAAGCTGATGACTCGCGAATCAGGTGTGCTGATTAGGGAGACATGCAAAATGGCCCCTTGTTGGGGAGCCTCCAGGATGGCGTTGCGGACCACTGCCCTAAAGCAAGGGGTTCACACCTTTTGAATCAAGGTCCGCCGTTGGTTTGCTTTTCCTGGATTTTCTGTCGTAAGTGCAAAGTTGGTTATACACAAAAAAAAAAAAACAAAAAAATATATCAATATCTATTTTATATACGTTAGTATATATTTGACAGAAACTTGGAAATCTAAATATAGATCAGGGGTGGCGAACATCGATGCTGGAGAGCCGCAGCCCTGTAGAGTTCTTCTCCAACCCTAATTAAAACTCACCTGACTGTATCTTCCTAGTAACACTTCAGACCTTGATTAGCTTGTTCATGTGTGCTTGATTAGGGTTAGAGCTAAACTCTGCACCCTCGTGCTCGGGCTCTCCCCGACGATGTTGCGCCCCCACTTGTACTTAAATGTAACCACGTTATTCATTGTGGGATGCCACCTTGAAGTTTCAAAACGGTATATTTTTCAATAAATCAAAATAGTTATTGGAACAATACAAAAACCTGTTTTTTGATTTTGTGTGGTGCCTCGTGCATTTTAATTTAGATTAGAGTTAGTTTGATTTTGAGATTGTTTTATTTATTTGATTAATTTAAATACTTTTAAGCTATCCTGCTGCCCTGTGGGCCCTGGCCTCCTGGTTGAGAACACGCGGCCTCTAACATGTCTTGCGATTTCCACTGTTGACGGTTCAGGAAAAACCAATATATTCTAATACCAATACTAATAATTAATAAATTATAATAGATGGACATGTTCACTTTTAGCAAGGATAATATCAAAAACTTTTGAAAATAAGCACATTGGATGCCTTTGTACTTGTCATTCATATTTTCCATTTATGCTTTTCCAATAATTATTTTCTGCCCATAATTTGCGGTTTTTTTCCATCTTACACAACTGCTCCTAGTGAGGTTGTAAACAAAACATGGGAGCTAGTTAAGCATAAAATATGTACGGAAAAAAATTACAGAAAACGGCTTAGCTTTCAGAAAGAACCAAACCGCCTAGTGATATTTGTCTAACTTTTCCTTTTCCCCCTTCTTCTTCCCCCCATGAATGTTAAATTACTATAAAACACATTTGGCATTGAAAATGGCTTACCTGATGTTCACCTTTTGGTTAAAATCTGATTATATGCCCGTGTGGTTATATTATGTTTACTAGTTCATACAACAGGTATGATAACATTGGTATTCTAGTTTGGACAACATATTATTCAGATACAAATGTTTGAAACCAACATACAAAACCACTGCTAGAGAAAACACGGTCACTTCTCGCCATTAGCAAACCATTAAATGCAAATTTTGCCTGCCCCTCAATAAATTTCAACCCAAATTTGGGATTGATATTAATAGTTAGTAAGATAGTTGTTAAGTTTAGGTATTGAGTAGGATTATGATAGATGTAGAATATGGTCATGCAGAATATGTGCTTTATAAGTACTAATAAACAGCCGATATGTTCATAATAGGCATGCTAATCAGCAGCTAATTAATAGTGAGAATTGGTCCCTATATTAAAGTGTTACTGGAACTCATTTAACCAATTGACCTTTTGATTTGAAACAAGATATTGCCCCGCATGACAACCTGCCCCAGTCTCTCCTATATATCACTTTCTCCCCCAATGTTCCAAATAAAAACCCATAATGGCAGCTGTAGTGCAGTACGCTCAACGACTAACCATCCAATCAGTTCCCTGCTTTAGCTCTTGCCAATGCATTGCGGTGACTGAGCAGCTCAGCAGGGCATAATGCCAGGCTTAACTCTCCACTGCAGCAGACACAGCCCTAAACAGCTGGCATACAGCACCTCAGTGGGCCGTTACTGCAGCGAACATGATGATAATATAGGTGTAGTGCATTGTAGCTTATTTTCTGCGTAAAAGCACAACACGTAAGAACAGAATAATAATCACTGACATTGTTTACCACTGTGCCAGACGCTTTGTAGTTATGAACATCAGCGTGAGTGTGTGTGTTATGTGTACGAGAGCGGGATCCTCTGAAGGCAGATCACAGGCAGTTCGGAGAGAGGAGAGAATAGGTGCTAAAACACCATCTAACAGACCTCCCTTTCATTCCTGAAGAAACAAACACATCTTGCATGTGTACTGAAGATGCCACAGTGTGCACTCAAAGCCTTTGAACGTGTCCATCTGGGTGTTTAAATGAGTCTGAATGACATTTTTTGTTGCTGTAAGAGCCTAATTGTTTGGATACATACGCATTACAGTTGACTTAGTGGTAGAGAAAATTCTGAATATCTATTGGTTTTTAAAAAATAAATGTGTGGGAATTGTTTTCTCAGTACAAGAGTCATTTACGAAACAAAATGACTATAAAATTGAATGCAGCTCTGCCAGTGCTATCCTTAGACTGACAGAAGACGTAGAACTTCTCTATAAATACACAGAGCACAGTAACGTACATACTCAACGCTACTCAACGTAAAGAGAAGCAGATTGCCGGTGAGGTATCATGGAGTCTGCCAACACGTTCATGATGTATTGAGATTCACTCTGACACTAATTACCTTAAATTAACAGTAGAGTTTGGTGTGACAGTTCAAGTAACTATTTTTCTATCAGTTTCAGATGAATGGGTTGGGGGAGTTGCTTGAAGGATGCTGTTGACAATTGGATTCTCAACGTATCTGCTGCAATCAATTTTTTCCCTCCTCCCCTCTTTCTCCTCTCCCTCCCCTGTTTCTCTCCTCTCCCCCTCTCTCCATCTGTGATGTGAGGGGGGCATCGACACAACCACGGCAATTAAGATGTTATGAGTTTATGTGTGTGTGACACCACGGATATTGTCTTAAAAAATCACTAGGTCTCAGATGAATCTGCAACATGACTGCACTTGCTCATGTATACAGATTGTTCATGTTCTGTCAATGCACTGCATGTAAGATAATGGCTACGTCAGGCAATAAAGATTTGTTTCCAAATGGAGTACAAAAACAATTTCAAATGTTTAGTGGGGGAGACACATTGAACACACTGAAAGGACCCTATGAAATTGTTTGTTTTTTCCCCCTATGTTGATGTATTTTCTATTAAAGCATAAACAGATTTCCTACTTGATAGTTTGTTGCATGTTTATCAGTGGGAGGAGCATTCTAATTCTAGAGAGCATTTGATTGGACAAAATCTGTGTAGTGCAGGATGAGTAAATACTTTTGGCCTGCTTTCCCGAAAGAGAAAGATTGTACATTTAATGTGTAAATCTGCATAGTTATATATATTTCTGAAAAGCTAACACACATGGATTAAAACTTTTTTTATCAATTTAAAACTGAAAGCATTAAATTGATCAAAAGTGACAAATTTAGTAAATGTAAAATCCGTTAATATTTAAAATAAATTGCTTTTTCTTTAACAGAACTCACAGGTAAAATATGTGTACTCACATTTCTCCACAAAAATATAAGCAGAATAATTGATCATACGAAATGTTATTACTATGCAAATCAGACTATTAGAATTGATTTATGAAGACTGGAGAAAATTACATTCTTAAAACTGTTTTAACAAAAAACAAAACAGGTTATTTAAAATGTTAAAATATTTCATAATATTACTGATTTTACTGTATTTTTCATCAAATAAATGCACTCCAGTATTTGGTTTGAGCATAAGTGGACTTCTTGAAACCCCAAACACATTTAAAAAATCATTACCATCCCAACGTTTTGAATGATAGTGTATCTATTTAATATATATAATGTAATATAATATACATATAATATTCATGATTTAATTAAGTATATTATAGTAATTTCTAACCCTACCCAATACCATCCTATTGAATGTCTCTAAGTTCCCCTCAGTCTATTTAGCTGGTGTGCCGGAGTAGATTATGTGCTCCAGCCTCTCTAAAGAGAGCTTAGGGAGGATTTGTGGCTTGGTGGAAAGGACCAAGAAAAATGTTTTCTGATCAATTATTCACCATCTCACAATACCTTTCAGGCAGAGCATTGCATCTGTGGCAGCTCGGCATTACACCTTCATCTCTCTCTCTCTCAACTACCCCAGGCCTCCCTCTGCCACCCCCAGAGAGCAGCCCAGCTAACAGCCAAGATGCTGGGGATAATGGTGGCAATTAATAACATGCCATAATCCAGCACTGGACTAGCAGGGGGTGGAACGACGGAATGTGCATGTGTTTTTGTGTGCGGCCGTGTGTGTGTGTGTGTGTGTGGTGTGGTGTTGACATTTTCTGAGGGATGCAGGGTGTGTGCTTTTCGAGGGCTTTGTGCGTTGCATTCCCACCGGGCCTAGGTGTTTGTTGTGCCAAGCCGCAGTTCAGCTCGCACCACACTGGCACATAGCTGAGTGCCGGCAGAGTAGCGATTGCCGCTGCACAAGTTCATCGACACAGCTAGTCTATTGTGCCTGGCTGAGTATAGAGTGTAAACTGCGTCACACAGGTGTGAGGCCATGCTAACTTTGAGCGCAGCAACTACCGGCAGCATGGTGTTAACGTTTTCTGGTTGATATCTTGAAAGGAGGGTGCCGTAAGACACATGTAACTTGTTTGTGTCTTTTAGCAAACTCATGCCACATAAGAACATACTAACAGTTATTTCACAAACTGAGGCACTGTTTCAAAGCTATTACCGTCTGGAATGGGAATATGCGAATACCTTGACCCTGATTTTGTCTTTTGTTTAGAAGAGAAAGGATTTGTTCATCCAAAATTGACACTTGTGTTCTAGTCCTCAAATTATTCATGTTGTTTCCTATTGTAATGAATTGGGTCCTCAACCTGAATAAAAGTGATCCATATGACTTCTATACTTTATTTCAAGTCTTCTGAACCCATATCATAGTTTTGTGGGAGGAACATTGAAATATAAAATCTTAATATCTGGAGTGTCTTAATGATAGAAGTATAGAGATTTGTGATTCATTAATGAATCATTGTTTTAAGTTAAATATTTTTAATGAATTATTTGATCCAGTTGACAAAACCTACCCAGCAGGCACCAGATGTCAGTATAAAGTCAGGTTGACAATGGACCCCATTTTGGTTGAGAATGCAAATCGAGTTGACGTAAGTTTTTGATGTCAGCTTAATGTTGGATTTTGGTTACTTAACAACACAACCTAAAAACAACAAAATATCAACGTCAGTATTAGACGTCAAATTAACATTGACATTATAGACGTTGAACTTACATTGAAGTTTGGTCACCCGATGTCGCAACTAAAATTTAACCAAATATCAATGTCTTATGACATTGTGTGCCTATCTGTCGAAATCTGAATGATTAATTCATGAATTGGACAGGTCTGGTTCTTGAGTTCAACTCACTTCGAATCAGTAATTGAAGTGATTAATAGCTTGTTGGAAACGCTGTTTAAGATTCAGTGTCAATGGCAAACATTAAATTTGTAATTTCGTAGTATAGTTTACGTCAAGAAAGGCTTGGAATATTGCATGAGTTTATGCTTTCTGTTGTGTCTAATCAAAATGGAGCTCAAAAAGACCTGCAAACCAGGCCCAATTTCAAAAAGGTACACCTTTTGTAGCCTTATGTCCCCTAAAAGCGTGCTCAGAGTATCCTAACCTTGTACTTAAATGGTACATATTAGTATCGTTTGAAAATGGTAGGAGCCACCCTTAGTGATGGCTCTGCTATCCAGAAGCTAAAGTTATACAGACGTTGGCAACCATAGACACTGCTTCGTAAATGATGACAATGTTCATTTTTGCGTGAATTATTCCTTTGCGGTTTGTGTCGGTGAGACATTTATAAATATTCCTGGGAATTGAAATGCAACCCTTTAAGTCTGCACGAGTTTATTAACGTCCTCTGTGGGAGTGTGCGACGTGTTTATGAGTTTTAGTGTGAATGTGTGCACAGTCAGCCTTGATGCTTGTTAAAACACTTCCCCCTGTGTTCGTGCTCGTAAAAAAAGTTGAGCTCACGGTAAGTGTGGGAAGCTGTTAACTCGCTCCCTTCTTAGTCCTCCCACTTTTGTCCATTCCGCTGCCGTCTTTTTCACCGCTGAAGCTTCCAGAAGAAGGTGCTCTCTCACAGTCACTACGGATTCCTAGACTTGTGTCTGTATGCATTGGAACACGTTGATTTAGTCAGCATTTGCAGCCAGCCAGACACCCTGGGCCTGGAAAAGCAGGCAAAGTTTACAAACCTCTCGCCATTTGTACACTCCTATTACCCACGATGGTCAGCGCATTAGTAACTGTCAGTGGGCCCGGCCCTAACGCACTGCTCTCATTTGACCCAATTCATTTCAGTGGGTGTGTCCGGCTGGCATTGATATATGCCCCACAGTATTTTCCTGATGTATAATCCCTCAGTTCTTTGCTTACCAGGGTTCTCTTACCTCCAGGCGGGGCCAAGGCCTGACTCTGGGGGTGATGAGATTCAAGTTTGGTTTAGTTTAAGTGTGGGGAAGGGGGAAAGGGCAGGGGACATTCTGGTGTTATGCTAATGTTATGTATGCGTGGGATTAATTACAAACATGCTCACGGACATGATTAATTTGTGACAAATGGCTAAATATTACACATTGCTGTGTTCATTTTGAGTTGCTGAGGAATTTTACATTTCCTTGTAGATAAAGGCTTCATTTGGTAATATTTGGATTGAATATTGGCCGGCTGGCAATTCAAAAGTTCATTCATGATTACACCAATCAGTATTAATTTATATTTTTTTTATTTTAGGTGTTACTGGTTTTCTCCAACTTTCTGTATAGTCTATAGGTACACACATAAGTGACATTTCAAAGTTTAAAAATAAAGAAAAGGTTATTTGCCGCAGAATAGGATCCACCAACTCCCTCTTCTTTCACTCTGTCCTCTTACCTTTCAATCATTTTTTCACATTCTTCACACCCTTCGGTCGTTTTTTTCCGCTCTAATGCCTTAGATTCTTTCCATTTAGAACATTTTTACATTGTGTTCATTCAAGTTACTATAGGACAAATTTCCTCTGCTTGACACATATCTGGTTTCTAACATTTCCATGCTCCCATGTTTGTGTTTTGCTGTACTAACCCACCCTTATTCTAATTTATAGGGTATCTATTTTTCTCCCAATTCGGTTCCCCATATGACTTTACCCCCAAAGTGGTTCCCCCTGTTCTAATCCTACTCGAAATTTTACAGTCATCTCACCGCGCACCCTAAGTCTCGATTGAGCTATTTGCTCTTTGATACCACTTTTCCTCGACACCCATTATTACGAACTAATGCCCGTATTTGTCTTCTATTGAAAATTCGAATTTAGCTTCTGTCACTTGTTACCCCCCTCAGGAAATTCTCACAGTGTGTATAAATTAACCATTATGTCTATTTGGTGTTTTATGTATCCCCTGATAGATAATTTCTAAACTATTTTATTACACTTGGATTCCCCCTTTATGTTTATTTATCCACTTTAGATGCATAAGTAAATGCCTGCTTCTCTGACCCCCTCGGTTATTAACTTTACACTCAGTTTGATACATACTCTTGACACCTACCCCCTGTTTCTCTATCTGGTAACGGGGGGTATAATTCCCACACTAATGTTAACTGGTCTCTTGTATCTATTTCTTTTAATTGATCCACAACTTCTCCGCCAGTATTTTAGTCACTCTTTTCCCCTTCAATTTTTTTCATTAAAGCGCTTTAATATATAACTAATCCTTTTACCTTGCATTGTAGCCCTGTTTGCAGTTTTTTGACACTGAAATTAGCGCTGCTTCATGTCTGGCTAATGATCACCACCTCATGGCAGTTCTTCTGTAATGTTCATTTGCGATTTACTGGGATCTTCTTCAGGATGCCTGGTAGCTATTTTACCTAACCCACCTACGTTGAATTTTATCATGTGAAGTTTTATTTGTCTGATCCTCGTTTGTCCACCCCACACCCACCTCAAAAACCCTGACCTCAGGTTTCTCCATGGGGCAATATCTTAGTTCATAACTTTTGCGAGTATTTCATTTTTCATACTGGTCCCCCCACCGTGTTCTACTTGACAGACATATTGACCAGAGTGTATTTCCACACAGACTGCCAAGTTTACTGTATTTATTCATAAATTGACACAATAGACGGACCCTTTATTGATTCCCCACGGCCGCTTCCCCCGTGGGCTTAGACTTCTTTCATGATTGTTCTAACTTCAGCGCCTCCCCTCCCTATAGTTTTTCACCATTTGGAATCTCGCGGTCTCTCTGACGAACCTCCCCCCTCCTCTTCCCCTCCCCCTCCCCTCTTCGTGTTTCGTCTGCTTACCCTGCGTGCCGCCTTCTGCTTTTTTTCTTTTCTTCTCTTCTCCTTTCCCCCCTCGCGCGGCAACCACATTTTTTCCCCCCGCACGCATGGAATCTCCCTTAACCCCTTACATTGACTCCTCTATCCTATGTCCACCCGCGCTTGTTCTGTTCCTTACGCATCTCCGATGGAGAAGATACGCACTTTGCCGTTTCGCTCTGGTATACTGAGAGCAGTGGTGTGGGCTTACAATCTAGATCCCCCTCGTCCCTTCTGTTCGGGATTGCATCTTTTTCCTCACATTCCGTCGAGAGGCCTCCATCATCCTTCTAATGCTCCGCAGTCTTCGAGGAGCATAATATGCCTTTCCATCCCATGCCACACCAGATTGCTTTCCCCCAATGACAATAGATACTGTTCGTTCCTATCCCCGTATCCCGAAATTCATCTTTTTGCTTGTCCAGTTTCAATCTTCCTTATCTTTTTTCAGTTCCCCGTATTGTTTTTGCTTACTTTAGTCTCGGTAGTTCCTCCTGTTGGTGTGTGGTGAATTTAAGTCAGTGGCAATCGAACTTTATGCTTCAACCTTCACATGTTGTCATTACTTTTTATATCACATTTCCTCCCGCATCGCTTTTTCGTTTCTTGTACATAGCTTTCTTGATTCTTTTTTTCTTCTTGCTCTACCATTTTTTTTTTTTACCGTGCCCACCCCCCCCCCCCCCCCCCCCCCCCCCGGTATCCTCCTCACCTATTCGCCATCCCCTGCATAGCCCTGGCCCCCCTCCGAAATCAATCCTCCGGACCCACCCCAAACTGCCCAAACCCCCCAGCCCACTCTTCTCCTTTCTCACATTGGACCCCCTCCCGCCCACCGATTTTTATGTGGCTATGTCCTTTTTTCCAAATATGATTTTCTTACTTATGAACCCCCATTAGCTACTTTGCCATCCCTCTTTTTCCCCCATTTCCCATTAACTCTACCTCAAACATAAATACGGTTGTGCCCTTTCCCTTTTTAATTTATCTTTCACTTCACGGATTCCCTTCCTTTTTGTGTTCCTTTCCTTTGTGCTATCTCCTCTGACTTTCTTTTTTTTCGTGTTTTCTCACATGTATGATTTTTGAGTCATTACCCTTGAAGCCCATTGGGGTGACCAGCGCTGCCGCAGGGGTCTGACAAATCACCCGCGTCAGGCTGCACTGTGCTAGAGCTTATTGGCCTTTCTCTAAGTGGTCTTACCCTTCACCGAAAAGGATGGTGCTTGTCAAGCAAGGCCAGATTAAAGCTAGACAAAAAGAAATGATTTGTTATTAGAGAGCACCCATTGTGAATCTCTAAAAAGGAAACAAATATGTATGAGAGCCAGATATTCCTGTGTGTGTGCGTATGTGTAGGAGAGCAGTGTACTGGAGGAAAAAGAGCCATGGAGATGAGGCAGAGGTGTGAGGTCAGTGATATCCTAACACGGGCACGGGGCAGGAGTTTGTGTATATATTGGAAACTGCATGTTATAGACAAATGGACCATTTAGGAGCATGTGATATTCTTATGTTGGTTGCAAAATGCAAGATTGGAAAATGTTCACAGTGAATCATATAAGAGCAGAGAAAAACAACATTGTAAAATACAAAAGAATGAAATCTGTAGAAAAACAGAAAAGGTACTAGTAATTGTCTGCCAGGACATGCCCAGCACAACAAAATGCATGCATATTTCAATATGGTGTAAAATACTGTTAAAAACCAATACAGAAAATTCCTTAATATTGACACACTACATTGGACCCTATTTTAATGACCATTCTCGGGGTGTAGAGTGTAGCACTTTACATTAAGGTTCAATTTTTTAGTATTAGATGAAGCAAGGTATCAAGAACAACAGAATAAACGAACAATTGTACAGCATTAATTTAACAAGTTAATTTATTAATACAATGTGGTTAAATTATTAATAAATGTGGTTAATTTATGTTTGTTCACAATAAAGCAATGTTAAATTCTAGCTTGAAATGCTAAAAATACATCAATCTATTCAAGTACTTTGTTATTTTATGGTTTCATGGTATTAATTAATATCACAACAATACAGTGAAAGTTTTTTATTTATTTATTTTGGCTTTGTTTTACTTTCTTCTGACTGAATATTTTACAAGGATTTAATACAAGGAAAATGCACATACAGTGAAGGGGAATGTTACTTTTATAGAAGTAACATAGTACATTATTCATTGTTTTAATGTAATTAAATAAAATCATTAATAATAAGTATGTTAACCATTTATCATTCATGTATTTTTATATTTATGTTTATGAATTATTTAATATTAAATCATATTTTTTAAATTATTCTATTACATAAATACATAAATAAATACATACATGTATGTATTTGTGTAATATGTATTTATTTGTATAATTTATTTAACTTATTTATTTGTTTGTTGGTTTACTTACATTTAGCCAGCACATTATAGTACAGCTAAACGGCATTTCATCTTTACAGAAAAATTACCCAATGTTCCCAACACTGTATTTAAACAAAAGTTATTTTAGTTTTAGAGATGAAGTCTAATTTACTCAAATACATAATACATTTCAGATATGCGTATATATAATTATCAATCATTCTCTTCTTTTTCACTTGAAATGTATTTCTGCATGTAGTGTTTCTGTTTTCTCCCATGCTACCCTCAAAAACCTCCAATAGTGCACCTGCACCCCAAACCCTCCTGTCCAACACCTTCATTCCTCATGTCCTCTCCATTCAGAATGCACCTGAAGACAGAATGCCTTTCAGCAGCTACCAGCTCATGATGAAGAATACCACATGCAGCTGACCCCACAGCTCATGCCCACCCTGAGCCTGGAGTAACATTAGTACAGTAGCGCTCTCAGCTTCTGGGGAGATGTTCGTGAGGGACCTATGACAGGAGAAATAGGCGAAAAGCAGCGAAAGAGAGAGAGAGAAAGGACAGGTTAGAGCGTGAGGGCGAGAGATAGAGGGTGGGAGTGGGTGGGAAAAAGAGAGAGAGAACCTGTCAGGCTAATGGCCCCTCGAGATTGGCTGTCTCTCTCTCTTTTTTTCCAAAAGTAATCTCCACTAGCTCTAAGCAGGAGTACCAGGGCCTGCCACACCATAAATAAAATGGATTGGCAACTGAATGGGGAATCGCATATAAAGCAATAAAGCAATTTTCAATCACAGTCTGCTTGCCAGGCTTCACTCTCGGCCATTGTAGACTTTAGTCAGTCCCAAGGTTATGGAAACAGTTAGTGAGACATGGGGTGCTCAGACCCCTTCCCCACAAGCGCATACACAAACACACACGCACACGACAACATACTTCACAACATGGAGGTATCGCAGTCATACCCACAGCACATAAAACTGACCTTGCCAGAGGTGCTGCCACTGGCTCTGCTGCCAGAATGCATTGCCAGTTCCAGCAGCTGGGAAATGATGCTGGGGAATAAGTAATCCCAATATGTGATGCTGCTGCTTGCCATCTATTTTATTTTTAGGGATATTGATATAGTCCAGAAGTCTACACATACCAGGTTAATGGCTTTTTGCAATATGAAAATGCTAAATTTCTCTGATGTATATGAATGGCATTTACAGAAGTTTTTCATAGTAGAAATTGAGAAGATACCCTGTAACCATACACAAGTAATCAACAACCATTTTCTAATTAACAAGGCCACACAGTTACTAAAATCTTTTTTTTGTACTTTTCACATATAGCGACAACTACAATAATAACATAGATGATATTGAGAAAGCCACAGAAAGAATCAAAGGTCATCACAAGTTGCCTATTTAGAGGTAAATGCCAACGCTATCTCACGACCAATTCGTACGTATTTTACGAGGTGGCCTTTGTCTAAACCCCAGTGACGGGTAGGTTTAGGGGTGTTGTTAGGTGTAGGTCATTCGTACAAATTTATATGAATTGTGCAACTCGTAAAATACGTACGATTTGGCAAAAATCGTATGAATTGGTACGAGTGAGGTCGTACAAATTCGTACGAATTAGCCACCTCGTTAATCGGGTTGTAAATGCTAATAAATCGAAGGAGCAAAGTGTCATATACACAAATACAAAACGCCATCATGGTAACACACAAAATACTAAAATACTAAAATAAACTATTAAAGTTTAATATAACTGATGCTAAAAGCTTTTAAGAAGTGCAACTATATCAAAGAAATAGCATCAAATACAAGCTCTCACACAAGGAATTCTGGGTATGTAAGTTTACTTTGTTTTTCTTCACTTCAAATTATATGATAACTTGTACTTTTTCACTTCCACAAACTGTACATTTAACAGTATTTTACTCTAAAATTACATGAAATGTAAGATTAAATATATTACAGTTTTTCCATGTATATAGTAAGCAAACCCTTAACCAGTTAACAGGTTTTTATTGTAGCGTTTTTACAGTCTTGTACAGTTAAAACTTTTACAGTGTACAATGTTTGGAAGAACAACAGCAGCGGCAACAGCAACAACAGCAAAAACAACAACAACAGCAATATTGTTGTTGTTGTTATATTAATAATAATACCACTTCTTCCCCAAAAAGTATTTGGACCCCAAATGTGTGAATATCTTTGTATTAGATAACAAAACATAAAAACAATTCAATTTTCAAACATAACATTTAACAAGTTGGTTAGGTTTTAAATGATAAAGTCTTGATGGTACATTGTGTATTAAACCTATTTTATCCATTTTTAATGCATTTGAAGTATTTATGGTGAAGAACAAGTAATCAGACTGAATCTACAAGTAGGTGTGTCAAATATAAAGTATTTGATATTGTTAAACGGACAGGTTTTCTGGGCTGTGAGGTGAGACTTTGCGGTGTGTAGGTGCCGTTCACAGGTCTAGCCTGCTGTGAGCCCAGCTGTGTTTTCTCTGAGTGTGCAGGTATGCGTGTTGTGTTCAGAGGCCAGACAGTGATAAAAGGCCCTGCTCCCAGGACCCCTGACTAACCCAGCTGTGACAAATAGTTTCCCTCGTACCCCTCTCATCATTGCTCTCAACCCTGGGCGTGAATTTCTTTGGCAAACAGCTCGATTGGATGGGCAAATGTTTAGCCAGCTTCAAAAAAGTGTTTGGTCGGAATATTTTAAAGTAAATGTTTGCACAGTTGTTTCGACTGTCTGTTTTTAACTTTCCTTTGCAAGATTTTTTTTTGTCAATTGGATGAGTTTCTCACCTGACATTTCACCTGACTGATTTTCATATATTTAGATGATATGTAAATCAAAGTTCAGTATATAAACAATATCATTTTAAGAGTGTATATCTATTATAATTATAAAATATTAAAATGACATAGTATCTATAAAGTTAGAAACATACATATAACAGTCTAAAAGGGATTCTTAAAAGTGTCCGCATGCTACAGAAATGCATATACACACGCAGAAACATTTGCAGAAGCATTTCACATATCTTCTACTGGCAAGGTTGTTTGTGCTACAACCTTCAAATAATTTACAGCTGGTGAAACGCGCACTGTTAGCCACAGAAGTGTCTTTAAATCTTTGCTTTCAAAGTCAAACGTCAGATAAAGCACAGAGAAATAATGTTTATTTTCCACTCTGTGTCCACTCCTCACCATAGACCATGTCAGCAGGATAACAGAAGTTCTCCGGTTTGGCCTAGACTGCAATGTTTTTAGGTGCCATAAAATATGCTCCGAATGTTCAAAAATATTACCAGAATCACATTTTAGCTTAAGTGCAGCTGCAGCATTTGATAAAGGTCTTAAAGAGCATTACTAGAGATTAAGAACTGTTTCATAGTGCTATCTGGCATTTTGGTAAGTTCTATCGCATGCATATCACGATAAGTGGCGTAGGTCACTTTAGGGTGAGCGAGGCATCTGCTTTACCCAAAATGGCCCTGGTGGAATATCTGAGATGGCTTAGAGATCACATGAACCTGTGTCTCTTTGTAATGAGCTGTGAAGAGCAGGATTCTGAGGCCTGGACGTCCCACAAATTCTCCCATAAAACCATCACAAAACCATTTTTCCCCCTCTGTGTTTATTTGATTGCGTTTTTCACAGTGGAAATATGCGAGATGTTATGTTACACCCTATTGATTACCTGTGTTAATTAAAGTTTTTTATGGCGTGCATTTGCGCTTGTGATAATAGTACAAGAAAAGAGCACAGGGTCTATAAATTGAGGCTTTATTTGCGAGCAGCAACCATCAACAAATACAACAGTGTACATAAAATTTTACTAACATTGATTCTGAAAATATTAATGTTACTTTAACATCTGAGATGTATTATTCAATTTAAAACTACAAAGCATAAAATCCAGGAGCTATAAGTCAGTTAATGAAGAGGAAAAGTCCATTACGAACCTATCAAAATCTGGATCATCTGATTCACATAAGTGCCTTGGATTATAACCAGAATCATTTACCTCTGCTGCTAGAGGCTCTTTACAGTAATACACACTCGGCGGTGAACCTCGCCGGTTACGGGATGGATGGCTAGTTAGACAGATGAATGGAGGTGTGCAGACTTTGATTAAATGTATTGTCATTTCCCATCCATTTCCATAATATCATATTCCGCCTTATGAAAAGAAAAGCTACCCGGGTGAGAGCGAGGCTTCAGGTTTGTCACCGTAATGAGAATGTCTTAGCCTGCTGTCCTTTTGAAATTCATTTGTTTACGTGCTGCTAATTTATTTTATCTTAATCGCTTGACGTATTAAAAACCACTTGCATCTAATTTTCAAGATAAACAATTTCCTTAGGACCACTGACGCTAAGAGAAACGGCAAGAGAAAGGGAAGCCGGAAGACTCTGCAAGTTAGTAAACCATGAGAGTTCAAACAGCTTTAATGAAAGTAGATTGATGTGAGGCTGGAAGATATGCTAGAGGCTCTCTGGACCTTCTCCTCCTCCACGGTCCCCCCCATGGCCTCCTCTCTCAGTGCCGGATACAAAAAAGAACAGTTGGGACTAATGTGTCTCCTTTGGGATGACACCATGGGGACATCATTCTCCTGCAATGGCCAGCCGGCCCACTGGGGGCTCGGTAATGTGTATGCCATTGTTAGGCCGGCGATGATGCCTCTGCATGTTGTTTTAAGGGCTTAAACCTTCCTAAAGAGCCCATTGTCTGAGGATCCTACCCTCAGCTGTCTCCTGCCCTGGGGTATGGCTGGACAAGATGGATTGTTTTAAAGCCTGCGGCATTATGGCCATGATGGACCTATAAGTCTATTACGTCCCAATGGAAAGGTATTTTAGAACCGAAACTTTCAGAAATTTAAAAATTTGATTGATTTGAATAGTATCTTGTTTGTTGGATTCAAAAATGGCTGTAGTATTTTTAGTTTTCCATCCCTCATAAAACTCTCCCAAGACGTGACATTGTAGTGATGGGCCATAAGGACTTCAATCAGTGATTCAGCTCTTGGTTTGTGGTTTTTATGACCAGTCCCATATTCACAATGCTCTACGGTTCAAAAGGGCACGGCCCTTTCACCTCAAACGCTGTGTCTCATACGTTCTTTAATCAAATAGCCATGTAAGACTTTACTTTCTCATGCGTTGGGTATAATAGGGTCACTGTATTGATTTGATATTTATCATCATATACTGTTTTTATCTCCTCAGTTATGTGTCGGAGGAACTTTTAGCATTAGATTTTAGATTTATGTTTCGTTTCTCCCATCCAGCGTCTTTGTTCTTGGCTGGACCTCTTTTGAATAGTGTAAAGGTGTTTCTTGGGCTCTAGACAAACATGGATTTGTTGTCCAAGCTTTGTCAAAGGTCACCTGCAAAGGGGTCCTTTGACAGCCATTACAAACTAAACTTGCTACATCTCTAGCGTGTTGTGATTAGGGAATATCTATTATGAAACAAGTAAAAAATGGTCACCAGACGACGGCCCGCTTTTTTCAAACACACAGAGGTCTGACTCTCACCTAACAGCAAAAGGTCATGTCAATTATGGCATTCACGTTATTAGTGTACAGTCACTTTAACTTCATGACATTGAAAACGACCAGCTGTGGTTTGGAAAAAGTGGCAGACTACAACAACTTATCAGCAACTCAAATGACAGTGCGGGCAGAGCCCTCCCCTTTCTCTGCCGCGCCGGTGTTCTATAGTGTTCCTCTGCAGAAACATCGATTAAGGTGGGACTGAAGAAGCTACTTGCTAGACAGTCAAACAAAGCGTCCCAGGGCACATGGTTCTTTCATTCATCCTTCCCCTCTCAAAGTGTCAGGAGAGCCTCCCTAAGCATACTAATACAGCTCAGACTCAATGCTGCACATATTTAAGACAGTTCCACCCATGGTGTGTTGGATTTTTATAGTATTCTGTATTACATAGTATTGTATATAGTATTCTGATAATGGTTATTAGATAATGATGTTTAATTGATGGTACTGTGAAAAACTAAATCCCCGCTCTATCTAACACGTTGCCTCATTGAATCATCGCACATTATGCAAAAGAGATCTCCATGTCTGACTTTCTAACCCCAGTGTGATGTATGAAACCAAAATACATTATACAACAAGTTTGTACTGTATTTATTATATTATATTATATTATATACTACTTATAATTTGTCGCAAAATCACATTAAATCTGTAAATATTGTTATATACTGTAAATATTTTTAAATAGTATTACAATTGAATATAGCTGTTTTCTATTTTAATATATTAATGCTCTAAAAATATAATAATTTCATTCTCTCCACCTCTTTACTGGTCAAGACCCTCACCTGACCTGAAATATTAAAAAAATATTCAAATATGCTGATTTGGAGTTCAATAAATATTTCTCATTGTTATCAATGTTGAAAATAGTTCATGAAAAACAGTGATACTTTATATTTTTTGTGTGATTAATTTATTTATTTTGAATTCAAAAGTAAAAAAAAAAACATTTAAAAATTATTTTAAAAAACACTAGAGTGGTAACTTTTGAAACATACTATCAAATATTGAAATAGTTGCTTATATTATATTATATTATATTATATTAGTTTCTATAATGCATCACAGCAACCCTTACATGCTTAACACGTACATACAGTTCTTAAACTGGCAGTATACCATTCTGTCCTGTTTCAATTATTGTCCTATGAGACCAATACAGTATACAGAGACTCATGTCAGATGAATATGTATCCCCATCAGCGAGCATGTAGTGTCGTTTGCAGCCTGATAGGTAGTAATATGAATGTAACTGTAGTCAGGCTCAGGGGACTCAGTCGCAAGCTGCAATTACTGGCGGCCTGGCGTAATGGGAAACAAATTTGCAGGAATATTGCCGGCCATTCGTCTTTATTTACACAGCCGATAATGAGGCCCTGTGTTAATCTGGCTCTGAGGATTCTCCTTGTGCTGAGTGCCGCACTGGCTTAAGAATTCCATAGCCTGAGGGATAAATCAGGAATTCACTCCTCTGGTCTCTCTCATATTGATCAGCTCCGGAGGTGGATGGGTGTTTTTTACAACTCTGCCTCCTAATACTTGGAAAACTCAATTCTGAACAGAAGGACAAAGGGCTTTTTGTATGTCCGACCCCCTAAGAGTTATGACTAAAGATATAGAAATACTGTTTAACAGGGATTTGAATGTGCCTTTTTTGGGTAATATTTTTAGCTCATGGCCCACTTCTGTGTTCAAAGACAGCTGCACTTCAGATTGACTGCTTGCGTGCACGGTGGTTTTGAAATATTGGTTGGCTCATACAATTGGCTATACTCACTAACATGTTACAGCTCTCAGGATATTGTTGCTGCCCTTTGTCCACCTCGCTGTCTGCTGCATTGAAGTTCATCAGTCAGGTCACCGAGCATGTTGTCGAGTGTGAGATGGGATTTGGTACAAATTCAGTCATACAGTAGACAAGCAATATAGTTATGACTACTGTCAATCTCAGGCCCTTCCTCCACACTGTAAACATCAGCAGTATGAATATAGTTTCATGTGCTCATTGTCATCTCTCTAATTTCCCACTTGCTTGCAGATTTATTTCTCCATATTCAATCACATAATAAACAACACTGATACAACACAAAAATATCCCCGGATTAATCCACCCCTGTATTGTCCTTACCGCTCTAAAATAGTGTTTTTTTAAATGACTCTGGGATAAAATAAAAAAAACCATAAAACATTCTTTTTTCTTCTTTTTTTTACCGCTGAACACAATAAATTTCTGATTTGAGGCAACATACAGAATATTAGGACAGGAGAAATTGTTTATTTTTTTCTACACAAGAGCCAAATAAAGACTGACACATCTTTTATGTCTCCTAAACCTTTGTAATTACATATTATTCCTCGCATTTTGGTTTTTATAATTCAATGCCAGCTATTTATATATTTCAAATACGTTTAGTTATTAATTCATATACATACAATAATTTTTGATTAATAATAACACCAATTATGAAGTCACAAAACATAATGCTTCTGACAGCTGATCCACGAGGTGAAAGATTTGATTTTTACTCAGTGCACTGAACGCACAAACTGCAGATGCTCTGAATGAAGAGATGCAGAGTTCAACATTCTCTATCGCTCTGTACAGCAGTAGGGCGCTGATACATTACGTGTTCCCTGGTATCGCCGTAAACAAAGCGCGGCTAGATCGCTGGAAACACACCTTCCGATGATTTAATATGAACTATACAGAGACGAGATGCAAAGAAAATACCACATAAACTTTTCTGAAGACATCAGTTCCCCTCAGAAACATTCATATAAACCCCCAAATCAATATTGGAGGATTTTCTTCCAATAGTTCGTGCAACATGAACAGTGAGTGATCTGCCTGCTAAAGTATTTTTCCCCTCTCGCTGCGTTTCATAGTTTATGCCGTCTTCATCGTCGTCGGCCTCTGTTAACGGTAAGCAATATTACAACTTCAATATTTTCACACATATATTTACATTATATCTTAAAATAGATCTGCATTGCAAACGCAGTTGTGGCAAGTCCAACAGAGACGAGCTGCGTGGTGCCTGGCACCTCTGCCCTGCCGCTGCCTAGCCGCGGCTGGTTGCCGATCGTGTAAGTTCCAGGGGAAGCCATCCTACACACATGTGACTGACCGCTGGCTCGCACCAACAGGAGGAGGGTCATGTTACTCTCTACACTGCACTCAAACCCCAACACTGCATTCAACCTGAGGGATTCCTACACTTTCAGTCTTTGAGGAGACATGAAAAACGGTATAACGGAAATATTAGTGGTTTTGAAACCGTGAAATTTTCAAATCGCGGTATACCTTGAAACCGGTTATCGGCCCATGCCTAGTTAAAACACAGCCTTTAGTTAGAAACAAAATTATCTAAAAATATACATTTGTAATAAATAAACACTGGAAAAAATGTCTGGAAAATGTCTTACCATATAAGTGAAAAACTGTGACTGGTTTAATATTGCTTTACATGTAAATTTACTGTAAAATACTGTCAAATTACTGGTTTTTGCAAGTAAAAGCAATGAACTGCTGTAAAATTTACAGTGGAAAACAGTAAAATTACATTCCCACAAGTCCCTGCTTGATACATCACAAATCATATTTTATTTTATTTTTTTTCTCATTTTTGTAATCACCACATACATTAGGATGTTTAGTATTACATGTTCTGGTATTTATTTAATGTTTATTGCATTATTTCAGTGTCATGATGATGTTTTGGTTTTGTCTGTATGACCCTGCATATAGGCGCTGTCTATACATGAGTATTAAGTCATGTTTTATGGCTTAATGTTTTATCATCTTACGATGATCTCAGACAAAAGTGAAAATTATGTAATTTTCAACTTTCTCACCCTAATGTTCCAAACTTACTGATTTTCTTTGGCTCATAAAAGAATATATTTAAAAAATGTGTCTGGGTTTTTTCATTCATACAATAAAAGCCAAATGATTTGATGTTGTTTGGACCCCAGTTTCTTTTCAAAAATACTTCTTTTGTTTTCCCCCGGAAGATAAAAATGCTTACGGGTTTGGAACAACATAAGGGTGAGTAAATAATGAAAGAATTGTCTTTGGGTGAACTATCCCTTTGAGGAGAATATTAAAGCATTCAGCCTCAGTGCAGTCTCCTGCATGTTTCTGTCTAAATGAGATGTCCAGCGCAATGCAGTCCTCCCACCGTCACACCGCATGTTTCCTCTCATGCCAATTAGAATCTGTGATATAGTCACAGCATATCCATGAGTGCCTCTGGAGTTACAACCTGACTCTGCTTCCTATCCCAGCATGCACTCTACCTCCTAACTGATATGACAGTTTTAGCTTTCTCTTGGGAAGATTTTGTTTTGCAGAAACAGTGACAGTGTTTCAGCATTAGCATGTTAGGTCTCATTTGTTATTAACACGGCTATTAAAATAGTCACGTAAGTGCAATATTTCCAGATATATCTCAGCTATTTCCATTTTTAACTATATATAAACAACAATGTTGATATTTGTCCTTTAATTCTGAAAATCATATTGATATACAGTATATGAGCAGCGTTGGGGGTAACGGATTACAAGTAGCACGAATTATGTAATCAGATTACTTTAAGTAACTAGTAAAGTAACACATTACTTTTTAATTTAGAAGGAAATATCTGAGTTACTTTTTCAAATAAGTAATGCCAGTTATTTTGTTTCCCATGTCTTGACTGACAGCTAGTGTTGCCATGTTGAGAAAAATCGGGAGTAATTGCAGAGGTGTTGTGTGCGCTGTGTGAACATGATGTTACTGTAGTTCTAGACTAAATATGAACTTGTGTTTACTCATCTCACTGCGCAAAAACAGATTCAGTATTCCTCAAAATGAATAAAAACAGTCAAATGCAAACTCAGAATATTATACAAACCTGCAATAATTAAATATGTTAAATTAGACAAATATCAATTATGTATTTAATCCCATTTTATTAACCAATGTCTTTGCTACTGACCTTCAATGATGCAATTCAACTATACTGTTGAACTATAAACTACTTTTTTAGGGAGTAACGCAATATTGTAATATTGTAAGTAATGCATTACTTTAAAAGTAACTTTCCCCAACACTGTATATGAACACCAGAGTCTTTGTACAATTTTTTGTTTAGCATGAAAAAAGCTTCTCAACCATGCATCACCACCTTTTGGGTGGATTATGGCAAAAAAATAAAAATAATAAAAAATCTGAGAAAAGTACAACTTAATTAGACTGACCAAATTTAGAGATGTGAACAAGTGATTTCTGCCACAGAATTTTAGACAGTACATAGAACAGGCAGTTTTGAAGATGGATGGATGGATAGATAGTTGATACTGTAAACCATTTCATACCATTTGGACTGAATTGATGGATTAAAAATATAATTCAATTGACTAAAAAATTAATATGTCACCTTTACACAATTTACAAAAATAAAACAGCATTGGCTTTTTGCCCTCCATCTCACAGGCGCCCCTCTCTGGTCATCTCCCCGCATGATATCACATTCCAGGGGAAAGAACAGTCACCTTGGAAAACAAAAGGTAATAGTTGTTAATCACTTTAATGAGGCATGACAACATCACTGTCCATTTCTCACCCACAGCAAGGGAGCGTGATGGACCCAAACTAGATTAGTGATTAACTGTGTTTGTGGCACATTGTATTTAGCTCCACAAAGGTGCAGTGTCCCATCGGCCTCTGCCTCCTGCTGGCCACGGATGCCCTGGAAACTGGAGAAGGGGCTGGGAACGAGGATGGTTAACGAAGGCAGAGAACAAGAGATGGGGGATGTCACTAGGCCCCCAGAGGGAAGTAGCCACGTCTTGCCTGGATTCCCCACCGAGCTGCAAAATGAGCAAGACTGCATGCACCTGAGCAGGCCGAGGAGCAGCCTCAGGCACTGGAGAAGCTGTATTCATCTTTTGCCTCCTCAGCTCGTCCTCCCCTTAACCATTATGAGCCAGGCTCTAACACCCAGTCCTCGCAGAAGACAGAAGCGCTAGTGCAAATCAAACCCACCAACTATAAATTACCACTTTCAAGCCTTCTTTAACTCTGGCTGCCTCCCTTTTCCTCTCTCGTGTCTCTCTACCCATACAGACTTCCAATGCAATATAAACTTGGCTGTCAGAGGGGCTTTTGTGATGTGGCAAACTTGCCATTGTAACGGACAGCTTGACAAATGCAGAGGGTGGCGGAGCAGCGTGGACTCTTCCCTGAGCCCGACGGGTATGTGGTAAGGGTGGGGGAGATGGGCACACGGTGACTTTCTCAAGGATAATGAGCCACTGAACGATGGCTAAAATGTTGCCGTCAACCTGCCCTTCTGCTACCGGCTAATTAGATAATTAGCAAGGTCCTAATTACGGGATCAAGGTGCAGGGAAACAATTAGCACGAAGTATTGCCACATAAAACGGAAATTTACGTTCTGCCAGAGCATATTTAATTTGAGTCTTCTCCTAAATATCTACATCCTCTCACAAACGATCATTTCACAAGTCCCTTATGCAGTGAACGGATGGTGTCATTTGTGAAAGGTTAATTTAGCTAGGCGTTAAGATTAGCATAGATAAGTGACAAGTTGGAGGATGTTTATGTAGAAAATACTGTGGGAAAATTGTGTATGGGAGTGTGTTATTTTCGTAAATAATTTCCCTTACACTCTTAAAAAGAAAGGTGCTTCAAAAGGTTCTTCACAGCGATGCCATAGAAGAACCATTTTTGGTTCCACAAAGAACCATTCAGTCAAAGGTTCTTTAAAGAACCATCTCTTTCTTACCTTTTTATAATCTGAAGAACCTTCTTTCGCCACAAAGAACCTTTTGTGAAACAGAAAGGTTCTTCAGATGTTAAAGGTTCTTTATGGAACCATTTAGACAAAAAGGTTCTTCTATGGCATCGTGAAGCACCTTTATTTTTAAGAGTGTATGTAGTGAAGGAGTTGTGTCATTTTGTTAAAGGATGTATCTGTAGAGCTAGGGCGCTAACTACGATGATCACAGAGACGTTGCTCTTGGAAGAGGTTTATGTAGAAAATACTGTGGCAAGATTGTGAATGGGTGTGTGTTATCTTCATAAATAATTTCCCTTATGTAGTGAAGGAGTTGTGTCATTTGCAAAAGGTTAATTTAGCTAGGCGCTAACTACGATTAGCATCTTGTGGGATGTTTACATGGAAAATACTGTGGGAAGATTGTGTATGGAACTGCATTATCTTAGCAAATTATTTCTCTATGCTTTTCTGCTCATCTTCCAACAGAAGAAAGAGGGGAAAAGAGAGAAAAAAGAAAGAAGGGAAAATCGAGATGAGCGCATAACCGCATGCTCCCATAAATACAAAACAGAGGCGGGAGAGAAAGAGAGAGCGAGTAAGGGTGAGAAAATTGAGCCTAACAGCCTGATTCTTAACTATTATTTATCCATTATGGAGAGCGAATGGAGCACGGGTGCTGCTCAGCGGCAGAGAATTAGAAAAGATTT
The DNA here is from genome assembly GCA_018155175.1 of Sinocyclocheilus anophthalmus. Taxonomy (NCBI): domain Eukaryota; kingdom Metazoa; phylum Chordata; class Actinopteri; order Cypriniformes; family Cyprinidae; genus Sinocyclocheilus; species Sinocyclocheilus anophthalmus. The sequence continues at coordinate 111,970 of JADLZN010007277.1, read as the reverse complement.
GTGGGCTTTACGAGGCCCTGTCCTCCCATCCGCAGCCTGTTCAGCTCCCAGGGGCTGCTGCGGTGCCGCTGCCTCAGCTTGTCTGATCATTTATCCATAATTAGAAAATTAATATTTTAGATGGTGCTATGATGAACCCATTATGGTGATGGGCCCTGATATCAATTATAACTTCAATTTCAATTTCACTTACAGCCCCGGCAAATAGAGCCTGCTGGTACAGAGGACTGTGATGGGGCCGGGGCTCGCCGAGCGTGACGAATACAGATCGCTGCACATTAGGATGAGCAATTATTTGAACATGTATAAAAACTATTTACAAGCAATGTAATTGACCGGGGTCAGAAGGAGATGCCGGGCAAAGAAAGGGGAAAGAGAGAGGAATGGACAGGTTGACAAATTTTTGTTCTGTACCAACAGAAAGATTTATTAATTTCTGCGGCTGTAATTGAATTTTTGAAAGGTTCTTGTTAAAATCCTCATCGCTTGGCTCGTGCCGCACTGACCTCTCATAGATCTCTCCCTCACAGGCTCATGGTTTCTCCAAATGCACGGAAAGCCGTTGGCAGGGAAGATGCGGATAGAGTCCAGTAGGAAAATTACATCTAGAAAGAGGATATGAATGCACCAATGATATGTAACATTTTTGTTCCTATCTGACGTGGAAGTGCTTACATTTCTGCGTGATTGGACTATATTACATATAAGGAGCCTTAAAAAAAAAAAATAATAATAAAATAATTTTTTTTTGATAAATTGTGACAATTGTGTATATTGACTAATTCTCACTATTAACTAGTTGCTTATTAGCATGCCTATTATTAACATATTGGCTGTTTATTAGTGCTTATAAATCACATATTCTGCATGACCATATTCTACATCCCTAATCCTACCCAATGCCTAAACTTAACAAATACCTTGCTAACTATTAATAAGCAGAAAATTAGAAGTTTGAGACAAAAGTCGTAGTTAATGGTTTGTTAATAGCGAGAATTGGACCTTAAAATAAAGTGTGACCATAATGGTCACTGTTTTCTTGTGATTCAAGAAGATATTACAGATAAATGTGACTCTAATTGGTCCAATTTTATAAATTGGACAGAGTGATTTGTCCCCACTTATTATTTACTCATATTTAATAAAGCACTTCTTATTGCTCAGAGGCATGTCACAGCTTCTCATTCATCAATGGGATTTGGCAATGGAGACTGAATATCCCTTGTAACGGTTTATTGTCTGAGGCAGCTTTTCTCTCAGAGGGGGACTGATGTTGCTCTTTAGCGGACAAATCCCCCGTTTCTATCCAAATGTCCCCCACCTGGGGCCACGAGGATCCATACGAACACCGCGCCACACTCACACACACACACAGTCGCTCTTGTGCATTTGGCAGCCCGATACATGCACCTTGTTTTGCACATGTCAGTTTAATTGTTCACTGTCAGGGGCAGAGCAGCGGATAACAAGCTTAGCAAATGATGTCTGCTGTTGCTACACATTGATTAATATTTTACATGTTATTATCCTCTGTCCATTACAACAGCAAATTAAACTATAAATCACCCCTTCTGCCGGTGTCACCCAATCATAAATCCTGCCTCTTTCTTCCCTGCGCTTGCCGAGGTGTGATGGCGCGCAAGGTCCCTCTCTTTTTCACAAGACAACAAAGAGGGAAAAAGTGCCTGTGTTCTTTGGTCTGAGTTATGGACCAGTCACAAGAACTGTATACATCAGGCAAGTGAAAAATGGCAAGTTTGTTCTTCGATAAACCAAAAGTAAAACAAGTAACCTTTTGTAAGATATTTGCCTTTTGTGCAAGGTGAACGAGTAGTTTTCAAAGAACAGAATATTTGTTGTTCATGTTCAAATCAGTCATAAAGTGTTAAGTCAAGTCAAGTCATCATTATTTATATAGCGCTTTTTACAATGCAGATTGCGTCAAAGCAGCTTTACAGTAATAAACAGAGAAATAGTGTGTTGAAATAGTGTTCTGTTATAAAGTATCTACTGATATTGGCTGGCTGGCTGGCTGGATATTGATAATATAAAAAAAAAGAGTATAAAAATATGGATATTTTTAAGATTTTGCAACCCATTTTACTTCCACAATATGATGAATTTTCAAATTAAACAGTATACTGAATGACAAAATATAGAGTATTTTATCCATTGGGAATTGATTTTCATTGTGAAAAATGGATATTACAAACCAGAATGGAGTAAAATGGGTTGAAAAGAATGAAGTATTTGTGATATTTGTTTCAGAGGCCAAATTAAGTTTTTAATAGAAGATTACGGTTTTTAATTTGATTAATATGCACCAGTGAATCATGCACACAAGACCAAGAACGTGTATACAGAAAAGGTGCAGGTAAAAATAATATATTAAATGATGATTTATTATAACAACTTTAATTTTTAAATAATCAGATGTATTATTTTTTTATAAAAATATTGAAATTCTTGATTTAATAATAATTCAGTTGTATTCTGATTTATTTTATCCATGCAATTGTTATTACGAGAGAAGGTGTAGGGTTAAAAAATACTCTATTAAATAAAGATTTATTATAACCACTTTCTTTTTAAAATCAAATGTATTATTTTTAATAAAAATGGTTAAATTCTTGATTTAATAATAATTATATTGTATTCTGATTTATTTTGTCTCTGCAATTTGTGTGTTTATACTGTAAAAACGGTCACAGGTTATGAATGAATTTGCATGTCAAGTCAATGCAAGCTACAAAAATTGTTAGGAACAAATTTTCAGGCAGTCTTCTGACAAGAATATCTGGTGAGGTAAATGGAAATTCAAATGGCGTTGTAGATAAATAGTTTTCCCTCCCTCTTTAGGCCCCATTTTCCTCTGGATATCCCCAGAAATATCAGATGACCTTTTGCTGTCATCTCTTCCTTCATTTTTGCTAGCTGGCCAGCAAATCTTCTGGCCCTTGTCCTTCTGATGGCTGAAAATCAAATTATACAGTCGGTGTGCATGCAGAGACAGGGAATAGGACAGCCAGGCAGCCATAATGACATGGCCAATTGCATTGTATCAGGCAACAAGGGGTCAAGAGGGGTCTGTGCGTGCAGCGGATAGGGGGCTTTGTTCACCATGACGGCATTAAGAGAGAATTACACACAGGGTCGAGTGACCGCAAAGACTGGGGGCTGAATCGGGCCCACCCAATCATCAGTTTGGGAGATGAGAGTGACACGGAAACTGACATTATCCAGAGAGGAAAGCAGAGGGGGTTCAGAGATCCAAATCTACAGAGCCCCCCTCACATAGCCCAAAACGCCCAACAGCTCACCCTCTGATAGGCAAGAGTGACCCCTCCAAATCCCATTTTAAGAAGGGCAGGAAAAGTACTATTCTCATTCACAACTGAACCCCCCACCCCCCCGCAACTGAGCCTCTGTTCGGAGAAGACGCTCTCACGTGTATACAGACACACTAGCCATCATTTATTTATTTATCTACCAAGCGGATGTCGCTGAAGATAGCAATACTCACTGGCTGATCCTCCTTAAGCCTTCCGGATCTCCAGCAGATAAAGTCCCTGTGCGCCTTCCAATGATTTATCAATTTGCAATGTTTGTTAAGATGGCTTTGAGCTTTAATTCAGGCTGGGATTGGCCACCTGACTGCACCTGTTGAGAGCAAGTGGCCTACTCAAAGGGTCAGTCGATGGAAGACTCGGACAAAGTGCAGCCGAGGGTCTGACCCACAACTTGTCCAATGGAGTCCATAGATCTAGGGTTAAGTTGTCTGCCCTGGTCACTCTCCCTTACCTACCCTAATTACTATACACACATTATATACCTCTCATTGCCCTGTGCCTGAGGCCATATTGGCCTTTTCCATTGGTTTAGAGAGCATTTCCCCGATCATCAAGGTACAAATATGGAGTAATTACATTTTTACTAAATTGTGTTTACCACATGTTCAGCTTTGCAGATGCATTAATTTTACGTTATCATCAATAAAAAATGATTTAATCATCTAAAAACATAGATCTGTGCATATCATATATATATACACACACATCATTTATGTGTTTATCTACAGTATGTAAAACATTACATATAATGTATTATATATGAATGTATATATCTTATATATGAACACATAATATATGCACCATTATATGCATCATTACATCTACCATATGTAGATAAAAATGTGTAAAAATATGTATATGTGGTTACACTCTAGTCATTGTTACAGTGTAATTATAGGTTTAAGTATTGAGTAATATTAATTAACTACATGCATTTACATGGTTAGGGTTAGGATTTGGGTTTGGTTTAAGGCTACTTGCATGTAATTATGCATAATTTATTGTTACTATATTTGTAACAAGGACACCTTAAAATAAAGTGTTACCATATATGTTTATGTATATGTACATGTATATCTCACTGTGAGTGCATACACACACACAAACACAGATGTACATATTGTTAGTATTATTAGTATTAGTATTATTACTACGTAATATATGTATGTAGTACATATGCAGATATCTAATATACTTTATATGTAATTTATTTGATTTTTTAATTTATTTTCAATATAAATATTTAGTGATTGTTATGTATAAAAATGCATAAAAAAATCACTAAATATTTATATATGAAATAAATTGCAAAACTATATATATATTTCTTTTTTTAAGACAATTTTTTTGAGAAACTGAAACTGTGATTATTTTTGTTAAAAGAAGTCACTATGGAGAACATTATTTTTTTTTTGTTAAAATAAATTATAAATGAGATCTGGGCACCACAAAAAAGTCTAAATATTTGTTCATGTTTTTCTAAAATAGTTTTAATAAACACCAGAGTACATATATAGTTCATTTACAATTCAAACATGTGAAAATATATAAGGAGCGATCCAAATAGGCAGTCATTAGATGTTCCATTAGATGCGTCAGTCCGGCTGCTTAGTGAAACAGACCTGAGGTAGTGACAAGCTGATGAGCTGGTGTGTGTGTGTCGAAGAGGGCAGACTGTCAGGCCTCAGTGTGAGGTGGCTGTCAAAGCCCTCTCCATGATTATACACCTGACCCCATCATCCCTGCCCGTTACCCGCCACAGACATTTCTGTCACTACACCTGCCATTTTGCTTTCCATGGTGCCAGCCGGGGCAAGCGCGGCCACGCTTTAGTGTTGTTTATTGATTTCTAACCCCACGCTTAATAGTTTTCCCAGGCCCCCCAAATGGCTTTTGTAAGCAATAGGGTTTGTACATCTCACCGATCAATACCTTTTATATTTACAATAAAATTGAAACGGCCTGCAAGCAGACTGCTGGCCCGGCATTTGTCATCCCTCTGCAAGGGAAAACTATGTCATTATCTGAATTAAAACATTTATTTCTGATTAAGAGAGTGTCCTATCTCATTCATTTTTCCCCTTCCAATACGAGGGGAATGGAATCGTATTGATTTTCGCACTTTTTACACATCTCCACTACTGGGAAGATAATTGAGAAGTTAGCCAGAATAAATGAAGTTTCTAGTCTAGCACAGCGAGCCAATACCTTGGAAATGTAAGGTATTTTTGCAGCACAGGGTTTTTAATTTGGCTGCGGGTAAGGACAAGGGGGCCGAACAAATTGGATTAAGGTTTGGGACGTGGCGCTGGGGAATAGGGGCCGAACTCACCAGGCAACAGGGGTAATAAGACAAGCCTCAGATTGTCCCCAACTCCAAAAAAGCACTATCACAAGAGGAAGTCTAGATTAAAGAACCCAAAGCCTATTAATGCGAAGTTGCGCTCAATCTATCCCTCCCACAAAGCTTATTGTTGAGGCGGAATTGAGAGATTGTGATCGATGGCTGAACTAGACCCTTCAATGTTGCTTGGCCATTGATTAGGCATTACTAAATGAATGAGATTATAGAGGCTGTTTAGTCTTCATTTTGTGATTTCTAAGCTTTTTGTGTTGCCAAATGGAGACTTTCCCAGAGAAAACAAGTCTTTGCTATTTATTAGCAAGATCAGAGGATGGAGAAATATTTAAATTTGCCTTTGAATAAATATTGAACACTGAAAAAAATACTTAAAAATCGCTAGTAAATTTAGCAAAAGATTGTAAAGAAATGCGAATAATACATTAAATAGTATTTTATTGTCAAACATACTCCAGAATACTTTATAACAGATTTTTTTAAGTGTAATGAATAAATCTATTCAATTAATAATAACAAATATTCTTACATTTTTCTTACATTTTTTAATGGGTGCTGTTTCTAGTCTACTGGCCAGTGCCTGAACAATTTACTTTTATTTAAACTGTTATAGCTTGAATGACCAATGTCTTGCAGTTCACTGAGCTTTACAGATACAGTACCTGGCCACAGCTCTGGGACGGAGAGAAAATGTTGTCTGACTTTGAAAGGGCATCGTCCATCATGACTTTTCTCAGCCTGTCAGCGAACGGATAGACGAATGGATCGGTGGGAACCCCCCACGTCTTATCTCCCATTTCCCCTTTCTCTGTCCACTGACCGGCTCACTGGCTAGCAGGCTAGACACCTCTGCTGCAGGCGAGTAGCTGATCAGCCAAGGATCAGGAAAGCTGCCAGCTAGCTGCCTCTGAAACAGCCCTGACAGCACATTAATTCAACCTGCGGAAATCACTGCAAATAGGCAGGAGACATTGTGTCCACTGAGAGCAAGGGAAATGAGAGAAAGAGGAAGAGAGGGAGAGTTTGAAAGGGAGAGATAGTAAGAGAGTGAGAGGAGCCTTTTAATGAGCTGCTATAAGTTACTCTGTCTGACTTGACCATTAGAAGACTGTAATGCGCAATTGGTTGAGAAAATGTGTTGCAACTGTGATAGGCACCCATGCCAAAGGTGGTTTAAATCACGAGGGACATGTTGAGTGTTTCACTGAGGTGAATTACATTCTTGGGCTGTTTTATTGCTGTATTTAAGGTTCTGTTGAGAGTTAGACTGATTGATTTGACACCTCAGAATTTGCATCCCTTTACCAGAACCATAAAAATGTTAAAAGATCAGTCTGATAAAACAAGTTGCTGTGAGTGATCAGAGCTTGTATGTAATGGGAAAGTTAGTGGGTCCTTTAACTGGAATATCAGGAGCATTGTTTCGGAGAGAATGCATTTACTTTCTGCATCGCTTTATAAATGCTAAGACAAAGTCTGTGCATTCAGTTTTCTCCATTAAGCAAATATATCCTTTAGAGGTCACACACAGCAACACATCATCTATTATTTTATATACTGTACATTTAATTCAATGTGTTTGCTATCTATCATCTATCTGCTCTTGATATTGGGCTTTGGTACAGCTGGAGTTACAAAAGAAAAAAAGAAAGAAAGCTCATTGACCAGTTTGACACATGTCCAAATAAAAAAAAAAAATAAATATAAAAAAAAATAAATAAAATAAAATTACTCCAAGCTTGAATTCCTCTTATACAAACAGGTCCCTGGCAAAGCTATTGGTATGGTAAATTATGCCTGTGGGAGCATATTCAGTTTTAACTTTACCTTAAAACGCTTGCTACGTAAAAATAGCTGTATTACTGCCATAGCATTTTGTCATCACATTGTAAACCTCAGTGATTGGTCTCATAATAGAAGTCTGGCCTAACCTCGTAAACCTTGACAATATCTAATTTGTTCATTGCTATACGTCAGCAGTGAGCAAACAACAGGGAGCCAACAGCTTATTTGAGTTGATTCTATTGCATGGGAATCTGAAGGGGAATACTCTAAAAGGTGGGACCACTTCATCACACGCAAATCCACAACATAGAGAAAAAGTACAGGATTAGCAATGAACTTCAAACAATCAGCCAAGTAATTACACTCGTTATTATAGCTGCAGAGACAGATCAATACCAGAGGACCCTTCACCAAAACAATGTTATAAATGTACAAGCCAACAAGAGGAATGCTAAAAGGCACTCATTTTTATAAGGCATTTAGAGCTAGCCAGACATTTATGGTCAGTTTATTATTAAAGGCTTAGGAAAGTCTTAACAAATTATTAAATTCCAAATACTGTGTGAAGCTAAACATGAATAAAAACAGATGCTGTTTGTATTTTTACAATATCATGGTATATCTTTAAGATATTTAAAGTGATAATTAAAAATTACAGTTGTAAAGTTGCAGTAGGAATGGTCCTTAGGATTTGTTTTTAACAAAACCCTTTAGTATCTGTCTAATATGTTTGCATTAGCACTTAGCACTTTGGCTTAGCAATAGTGCTGTAAAACAACAGACAAGTGTATTGGCCCTCTTTTCCCTGAATACTTATATACTTTATATAATAAGAACTATGACAAAATAATATAAAGATATAATAGTTACCATATACTGATCATTTATATCTTCTTATAATAATTAATTATAATAATAATAAATGTTTACTTGCTTGTTAATAAGTAAACAATTATTATTAATTGTTAATATTTATTTTTTGTCTTTACGATATCATTTAATCTATGTATAGATATAATATATATAGATATATATATATATTAAATCATATATATATATATTACATTTATATTTAATATATATCTATTATATATAGTATATATCTATATATATATATAGTAAGATATATATATATACATATGATTATTTATTATTTTATGTTTATGTATTTTCCTTAATGTTTTGAAAAAAGGATTTTCTTAGATAGTTGTCATAGTCGTATCTGTTATTTAGAAAGATACATATCATTTTGTTTGCTTTCTGGGGTCTACAATCTAAAAGTAATTTAATTTGAAAATAATATTCCTGCATTTGTTTTCTTTGAAATAAGTTCAGCCCTGTTATATACATATAGATGTTTGTATTTGCACTGTAAATGAGTTGCTCTCACTCTTGCTTTAGGGACAGAATACAGATCAATCCCATGTTCAAATACAGCCGAAAGCTCCAACCACCTCAGTGGTCGGTAAATGGCTTTTCCACAGGTACAGCGGAATAGGCTTTTGTTGTGCATTAATGTGTGTGCGGGTGAATGTGTGTGTGCTAGACCCCACATCCCCTTCCTCGGCTGTCATTATTCCATGTTCATTGACAGAGAAGTTATAGTTGGCCAGAAAGCTATCAGATAGGCTGGACAGCGGATAATTGAGGTGATGATCGGAGCTGTTCAAAGACAATTGATAGCGATGGAGTCGGGGTTAGCGGCGCGCAAGGATCCCAGCCTGCGGAGTCCCCCCTTGCCCCGGGAGTGGCCCACAGAATATGGAATAACATATACGCTGCTAACGTGTGTCAGGCAGTCGCTGGAACACACCGGGCTTTAGCGGCGTTCGGCCAAACTAAGTCCTCAATCAGCCGACAGGGATATTGCAAGAGGTTTCGCCAATCTCTGCGAGCGTGAGAGAAATGACTCCGACTCCATATATCTGTCTGATCCATCCATTTGACAAGTTGCCAAACTTTTCAAATACCCCCTAAGCCGTTAAGGCAAAGCAAGCTGGGGAGTGATATTTCATAAGCGCAGGGTTAGGTGAGGTGGGACATGCAGGAAGTCATTACTTTTTTGTCTCCCTGTGAAGCCTTTGTCTGGATCACATGTGTCAAACTGAGATATCTTAATGGCTTCCACATACAACTCCATTCTTTTTGTTTTTATTCTACAATTGCATGCCACAACCTTTTTTCCTTTCCCACCGGAGAATTAATGCAGCCGAATGGGAGTCAAGTGAACTTGTGTAGCTTTTCTAGTATGCATGTACTGTAGTGTGTTGTCTGCGCTGGGATCAATGAAGCTCTTTGAGAAGTATATCAATAACTCAATACTCCAAACATCAATGAACAGGATGCCATGCCCCCTGAGTTCAGCTATAGGATCAGGTTGGCAGCATGGGATACGAATGGGAAAGAATGGAAGGAAAGTGACACCCTTCCATACCTCAGCATCTTGTCACGGTCCTGACAGCGGCAGGTGACGAGGTTGGACCGGTGACCAGGGCGGCTACAGGTTACCACTGTCAGCAAGTAGCAACAACACGGTCGGCCCACGATAATCCTCTTCTCTGCAACTCTTTCAGCAGAAAAAAGACTGCCAATGTCTTGTCAACCACCCTTAATCCTCAGCATCCTGAGTTCAAGCCTCTGGACGAGGCCCCCGGGGCATTACCTTGGCCACCTTCTTGCCCCTGGTATTGACCTGAACTGTCATCCTGGCCCAGTGACGACCCCGGTGCACGGGCCAATCTATCATGGATCATGAGTTCAAATGATTTTCCTCTCCTCTCCCGCCCCTGTTTTCCTAGTGAGCTGATTGCTAATGACAACATTAGAAAGGGCAGAATGGAGATTCCACAAACAATGTGCACCTTGGATTTGCAAATCTAATATCCGAAGAGGTTCAAATACAAGCCTGTCTCACTGATATAAATAATACTAATAAATAACCAATGTATACATGTTTCTACTGTATACACACACTCTGGGCTGTAACCACCATAGACATTGAGGGAGACAAGTCCCCGTCCCCCCCAATATCTGAAATTCTTGCACTGATTTCGCAGCGCTTTTGTTGTTAGAAAGACAAAAAAGCTGTAATAATTACATTTTCAGCCTGATCTGCCTCAGCGTTCTAACAACGCTCGTCAGTGTCAAAATAATTGATATGGCCAATCAAATCAAAGTAGGTGGGGTTTACCGTTCACATAATCAGAGCGCTCAAATCCATGCGAACGAAGGGTAATTTAAAAGTTGAAAGAGGACTGTAAGTTGCAAATGAATTTAATATTATCAGCTGTTTTCATTGATAAAAATGGTAATGCAAGCTACTCAACTTTTTTCTCAAATATTGTTACTTTTACAAGAAGAAGTGCTATACATTTCATTCAGCTGCTGAATTGCTTTACAGTTTAGGGCGACATTCCGCAGTTTTCTTAACATGTTGCCTTATTGATGAACATTGTTTTTTTCTATTTTAGGGACAGATTATTTATATTTGGGTCATAGCACATTGGTTGAAATACTTCAATGCGAGCTTCATAAAGCCCTGCGCTTTCTACATCCCAAGACTGATTACTTTTCATTTGCTGGTTGAAAATACCTTACAGAGACGTACATATTTGTATGCCATGTTATAACAAAAGGGAAAAGAGCTGCATGAATCAGTCGAGTGACTATACAGCAATTGGGAGCATGATCTTGATGATGATGATGAAGATGAGATTAATCTTGCCTAGGTTATTAATCTAATCCAAACGCATGCTGTATGTTAGCAAATTGGTTTGGCCACAACAGAGCATCTTGTACGTTGGGCTGCATGGCCCATTCCCTTCCTGCATTTAAATGGAAATTTTGGGGTTAACCTCCAAGTCCACCTCGTGCCTTCCTCATTCTCAAGCGGGCCCATGGTAAATATTCCATTACTCAAAAGTTACAAACAGACTTTGTACTGTCATAACTCTTTGCCATGGCTTTCCTGTTGATTGATTCCTATACACACATACTGTCTGATTACCATAATGTGTTCTTGTGGTGAAAATTCCAGTTGGGGGTTCGGGGGGCAGGGAGCATGGCGGAGCGCCGGGGGAAGTACATAATAAATGGTGGTGGCTCCTCCTCATCGGGAGTGATTTTAATCCAATGCTCCATCACTGCGCATGGTGAGTAGAGTCTTCGGGTTTAGGCTATCAGTTATGAGCCTATGTTCGCAGGCAGACACAATCATTTCGCTGATTGTCACAAGTCTCAAGCAGTGACACCAGGAAGTGATCCATCAGTCTATTTCCTGTGACATGAGGAGAAAGATGATGAGGGGACCATTGACTTATGCAGAGAACCCCCTGTTCTCTTTTCCATGACTCTTTTTACATGCTCCAGGGAACATATTTTTTTACGAACACTTAACCTTCCCTGTTTCGCCATTTTTCTACAAGCCTATTGATTTATTCGTTCTGACCAGGCCCAAACAGGTGCTTTTGTTATTCATCAAACTTGCTGTGTCCAAGAAATTTTTGCTGCCTTTTATTTTATTTTCAGACCTTATAAAGAGAGGTGAAAAAAAAAAACTTTCATTAAGTTATAAAATTGAAGTTTTCCAATGTAATATACAAAGAATCAAATGAATCACTATTTCCAAGTTATCGCACATTAGTATCGTAATTCGTACCTAACTTTCTGTTTAGCCCATATACATTTTATTGAATTGCATGTACACTGAAACGTACATTATTAACATCTCTGCAGCTTCTAAAATCAAAACTATTTTACGTATGAATCATTTTAGACATGTATGTTTACGGATCCTATTAGGTTAATTAAATACTGAATAAAGGAATTTATTTTTAAATGCTACATTTATTTTATTTAATCAGTTGGATTAAATATGTTTAATGTCATCACATTTATTTATTTTTTTATTTTTTTATTTATTTGATGCATTACATTTTAGATTATGGCTATATAGATATTAAAACGATGTAAACATATAAACTATCTATAAAATAATATTTTCTAACTAAAATTAATGTTAGTTTACTGTTGTCTCCTATGTTTATCAAACTAAATGTTATGTTTTTTTAAATTTCTTTTTATCTAACTATTAATAGGTCTATCTATTTATCTATCTATCTATCTATCTATCTATCTATCTATCTATCTATCTATCTATCTAGCTATCTAGCTGTCTATCTATCTATCTATCTAAAAATACAATGTATACTACTATGTATACACATAATGAATGAATGAAGAATAATGTTTATTAAATATAATGTAGCACCATTGGTAACAGTTATTTGTGACTGCTTGCAGCTGTAATATAGGTAAAAACATCCCATAAATATGTTTTTTACGCAGATATTATGACATATATAAAATGATCCCAGATTTACTTTCCCCCACTTATTCATCTACAAAGCTTTAATTTCATATTTTGCCAAGGAAAGTAAACTGGAGTCACCTCTCTACAATCAGTGAGTGTAGGACAGCATCTCTATCAATCTAGAGCTGTTTAGAAGATTGCCTTCTGTGCCGGTCGGGGCGGTGTAATCTGTCTGGCCCTCATTGTGCACCTGACCAGCCAAGGGCTCATTACCGGCACAATCGGTGGTGTAGCTCACCCTAAACCTCTATCTCATCGACTCGTGACTCTACTACTCTCTCACGAAACACTTACAGTATCCCCTCCACCTCATCTGTAAACAGGCTCATCCATCACATGCACGCATTCTGCTTATACAAACAGATACAGAGTATGTTCTAATAATGTGCTCATCTGTAGGAATGAGGGCGAGGATGATCATGTACATAATGCTCCCGATGTACAATTGTGTCCTCCCCTTGCTACCTCTCTCACTCATTCTCTCCCGCATGTACTTCAGCCTTTCTGGTCATAATATAGTCTTGATGTTAGTTTATTAATCATGTAGTAGTCTGATGTGACACCAGGTTGGAGGGAAATGGATTGCAATGGGATCAGTTCATTCAAATATTGGGCTGCAACAGATTGTGCAAGATAAATATTGTAATTCAAGATTGCGATAAAAATCATGATATTGCCTACTGTTTACCTGATGTAATCAAAAGCCCACCATTATGTTGGCAGAGAAAATCAAGTGTGGGTTATAGAGATTCTAATGGGGTCTTCATAGTATGTATTTTGTGTGTACTTATTTACTCCACTGCCTCGCTATTGCTTGGGGTCGGTGAGATTTTTAATTATTTTAGAAGGAAGTTTCTTATGCTCACTAAGTCATTATTTTTTGAGGGGGGGTAGGGGCATGGAAACTGGGACTAGGGATAATATTGTGGAATATTGCTATAAACTATTTAAAATACTGTTTTAAATAATTTTATATCTATTTTAAGTCATATTTTAAAAAATGGCATTACTAAATTCCTGTGAAAGCCAATCTTCAGCCAGCCAGTACTTTCTAGTGTCACGGGTCCTTCAGGTGCTGATTTGGTTTCAAATTTTTTTCTCCTTATCTCAATGCGAAAAGAGTGCACTTAGATATATATATATAAATATATAATTGTTCGGATTCTTTAAAAGAATAGACAGTTCATAACAGAATCACCAGCATCTTATCGTTTTTTTTCCCTCCTTCATTCTAGAACACTTTTTTAAACATTTTCTTTTTTTACTTTTTCTCAACCTTAATCTTCATTTATTGCAGTGAATTTGAAGGGATACTCACCCAAAAATGAATAATGTCATCATGTACCCACTGTAATGTATTCTGTGGAACATAAAATATATTTTAAATAATATTTTAGTGTCTTTTAAAAAAAAAAATACATTGTGTTCTAAAGAATAAAGAAAGTCATACAGGTTTGAAATTACTTAGAATATTATTTTTTAATGAATTATCCCTAGTGTAAAACAAATACAATACATTTACATATTTATATGCTTAATAAAAAATACCCTACAGTTGTACTTTTGGTATATTAAACTGGTATGCTCAAAGATTGTGCTAAAGTGGAACTATTGCAAGTATACTTCAGGTATAAATATCTTGCATTTAAAGACAGATATTATACATAGATCATACAATTCTTATTAATAGTGAAATTAAAACACATTTTATGCATAATATTAAGAAAAGTGCATTGTGGAATAAAAGAATACTGCCAACATCTACTTTTAATTATAATTTTATATCAGTAAGTGATTTTTTTTTTACTAGGGGTCTCTTTAAGTCACAGCATTGTTCAGATGTACAAAGTGAAAGTTCAAAACAGTAGGACAACATTTTTTCCTGCCTTGAAAAGAAAATCAATTTAGAACTAATTGAATAAACATTAGGCCACAGTGCCATTGCACAAGGAACCTGGTGTGATCTCTGCCACAATAGTCCTCAACCTCAATCTGTCCAAACAGCAGCATCACATTTACAAAGTAAAGGTTGCGCTCGAAATATTGAATTGTTTCAGTCAAGAGCAAACACAAGATGTGCCAAGAAGTTGTAAACAACAACATTTACATCTTGTAGAATAGCAGAAAGCAAGAACGTCAGACGTTGCACTCTTGAAACTCTTACAAACAGTGGTACTTAACAACAAAAGTTTGGTTGTTTTTAATTGTGATGATACATCATTACTTGGACCTTACAAATAATTGTGTCTCTCTTGTAGTATGTTGTAATGGAGCTGATTTGAACATTTTTGTAACAGAGACGCTGGAGTTTGGTTAGAATCCATGAGCGGAAGTTTATTAAAGGTCAAGGCTTTAAACAGATTGTCGATAATCAGGCAGAGGGTCAAAGTCAGAGAAGCAAGCAGATCGTTCCTCATACACAAGGGCAGAAGCAGAGACAATAGTGGAGAGGCAGGCAATGAGTCCAAACACAAACATCAGTCCTATCAGGCGTCAGAACAAAAGGGGCAGAGTACAAATACCGTGAGTCAAGAAGTCAGGCAGAATCATAAACAGGAAATCGATCAGGAACAGAGGAAGAATAACGCTTGGTAAGGCAGATAAACTGGCAATACTTCCCGATCAGCACATGGACTGGTCTCAGTTTATATGAGAGTCAAACAGGAAGTGAAAGCAGAGGAAGTGGAGCACGGTCAGTACTCGGGCGAGGGCTCCCTCTGCTGGCTTGGCGTTACAGAACCCCCCCTAGGAGCGACTCCTGGAGCTCGACGTGGACTTCCCCGTGGTCTCGGTGCTGGGCGGTCGGGTTTGGCTCGATGAAACTCCTCGATGAGTGATGGATCCAGAATGTCCCGGGCGGCTACCCATGACCTCTCCTCAGGTCCATAGCCTTCCCAGTCCACCAGATACTGGAGCTGACCCCCTCTTCGTCTCGAGTCCAGTAACACATTCACCCTATATGCCGGAGTTCCAAAGTCCAGTGGTGGTGGTGGTTCTGGGGCTTAATGGCCAGGGTCAGCTCCCGAGTGGATGGGTTTGAGGAGGGACACATGGAAAGAGGGAGAGATACGATAGTTAGCAGGAAGCTCCAATTGGTATGTTACATCATTGATCTGTCTTAGTATCTTGAAAGGGCCAACATACCTGGGACTGAGCTTCCTGCTTGGTAGCCGCAACTTGATGTCCGTCGTGGAGAGCCAGACCCGTTGTCCTGGTTGGTAGGGAGGGTGTGGGCGACATCGTCTATTGGCTTGGAATTCTTGTGTTCTCACAACTTACTGGAGATGGACATGAGCACTGTCCCACACCCTCTCACTACGTTGAATCCAGTCGTCCACTGCAGGAACCGAGGAGGGTTCGCCAGACCACGGGAACAGAGGCGGTTGGAATCCTAGGATGCACTGGAAGGGGGTTAGACCTGTAGAGGAGTGAGTCAGAGAGTTTTGGGCGTATTCCGCCCATGGCAAGATCTCGGACCATCTGTGCTGTTCACGGCTGCAGTAGCTTCGGAGATACCTGCCTATTTCCTGGTTGAGTCGTTCGACTTGTCCGTTGGCTTGTGGGTGATAGCCTGAAGTTAAACTGACATTGATATCCAACTGATTGCAGAATGCCCTCCAGACCTGAGACGTGAATTGGGTACCTCGGTCACTGACTATGTCCTCTGGTAGTCCATATATCCTAAAGATGTGTTGGAAGAGGGTTTGAGCGGTTTCCATGGCAGTGGGTAGTGGAATGAGATAGCAGGACTTTGAGAAACGGTCAATGATAACAGTATAGTAGTGTTATTATTGGATGGTGGGAGGTCAGTGATGAAGTCGATAGACAGATGAGACCATGGTCGTTGAGGAATCGGTAATGGCTTGAGTAGACCTGAAGGTAATTCCTTTGGGGTTTTTGACTGAGCACAGATTTGACAGGACTTGACATAGTTGGTGATGTCTCGTGCCATGTTACTCCACCAGAAAGAGTTCTGTACTAGTTGGAGAGTTCGAGAGATACCAGGATGACCGGAGCAGAGAGAAGTGTGAACCCATTGCATGATTCAAAGTCTTAAAGCTTGAGGTACATAATGCTTTCCTGGGGGTGTGTTTGCGGGTGAGGGGTCTTGTTGTTGTGCTTCTCTTAGTTCTTCCATGATATCCCAGGAGACTGGGGCTAGGATGATCGAGCTGGGTAGAATGGGACCGGTGATGTGATGCTCTGTGGAGAGGACATATTGTCGGGAAAGAGCGTCTGCTTTTCCATTCTTGCTGCCAGGCCGATACGTTACAGTAAAGTTGAAGCGTGTGAAGAATAATGCCCAACGGGCTTGCCGGGGATTCAGACGCTTGGCACTCTTTATATATTCCAGATTCTTATGGTCTGTAATCACTTGGAAGGGATGAAGAGCTCCCTCAAGCCAGTGACGCCATTCTTCGATTGCTGCTTTCATGGAGAGTAGTTCCTTATTTCCAACATCATTATTTGCGCTCAGTGGAGGTTAGTTTTCTAGAGAAGAAAGCACATGGATACAATTTGCTTGGTTGTCCTTGTCTCGGAGAGAGTATAGCACCTATGCCACAGTCTGATGCATCCACCTCTAGTATGAATGGTTCGTTCGGATCAGGATGTTTTAGGATAGGGGCTGTTGTGAATCGTTCCTTCAATGCGTTGAAAGCGTTGTTAGCTTCCGAAGTCCAAACCAGTTTTGACGGTTTATTCTTGAGGAGTGAGGTGAGAGGAGAGGCAACCATACTATAATTTCGGATAAACCTCCTGTAGAAATTGGCAAAGCCTAGAAATCTCTGCAGATCCTTGACGGTTCTAGGTTGTGGCCATTCAGTGACTGCCTGAACTTTGAGGTCATTCATCTTGACGCCCTGTGAGCTGATGTGGTAACCCAGGAATGAAGTTTGATTAACATGGAACTCACACTTTTCTGCCTTGACATATAATTAATTCTCTAAGAGCCGGGAAAGGACTGTTCTGACATGGGAAATGTGCTCGTGTTCTGTCTTGGAAAATACGAGGATATCGTCGATGTATGCAACCACAAATTTATTCAGGAGGTCCTTGAAGATTTCATTTATGAAAGATTGGAATACAGCGGGAGAGTTGGCCAGCCCATACGGCATTACCTGATATTCATAGTGCCCCCTAGTGGTGAGAAAAGCTGTTTTCCATTCATCCCCTTTGATTCTGATGAGATTATACGCACTTCGAAGATCGAGCTTGGTGTAAATTTTGGCTTCTCTGAGTTGTTCTAGTGCTGATGGCACTAAAGGAAGGGGATAGCAAAACTTAACAGTAATATTATTCAGTCCTCTATAATCAATACACGGTCTTAGTCCACCATCTTTCTTCTCCACGAAGAAGAATCCTGCAGCTGCTGGGAAGGTTGATGGTCGGATAAAACCGGATTTCAAGGCTTCATCCACATACTCTTCCATGGCTTGACTTTCGTTTCTGGAAAGTGGATATACTTTACTCTTGGGGGGGTTGTGTGTTAGGCAGGAGATCGATGGCACAGTCCCCAGGTCTATGTGGAGGAAGTTGTGTGGCTTTCACCTTGCTGAATACATCAGAGAGATCTTGATAACAATGGGGAATATTAACTTTCTTGTGTGTCTCAGGGCTTTCCACACTGGTTGTGAGACATGGTTGGGGTGTTGCAGTGATACAGTGACTCATACAGAAAGTTGACCAGCGTGTCAATTCACCTTGATGCCATGAGAGTTTGGGGTCTTGAGTAGAGAGCCATGGATATCCTAAAACAAGTTCGTGTTTGGGAGATTCGATGATGTAAAAGGCGATGGATTCCTTATGAAGGGTTCCAACTTGGAGGGTGAGTGTTTTGGTCTGGTGAGTGATGCCTCTTCCAATCAATTCACCATCGATAGCCTTGACTTGGATAGGTGGGGTGCACATTTGTGTAGGGATTTGATGTTTGGTTACAATGTCCTGGTGGATGAGATTCAGGGCGGCTCCGGAGTCAATCATCGCTGTGAGGTCAAGAGAGAGAGTATCAGTCCTTAAGACAACAGGGAGTGTGAATGACTTGTTGCTTAAAAGGGCAAAATGTTCAATATTTATCCTGGGGATTATTTTGAAGCTTGTGGGGGCATCCTAAACTGCAGTGGCCTGATTCACCGCAGTAAAAACACAGTCGTTGATGTCGTCTCCGTTCTCTTTCACTCTCAGATAGTCGGGACGTGTTTATTTGCATGAGTTCCTTAGGGGAAGACATTTCCACAGGGTTGGGTGTGAGATCGTTGGTTCCCCCACCTTTTCCACTTCTCCTTTTAGGAGCTTGTCTCATGAGGTTATAAATCCTGATGGCGAGTGTGACAAAATCGGAGGACTCCTCCTCACCCTTGCATGCAAGTTCTGCCTGAAGATCATGATTGTGTGTCTTTTAAATTTCATACTGTATCTGTAATGTACATCATTACTTGGACCCACCCCCCCCCCCCACCCAACTTTACAAATAATTGTTCTGTCGTCCTCTTGATACGTTAATTTGTAATGGAGCTGATTTGAACATTTTTGTAACAGAGACGCTGGAGTTTGGTTAGAATCCATGAGCATAAGTTTATTAAAGGTCAAGGCTTTAAGCAGATGTCAATAATCAGGCAGAGGGTCAAAGTCAGAGAAGCAAGCAGATTGTTCGTCATACACAAGGGTAGAAGCAGAGACAATAGTGGAGAGGCAGGCAATGAGTCCAAACACAAACATCAGTCCTATCAGGCATCAGAACAAAAGGGGCAGAGTACAAATACCGTGAGTCAAGAAGTCAGGCAGAATCATACACAGGAAATCGATCAGGAACAGAGGAAGAATAATGCTTGGTAAGGCAGATAAACTGGCAATTCTTCGCGATCAGCACATGGACTGGTCTGTTTATATGAGAGTCAAACAGGAAGTGAAATCAGAGGAAGTGGAGCACGGTCAGTACTCGGGCGAGGGCTCCCTCTGCTGGCTTGGCATTACAATTTTAAATAAATGAATGGAGACTTAGTTAATTAGTTGGGTAGGTAGATACCAGGTTACCACAAGAGCATCGCCCCCAGTTTAAAAAAAAGGAGGCCATAAAAAGTTTCAATTTCATTATCCACCAAACTGCCCAGCACATCTCCATATTAATGTGGTCCTATTAACAAGGGGTGCTAATGAAAATTTCTTTTATAAATATGTATGTGCCCAAGTCACAACATTATAGAGGAGGGGAGAAAAACACAGGAGACAATGCAGAATGATGAAGATGAAGCCCTGAAGAAAAGAGTGTTCCCAGCAGAAAATTGGTTTAATTAATAGCACATTTTACATAATGATTACAGTGTAATTGCGCCGACTAGCAGAGTGTCATTAAATATATCCTTGCTCCTTTACAACACCCTCTGGCGAAAAATAATGAGTTACATTGGAAATCACTATGCAACAGGTTCATAAATAACATTTAAGCCCATACAAGGCAAGTACTTATAAATAATAAATATTTGCCTTCTGTAATTGAACGAAAAATGACTGCCTCCCTCACTCCTCTTTTTTCCCGGACATGCTGCTTTGTCCTGTTATGGCTGTAGAAAGGAGAATTTTCTCATTTTTTCTCCCCTTGTAAGTGGTGAATAATTTATTTCCCGGCTAATAGTCAACACTGTCAACGCAGGGTGTTTAAAATATACCTGTGTCCAGATAAATGTCACGACAGCTGGGGAAGTGATTATTCCCTGCTTCCAGATATTTTGTTGGATGTGGGCCCTGTATACACTGTAGTAAATCACCCTCTTCCAATTACCTGCCTCCATAAAACAAGCCCATATTCAAATCAGGTCTAAACCAGAGCCTAGAGACGAGTTTCAGTGCGGTTATAACTGTCAAGGGAGGTTGAAAGAAGGGTGCAGCCTGAGGGGTTGTCTGATGTTGGGATGCCGTGAAGGGTTGAGGGGTTTGGGGAGCAGACGGAAATTAGAGCGGAAGCAGATGGGTGGAGGTTTTGACATTGTCGCTGGTTACGATGTTTAGCTTTGGAGGAAATTTACACTTTTCATATTCTTATGTTAAAATTATATGGTTAAAAAAAGAGTCTAATTATCGCTTGTCGGGGTACAGTTTAGCAAATTGTTTACAAAAATTTATTGTTTTCAGTCATTATATTCCATTGGAGACAATACAATGAAAGTGGATGGGAACCAGGCTGTCAAACTCAAAATTGTATGACTCATTGAACAACACATTCATTCAGCTAATCTTGTTTTCTGTCCTATTCACTCTTCTGAACTTGTGCATGCTGATATGTAGTTTACGTATAATATGTGTCACAAAAGTAGTCCTTACAAATTGAGCAAAGTTATCTGAAGCCATACAACTATGTGTAAAATTTACACTTAAAATCTTTTTACTTTACATTCTACTTTAAAACTGGTAGACTATTTTATTTGTAGCCAGTGTGATATAGCCTATGTATCATCTACGAAAATATTGCAATTGTTATTTTAACAATATGCAAGGTTTTGTCTTGTCTTGTACAATATCAAATGAGCACATCACATAAGGAATATCAGCACGACTGCAAATATGAAGTTGATTTTAAACAGCGGTCCAAAAACCAAGAAGTTAATACTACTATGTGTTACATTATAAACACAATTTTGTCTGTTTTTTGCTCAATTTTGCAAATGGAAATACAGTGGTGTTTTGTTATGGAATGAATCTGTGTTTTCGAACAGATTGGATGAGTCTATGAATTAATGATCCATTCATAAAGACAGTGCATGGCTGGATCTGAAATCGCACCCTTCCCTGCTATACAGAAGGCGAAAAACAGTATGTGACAAGAGTATTATGTCCAAATTCACAGTATTCGTAAAGCAGCAGGTGAAAAGTACCTGAGTGACTACTTTGGGTGAGAAGTGTGCATCCAATGAAGAAAGAGAGAAATTGTGAATGGCAGTGAAATGATGCAACTGATAGTAACAACATGGCAAACACATCTGGATTGTAATTATACTTCACACATTCACACTGCACAGAACATACTTTTATTTTTCAAGTGGCACAGTAATTATTCAAAAGAAGAGAGTATGCAATTTTGGACGGAGTGAAAAAGTGAATAAAATCGGTTGACTGTAGGCCTGTCACGATAACAACTTTTTGTTGCGCAATATATGTACCCGAAATATTGCGACCTAAGAGATTTCTTGTCATTTTAAAGGGACCTTATGCCATGAATATACAGTATAATCATAATTTTAACAAGCAATAATAATGCAAGAAGGCCTACACACTTCCAAATGACAACAAACTTTTAATTCTTAAGAATATTTAGATCATGGAAATTAAGTATCAAAATATTAGATACCTTAAAAAACCTGAATAAATAGTAAATAAACATTTTCTAACGAAGTTAGAAAGTGCAAAGTAACAAGTAGAAAAAAAAATACACAAAAACATTATGGAGATTTTTCCATCTACAGATTTTCCCCAGACCTTCTTTTCTCTGTAAATTAAGGGTGCACACTATTGCTGAAAAACACAATCACTACGTAGCAGTCAGATGTCCATATGCACAAAGACACAGATCCCTAAACAAAGCCATATGTGCAGATGCAACTTGTTTGTAGAAGCATTTTTTTTTATTTGAACTAGCACCTCATGACTACACCACGTTATGTACAAGAAGCTGCAAAAGACACAGGCGCAAGTGGAATGTAAAAAACATGGTGACATTAATTTTTAAGTAAATATAATGGGCGATATATTAATATCCTTAAATTATTGAGTCATGTACATATATTGCGCGATAAGCCGATATATTGATTATTGCGACAGGCCTAATTGAATGTTGCCTCAGTGACTGCCGCTACCTACCGGCGGTTTTACTTTAATATTTAAAGTAGCATTTCATTTGTTAAAATTGGAATCACTGTGGGCCTCCATATGCAAAAGACTTCCAGTGGTCTGCTGATAACCTCAGACAGGCTAGATAGAGGAACACAGGAACCCCATGACCTGATGTGAGCACCATTACGAAGAACGCATGCATAAAAGAGTGTGAGAGTCCTTGCATCTGTGCATATGTTAGATGAAAAAGTCATCTGTTTTTCCTCTCTCTCTCCCCTCCACCTGTCTTCTCCTCGGTGGCTCATTCTCCTCTCATCTTTTCCAGAGATTCAGTGAGCTGATAAATGCCTGACACTGACCGTATTATTATCACGCATGTAGATCTCACATATGTGATTCTATTTTGATCACCTCGTGGATGAAAACACTCAAGGATCTCCTCTTCCCGTCGGCGGTAGAATGTATTAAACACCCTCCGCCAACCTCAATCCCCACGCGAGCATTTCGCACACAGACATTCACCGCATTTGCGCAGAGTGCATTAATAGCAGAAGATACAAAGACGTCTTGTCAGGGATCAGAATTGTCATAGAGTTGGGCAAAGCAGTCCATGCAGGACTCATTCTGATCTGCAATCAGGCCTTAATCTCGGAATACATTTCCCAGATACCTCCGCTTCCATCTGTGTAGACAGTAATCACTAAGCATGCGCTCAGGTCTTGCGGAAATGTATAAATAATTTTCATTCAAACACATTAACAGTCAAAATATGAGAATCCATCATGGCGTCTGTGTGCGAGGGTTTCTTAAGAAGCAATCAGGGCCGTCCGGCTGTGTGTTCTCTGTCTTTCGAGCCTGAGAGACAAGGTGCAGATTACTTGCGCGGCTCTCTTTTGTATAATGGCCTTCTTCCTCCCCCTACCACAGACCGATGGCGCATTTAAACTTTCGTTGGCAATCCATTACGTTTACCAAGCTGAGTCCCTTGTTCTTTAATCTCATGCTTCCCTGGAAAGAGAACCTAGACGTGGGTTTAAAGACCTTTTTTATGAAGGCAAGCATGCGGGGCTCAGTTCATCTTAGACAAAAAGACCTGACACATTTATGTTCCATGGACAGGTTATGTCCCGCCATCTTAAAGAGCAAAAACTTGCAATTTTTAGCTGATTGGTAAAGAGGTGACAGGGAAAGTGAAGGGCCATCTGCCAAAGCAATGCTGTCTTTGAGAAACTTACCAAGTGGATGAACCGTTCTAGCATAACTAATGTCATTTCTGAAGAGGAAACATTTTAGGCTTTTACAGGGGGTCAGATTCTGTCTGTGAAGTCACATTATAGCATCATTCAGCACATATAATAATGATCTTGTCATTCAGCCTTATTTAATTTTACCTGAATATGATCGTATTTGCCCCGTAAGGTCACAGGTAAGTAAGATAGGATAGCTATTCATATCTGGTAAATTAAATCGCTCTTTCTATCGCTCCTGACTTGGGAAAGCACCCAAGTATGAGAGGACACGGACTGCAGTTTTATGTCACCTCGTTTATCTGCAGTTTATATTTTCTATGACTGCATTGTATCTTTCTAGAATACTCTAGACGGCATATACTGTATCCCCTGGATGTTTTCCTATTTTGCACTTGCACCCTTTCTTTTATTGAAATGTGTAGTCATTTAGGCATATAGTGCTTTAAAACACTGAGGAGGTTGAATGATAATGAAATAAAGTACAATGTATTCATACAATAAAAAGAGATAATCGGTTATCCAGTCATACAGTTTTGTTGTTTTTGGTTTGTTTATTTATATAATATATTTACTAGGACTGTCAAGCAATTTAAAATAATTACCCAATTTAAATCTTAATTTGAGAGCGTTATATATAAATATTATGAATTGTTAGTTAGGACATATTTTGTTATTTTATTTTGACATATTTTTGTTATGTCTCATTATTATTTTTCAGCGTCTCGCACCATCAACGCCATATTTAAAAACACTGTATTGAGTTGAAAACAGCCACAGTTACATGCATTTATTTATGTATTTAAATTCATTGTAATTAATGTGTTTACTTATCTGTTTCTGTGAACTACTGCCAATCTTTGTCAGGTTTAACAATACAAAATTCATCGTATTCAAATAACCCTCTGCTATATATTACCATTTTCAATATGTACGTTTAAATGACCATTGATGTAGAGCACAGAGAACAAAAATTGTAATAAACGTATCTTGCAAACCATGTTTGTAAGGCTGAAGGACTGAGCATACACATATGCAATGGAAAAATGGCTGACTATAGGCCATGCTTTAGACGTTTTATTAAATTGCAAATCAAGAGTAGAGCAAACGGGGGAGAAAGTGTCTTGTCATATCTGTTGTGTCCCTTTTGCTCTGACTCGCTCCTGCCCTTCCAGTGTGTGAGGGCGCCTAGGAATTATTGCTCACTGAAGTGCAGTGGCAAAACCTGGGAGATTCATTGACAGTGGGAATGATAAAGTCCGGCCCAGAAGAAGTGCTACCAGTGCAATAACAGCCTGAGAGGGTCACAATAAAGTTTAGTTTAATGACAAGAACAAATAACTCCAACATTTGGCTGGGGTGCTGAACCCTGCACCGGGGGAAGCTCACATCTGATATATCAGCGGGTAACTAGCCGTGACTCGTGGCCGTTTGTGCAGGCTTGCGTTCACAGGGGCCCCCAGTGATACATGTGGCCGCCGTGGCAGGTGTCCATTTTATAGAGTTATTCAGTAAAAAAGGCTGGATGCTCGGTCCGGTGACCAGGCCTGCGATTATTGTTCCTGTGCAGCTGACACATTCAGCAAGCCCCCATCTGCCCCTCCCTCTGCCCTAGCCAGAACCTCTGACTTCCATATAGCTACTGTTAGCATCCTCGCCGCTAAGAGCCAGCACTATAGCAATAACAAACCTGCCATGGGCTAAAGGCTGGACTGAAGCCCAGTAGCTCCGCTGAATTTATTTCTAAGCCCTGCTGCAGCAATTGCTGTCTTGTCAAATGGCTGTACATCCATCAGTGCACTTTACACTTTGGCTCGCCAAACTGAATTAAAAGACTGGACTAAAGTTCAGTTTTTGTACTGCGGAACAAAATGATTTTATTAATCTAAATATGATTCTGATGTTTTCTTGTGCTTATGTTTAAAGATATACAGGTAGGTGTCTTTAGTAAATACTGAGCCTCATGTCTAGTGTGAAACAGCTGGCTCAGAATCAGACATTTCTCAAGACCAGCAGGAGTGTGATCTAATGAAAGAGAAGTTGTAACATCGGTTTAGTCTCCCACACTTTCATTAACCCTTGTGCGCTCCTCATTTGGGAGTCACACTCATGGTCTTCGCGGTCAAAAGTGACCGGACACCTGAAATTTAACTTTTTTTTTTCTTCAGTAAAATCAATCTAACATTTTCTAATCTAATAACTATTTGTTCAGTAATATTTTTTCTTTTGTATTTTGAGACAATTTCATGGTACTAATTAATATTTATGCAATAATTATGATACATTTTTTCCCATTGAAATTATTTATTTTTCTTCTAATTTTTTACAATTATTTTTCAATTACTGCAGTATTTCAGATTAAAATAGAGACTAGGCCTTTAAAATCTATTTTTTTGAAGGCAGATTAGCATCTCCTGGTTAGAGCAAAGAAAGAAAAACATGTAATTTCATGGTGTAAACGCTAGATTCCTGTATAGGACTCTATAGAAAGGCTTGTGAATTCCCTAGTTGTTTTAAGACATAATTGCTTACTTATATTAAGTTGTGGACTTGAATATATATTAAGACATTCTCAAAGACTACTTTTTGTCAATTTTTATATATTTTTTGTTGTTTTAAATGTTGATATGAAGTGTAGGTTTTTGCATTATTATCACTACATTCAAACCTAAACACAAACAGCATTTTGTTACACAAAACATTAAAATTCTATAAAAATGTAACAAAAATTAACAGGAATGCTTTATCAGAGCTTAATCCTTCTGGGTCTGATCTGATTTTAACCTCTTATTTCAGTCTTCTGACTCAATTTTGACATATTGTTACAGCCATACCAATTCTTTGCGTATGTATAATTCTGTATGTGGGGTTGTGTCTGTGAGTGTGTGTAAGTAAGTGTGTGTGAGTGGGTGTATCTGTTTTACACTCTTGATGTTTTAGAGTATAACCCCTTCCTTGCTGTCCACTTTTTTACTGCATTGTAGTTGAATTATTGTTTTTATTTTACATATTTGCTGTGTTAGTTACACCAGTTCATAGGTGTGTGTGTGTTCAAGTGTGTGTCGTGCGTGTGTGAGTTGGTGTGTTGATTTTTCACTCTAGATGTTTTAGAGTTTCACCCCTTCATTGCTGTGCAATTTTTTTGCATTGTGGGGGATTAAAAATTTTTTTTGCATTGTGTGGGATTTTTAGATTGTACACATACAAATTTTCTGTATTCGATTCCCCCCCCCCCCCATTTCCCCATCCTTTCCTATGGTCGATCATTTTTGACCGAAGACCATGAGTGAGACTATAATGAGGTGGGACCAGCTAATGACCACTTAGCTTTTTCGAATCATGCCCTCAATTTGTTTGTGTTCACATACCAAGTGCCATAAAAGTCACCAAGTTTCATACCATTCTGGTGAAGCTACGATTTTAAAATTCAAAATGTAAAATTCTCCGGTCAGAAATGACCGAAGACCGCACAAAGTCATTAAGATAATCCACAATATAGACCATTCCTTGTACACACTGAATCTAAGTACAGTTTCTAGGGCAAAATTAAAGAACTCTTGGGGATCCAGGAAAGAATCAGACACACCAGCATGTCATTTGCTGTCCCTTTACTTTTTAATTTGTCTGAACTTGACTGTCCTAATCAGTTTTAATAGTCAACTAATTTTAGTCTGTATTATGACATATTTCTGTGACACAGGATATTCAACAAAAATTGTGCAGGACTTGATTTTATCAGGGAGGTACACCAATAAGTCAATAATTGTTTTCATTTTAAAAGAACTGTTGCATAGCGTTTGTGACGTTTCTTAGTCGAGCACCCAGTTGAGATCGATGTGCGTGCTTTTGCCTGCTCTTTGTCAGTATTAAAATGTTTTAAAATGTCTATTTAATATTTGTACTATTTTAGATTTCCATTGTTGTAATTTTAGGAATCAATATTTAGTTTTTTATAGCGTGCAGTATGCAAAAAATCGTATGGATGAATTGGTGTGATGGTATTGTGATGTTTTTATTGTGATTTAATTTGACTTATAGATTAATTTATAGTAGTAGTGATATTTTATTTAATGTAAATTTAGATTTTATATATCAAGAACTGAATCGATCTTTTAAAAAATGGAGATTACATACCAGATTGGAGACTAGCTGAATATGAATGCAATGCAATACAAGTAGTTATGTGGCTATTTTTAGACATTATTCAGTAGCCAGTGTGACAATGTAAATTACAATGCCAGTGTAAATTACTACATTTTGATTAAATATTATGAAGCCCAACGTTATTTTCTTTGGAATAACATGCTTTACAACGTAACGTGTATCAAGTGTAAATTAAATAGAGTACATTTTGAATTCATGTTGACTTGAAAGGCAAAATAAGCACAATTGTTTGTCTGTAAGGTCAGAACCATCATTGTCTCAACGAGACACTCCAAGTTTTCGGCTCCATTTGTCACCACATTTGCAGTTTACATAGGCTTTAGAGATCCATTCAGTCTGTCTATTGTCCAATATGGCCAGCATGCTAATCCTTATAGTGTATTGTCTGAATAGAATGGTGGACACAAAAGAGGGACAAGTGGTGACTAATGATACACCCCCAGAACACAGTCGCCAAATCGCACAATATAAGGAGTTAGACACAAACAATGTATCAATCAGAACTGTCAAGACATTGTTAGCACAAAACATTAACATTCACTGCGCAACAGCCGCCGATGACACTACTTCAATTTAAGACTTGATATTCCTGGAAAAACGAAAGTTTGACGTAAGCTCAGTTAACCCGATGAGACACTTCCATTATTTTCGTATTTCAAAGCAACAAACAACGGAATTGGAGCGCCGAGGGCAGTAGATAACCTTGGCGTCTAAGCACAGCTAAAATGTTATGCCTACTCTTGACAAGCCGAGGTAATGATATGCCTCAGGGGACTGTTCAACATAGAGGCTGATTAGCGATCAGTGTTATAATTAAGAGTAGCTTTGACACAGGCAGTGTTCCAGAAAAGCCTCTCAGCGTGTCCCCACCCTCTGCCAGTGTCCATTCAT
Source organism: Sinocyclocheilus anophthalmus (assembly GCA_018155175.1). NCBI lineage: Eukaryota > Metazoa > Chordata > Actinopteri > Cypriniformes > Cyprinidae > Sinocyclocheilus > Sinocyclocheilus anophthalmus. The sequence continues at coordinate 82,981 of JADLZN010007277.1, read as the reverse complement.
TCATTCACTCCCCATGCTGCTCTCCTCTGGAGGACCCTTGAGACCGTTTCACAAGGCTGTTTATGGCACCGTCCCATTATCTGACAACAAAAGGCGGCAGGGCCACACAAGCCCCTCGCCAGCTGCGTGGAGCGCCTCGACGCGAGCTTCCGACACGATAAAGAGCAACTCGAGTTTAAACAAAAAAAGTTACACCATATTTGCTCAGACTAACTATGATGAAAGGCAATGAAGACAAGGGCTCCTCATATAGGTATCAATATAAATATTACTGGAAGGTCAATTAATATGTAAATTAACTCCTCCATTTAATTAGCTATTTAACTATTTTCCGAGGCATGGACATATTAAATCATGCTTAAAGACCCCTCTAACTAGCCTCTTGACAATAGTGTGAGGGAGTCACAGGCTCATAAACCACCGGCTTGACCTATAAAGAGCCCCGAGTCTGCTAATTCCATCTCGGGCTAATTTTATTACTTGCATAAAATAACCATAGTGCTGCTTTGTGGCTGTAAAGAGGATATGGGTGATAAAACTAGCTGGGGAAAGCATCTGAAAATCTCCTCTTTACTAGTGTCCTCATTTATTATTCTATTATTCTTTGCCAGGTACCGAGCCCATGTGAAAGACAAATGACCTTATTATATTAAATAATTTGTGAGGATATTAACAGTTAATCACACATAAACATCATTTAAAAGGTATTGATTTTGCCACACTCTCAACAGCTTGTAAAATTTATGTCCAATAACAAGATAATAGATAATCAGCGAGACCGGGTCAGTCATGTAGGGGACGAGGGAAAGGTGAGTCCATCCATGTACCTGCGGTGACCTCTGTCCGTGACCTCACGTATACCTCTATAGCAGTAAACAAATGCACAGCCTTGCTGGTTTTATGTCTTGGATGTTACTCTTATTTCTCTGTGTTTAGCATGGCAGATTTTGATTTTGTGATATTTATGTGCATTCATATTGGGTGTGTGGGCCTATATTTGCTAGTAAGTGCTGTTGAGAGATCATCCTCTTCACAATAATGCATTAACAGCAGGTAGCAGCAGAGGACACCACCAGAGATGCAAATCTGTCTTGTGTCCCTTTGGGGCCGACGCTGAATAGAGAGAGAATGCAGGTTTGCCGCTGGTCTCAGAAGTTAATCTCTGTGTGGAAATGCACTAGACTCTACCTGAGGAGGTATCAAGAATGATGCACATAGAAAATAGACTATTTGTTATACTGCATTGTAATTTCATTCCTTTTATCTGTGTGTGTGATTTTTGGTTTTATTTTTCATTTTAATATAGTTCAAGGCCATATATAATATGGCAAATTATTTTCTTTGTAATAGTTATATTGAATTAAACAGTTTGTAGCATAATGTTCCTTTTCATTGGCCTCAGTGTGAAGCCAGGTTCTACCTGCAGTGTGTATGTGTGTGTGTGTGTGTGTGTGTGTGTGTGTGTGCGAGGACGTGGCGAGGCTGACACTGGTCTGGCTGATTGATTATGACAGCGCTATCTTTTATTAGCCTTGTAGTTCTTATTAAAATTCTATCTTACCAGGGAAATGCTGGAGCTTTGGCTAGATTAATCCAGCAGATTTATTATTTTAGCACATATAGATCGAGGTAATTAAGGCAGACACCCTGGTTTTGACAGTTATGTTGAATAAGGTGCTGGATTCCATTTGGGTGTGCTGTCAGTCTTTCAAATATCACTTTTCTAATATCAAAGTCTTTTTTACCAAATATAAGACACATTATATACATACTATGCATAATTATGTGTACATGCAGTGTCACATGATTATGAAAATTTCTTCTTATTACCATTGTATCATTGATGTGAATATTTAATTTTTGTCAAAACCAGGCTACACTAACCTAATTTGGGATACGTTTTTTAAATTAAGCAGCAGAATTTTGTAAATTGGTAATATAATAATAATAATAATAATTAATAATAATGATCAACAATAAATAGTAATTTGTAATAGATAAATTAATTTTAAATATTCAAATGAAAAACTGTTTGATACATTTTGTAATAATTTTTCACAATATTAGTGTTTTTATTGTATTTTTGATCAAATAAATGCAGCGTTGGTGAGCAGAAGATACTTCTTTCAAAAACCTTAAAAAAAATTAATGATTCGGATCATTCTGATTTTTTTTTAATGCGTAGTAGGGGTATGTGCACCTCAAAATAATAATATAATATAATATAATTATGTAATACCATAATTGATGGTAGCTGTTGGGAGTCACAAATTCAAAAGACACAATTGTTTTTTATATTGTTTTGATTGTATTAGATTTAAAGGGGTCATATGACGTTGCTAAAATAACATTATTTTGTGTATTTGGTGTAAATGAAATGTGTTTATGCGGTTTAAGGTTAAAAAAACACATATTTTCCACATAATGTACATTATTGCTTCTCCTCTATGCCCTGCCTTTCTGAAACGCATCGATTTTTACAAAGCTCATTGGTCTGAAAAGCGAGGTGTGCTCTGATTGGCCAGCTATCCAGTGCGTTGTGATTGGCCGAACACCTCAATCGTGTGACGGAAATGTTACACCCCTTACAATACTGTGATGCCCTGTCCGGCCGGAGCGTTGATTCAAAAACATGAAAACCCATTATGAACGGGCATTTGTTGCATCCAGTGGGGACAAAATTACTGATTATAATGACTTATACTGTCTTTTTAGACGTTGCGTTACATCGCGCTGCGTAAACATAAAACCAAATCTGCATTTTTGATTGGAGAAACAACAAACAACAAACACTACTCTACACTGCTCAAAACTCGCGTTTGCATCGTCAGTGGCAAATTCTTTAAATAAAAACGTACTTACAGTCTGTGAGTCAGAACAGCCAGCATTGTAGTCTACCCTCTACCAGATCAGGGGAACAGTCCTCCATAAAATTGTGGAGGACACATCTGAATATTTGGGTTGAACTGTTCTGGAACAGAGTTGTAAATACAAATTAACCACTGATTTCTAGTTATGTCCTCTTTTGGAAGGCCAAACAAACAAAGTAGTTTCGCTTTCACAAAGAAAACACAGTGTCACACACTGTGGCCTAGAGTGAGCAGAAGCCGGGGCTAGCGTGAGGAATGGCCGGCGTGCTGATCGTGAGTGGCCCTGCGGAAGGGCGGATTTGACAAGGAGGAGCGTCCGGAGGGATTGCAGCAAACACATGTGACGGACCCCGGGCTGGACTACGCTTTGTCCACGGTGAAAGCCGATCCTGCGAACCACAGTGCGAAGTTTATGTATTTCCTCAGCAACCAGCACGGATCAGCTCCAGGCATGACGAAGGGGATATCGTCCTCTGTTGGAGGTTTCAAACAAAGTAGTTTCGCTTCACACGAACCACAAGCATCTCACGGCCATGACAATACTACAGCGAGATTAAAAGTTATGCCTTCTTTCTTTGCGGAACATTTGGGCGGCGTTATGCAAATCTTCCCACATCTGAAGTAGACGTGGGGGCATGTTAGAACGAGCAGTTAGGTGTGGCTTACTCTTAACTTTTATAAAGAATATATATCTTTAGGTTTGAGAATTTAGTCTTTGCAACTTACGATAGTATTATGCACCAAGCCTTGTAACACTTCAAAGAGAAAGGAAGAATTTAAATCGCATCATATGACCCCCTGTAATATTGTTCTTATTCAGAAAATAAAAAATACAAAGAAAAAGGCAAGATTGTGACTATGATATATAAAAATATATAAAAATACTTTAAGAGATGAAAATCTGCAGAAATATTGATGGAGGTTAGCAGACAGTGTAATTCTGTGCAGTTCTTCTATCAACAATGAGGAGGTTTTACAATCTTCTCAGGGCAGTGAACAGAAACTGGGCTAAATGAATTTGGAATTCACAGGGTTTGTTACAAGCTGGCCATAAAAATGGAATTTAATGAAATCATTTCAATATACTCCGCAATGGCACGAAAGCACATTATTACATCAACATAAACGGCACCTTTTTCTTTCCTTTAATTAATTTGAATTAAAACTAGAATTGAAGTTCCTAAACACAGGGCTCTCATTTTATGTATGCACAGGGTTTAAGCGCCTATCAATCTATTTTGAATGTGGTCTGTTTTCTACACACCGTCAGCCAATCTGCTCTCACATTTCCTGTTTTTATGCCAGGCAACAGACAGGCCTGCTGAAGCCGTCTGTTGCCATTTTAGGGCTCGGACGAGTGTGAAGATGGAAAGACTTTCTCTGCTCAGAGGCTGTGACCATCGCCAGAGCCCAGGAATCAATTCCTTCTGTTTACAGACCATTTCACAGCCCTTTACCTGCAACATCACTTGTGTCAGGCCCATAAATAGCCTTGGATATATAATGGTTGGATTAGCATAATGGTTCGAGCCGCAGCCTCTTGCCAGCACAAAAGGAAATGTCAACACGGCCCCCTCTCCGCGAAAGCAATTAGAGGCCCATTATACGGCCTCACTGGAAACATCATCAAGGTTAAAGACAAGTCCAACACCCCTCTGACCGCTCTTTTATTCCAGTCTCTGATAGATGAGCCATAGAAACTGAAATGTTGGTAAACAGTGGCTTGGAGTGCTCTCTTTAAGATCAGCCCCAATCAACCCAAGCACTCAGCATTAGACCGCCTGTGTTTGTGTGTGCGTGGGTGCGAGCGTTGGGTGGAAATGTGAGTATTTCCTTAACTTCAGCCCGGGTTAGCCTGGGGATGCTGAATGTACAGAGAGGGCGACAGATGTAAGTAAGGACAGAGAGAGTGGAATGAGCTCATCATGTTGTTAGTCATGATAAAAAGGCTAACGGGGCAACACTTCCACCTCATTGGATCTCAGTGCTGAATGTGAATTTTTTAAATGGTTTGCAATGATGATTACGTTCCACTGGACCACGTCATCTATATGTATAATAGCGTATTTCACATGTCATGGAAAGCACTTAGATTTGTTTCCCCCTGTTGTTAATAATTGTTATTGTGCAACTTGAACACTGCACAGGGTACTTACTCGGTATGAGATACTTAAGTCCTATTGAATAGAATATAATATAATATAATATAATATTAATATAATATAATTAATATAATAATAATTTAATATAATATAATATGCAAAATATTGTACTAAATTATTGATAAAAAAAACAATAAAATGCTATTGGTTTATTTTTTTGGATATTTGTGCATGTTTACAAACTTAAGCAATGTGAATTGGATTTTTTCTTAAACCAAGTAAGAGTTAGACAATAGTATCTGGGTAATATAGGTAACCTGTTTATGCAGTAAATCATAACTATGAGTGTACTTACTGGAATTGGTCTTATATACTAAGTCAAATATAAATATAATATAATATTTTGTGATCAATTATAAGGAATCATATCATGTAACTTTGAATCAAATTATTTTTTAGATCACATAAATACTAAAATAATACAATTATTTTATTTAGTTTAGGAATTGGCATGTTAGCAGCTTCATGTAATTGTATTGAATTTCTTATTAACAAGCAGGTTAGATAATATAGAGAATAGGATCTGGTTAATAGTAGATAAATAGGAATTGTATCTGGTTAAATATGGGTACACCACTATATCCTAATATTACTGTAAATCACTGGTGAACTCTGTAATAGATTATACTACGCATACTATAATTTAGTAATTAATATATGTTTCTGTGATAATGTACAAGAAAATAAATGTAAAGTAGTACACAGTTAACAATTGTATTTGTATTAAAATATTAAATTAAATGAATTATTTTCTTTTAGTAAAAGAGGCATTGCTAGCATAACTAATGCAACTGTTACTGTAGTTTTACGAATAGGTGTTCGGTAATAGTCTATGAATAAATATGGGTAGCCTGTTTGCACACTATCTAAATTACTTAATACTGTGAAGAAACAGAAACAAAAGTCAGCCCTGTGGAATGTACGAATAACAGTGAAAGAAAATGTGCCAACTTTGCATTTTCTTTTCTTTGTAATTTTGTGGAGCAGGTTATAACAGGGCTTGCAAGGAAGAGATCAAGAATCAAAAAGGCCTTGAAGTATTGCCACAAACTGCAAAGCAAGCAAGGCATAGAGCAATGGTTCTGACCACTATCATCTGTATGTGTGTGTGTGGTGATGAGTGTGTGGTAGCTCGGTGCTGCAGTTAGCACCCTTAAAGGCTCACGGCCTTCAGCCACTGAGAGAGAAAATAAACTCTGCTGCACTGACCAAAGGTACAAAAGAGGAAAAGTACAAAATAATAATGCACAGGCTAATCGTTTTGGCGTATATGCCGTGAGCCAAAAAAAAAAACAACCCACAAAAAAATTCTTTTTTTAGGCCTATACTGTTCTCCTCATAATTTATATGATAAGCAAAACTAGTGTTAGCTTTCTTAAAGCAATAGTTCACCTCAAAATAAAAATTCTGCCATGTACTCATGCTGAAATGAAAGTGACACTATTGTTATTGTTAACTAAAAGTATTAAAAAGATATTTGTTTGTCAGTTGAAATGCAATATTAGATAAGCTTAAAAATTGAATGGAAATTAGATAATGCCTTGATGACAAACTAACTCAAATGAATAAAGTATACTTAAAGATACACATTAAACTCAAATAAATTAAAGCTTAAAAGAACATTTTTTAATCACAAAAAAAATGTTATATACCTAAACTCAACAACAAATTACTAAAATTAACTAAAATCAAATCTGACATCTGGGACAACATTAAAATGAAAGCAGACAATTAATTCAAAATATTAATAACTACTAAATAGAACGGTGACCTTCCTTTTCACTACCTTGTTATGGAAAAACCAGATTAGACATTATTATACATACTCCTTTGTGCGTTTATGGAAGAAGAGAAGAAGGAAAGCAAGGTATACCGCTTGTGGAAAACATGAGGCGTGACTAAAAAATATAACCTAATATTCATTTTTGGGTGAACTATCCTTAAACTGAACTAGCCCACTCTAATAATATTAATAAATTGTATTAATAGTTAATAATAATCATTTTGGGGGGAGATTTCTTATTTTCATTTAGGATAAACAGTAGGATCAATTTTCTTACGCACTTTGTCTCTTCACTAGATCAAACCAGTCACGTTTGTGTTATGATCCCAGTTCCTTAACCACTGGATTGCCACCATCCCACTGGTAATCCATTATTACAAAACAGGTGTGGTTATGTCGCACGGAACAAGATGATAAGTCACCAGGCGGTGCAATATTGATTGGGGTCCTGGAGACTTAGCTAAAGAGGAGGCGGGGGTGAGTGATTGTGTTTTACAGAGAACATTATCAGTCCCTCAGTGGCATTAGAGTCCTGTCCACTGCACATACAGATACACACAGACCACTAAGTCACTAACTGACTTAGTCCAAGTACATCCAATCTTAAAGCCAAATTGTAGACTGAGACGTAAACGCTTCCTGTCTGTTCAGGACATTTTTCATTTCTATTCTTGACCACATTTGCAATTGCTATCTCTTACAAACCCATTGAGGAGAAAATGACGCACTGTTATGTCCCATGTCTTTCTCTTAGCTTTATAAGAGAAATACATCTCCTTTCTTCCCAGAGTGTGTTTCTGTTTTTAATCTTGCTCACCTGTTCTTTTATCTGCAAAGATGAAATAGGAAAGGATGACTTTGTCAAAGAGGCTGCGCCGAGCATTGACTGAGCACGGCATGCCGAGAGCACCAAGATGGATAAATCTGTCCATTAGGAGAATTTAAATAACTTTTACAGTTTTATCAGGGTCTATTTGTTAGGCAGGAGATTTATGGTCAGCCTGTGAGGGCATCCGTGTTTCTGATCTGCTCTGTCTGGAGATTCAATCTGGATCAGCCCGAGGAGAGACCAGCTTGACTGCCACAATCCACAATTGGAGATGATCTTATCTCTTTAAAAATTGCCTCGAGTCAACGGCGGGGATGAGCAAGAGCTATTTTCTCTCTCTCTCTCTCTCCGTCCGCCGTATGTAGCCATCTTGCTTTAACCCTCCCTGAACGCATAAACTCCATGTAATCGCAACTGATTCCCTGCACTGATAACAGCCAGGTGCAATCTGAGGCACGGGCTGGCCTAACAAGGAATTACATTTTTTTTCATGCTACTGCCCCCCCTTTAATTGATTGATGCTAAAAGTTTAGCTAATAAAAAGCTAGCAGGTGATCAGAGGCAATCCTGGACACATCCTCAGAGGGGAACAGGCTGGATCGAAAGTGACAGCTTGCATTTTCGGCTTGAGCCGGTTCTGTCATCTCAGGGGTTGGATGTGCGGGTCTGCCTCTTCAGACCAGAGCCAGTCTGAAACACACATGTACTTCGCAAATCAGGGAATCAATAGAACACTTAATGAACAATTAGGGGAACAGCTGTAGACCTGTCAAAGACCCATCTGTACATAGCTGGGAGTGAGAAGAGGGGCGAGAGAGAGGATTTCTGGTGAGGATGAAGGTCCTAAAGGATAAGATTATTGCACATATATACCCGTATCATTACCTTTAACATGCTTATTTGAATTATTTGAACTAGATTTACAAGTATTTAGGAGGTTAAAACTAATAAAGCTAATAATTATACATTTGCCGAAAATCTAGTGCCTAATGGAAAAAGATCTAATTATCTCAAATTATTATATCAACATTTGCTTTAACCTTAGCCTTTACCTTTAGTCTATAGTATTTAGGAGGCTAGAGCTAGTAAAGCTCATTTATTTAATTAATTTTTATGAATTAATTTATTTTAATCTATACATTTGCCAAAACTCTGGTGCCTAATTGAAGAAATCAGATTATTTTCTATGTTCAAATGCCACTGAAGCAACTTTTGCTTTAACATAACCAATCAGCTAATGGATTTGCATAAATCTGATGCCTAATTGAAAAAAAAACAGTTTGTTTTCACTGTTCAGTTGCCACTGCAAGGTTTAACATAATGAATAGCTTTAGCCTAAATAACCTATGACAAATACACAATGATTTTATTACAAAAAACAATCAAACTGGTTAATATAATTAAATCATGGCAACCACAAATTAACCATGGTTTTTCTACATTAACCATAAAACTGTGTGGTTATACAATCAATTGGCCAAAAAAAAAAATGGTTACTACACTTTTACTATAATAAAACCATGATTAATTTTTGTAAGGGTAGTAGATAGTATTTAACTACACTTTTACTATAATAAAACCATGATTAATTTTCGTAAGGGTAGTAGATAGTATTTAGAAGCCTAAAGCTAATAAAGCTAATAAATTTAATCCATAAATTTGCCCAAAATCTGGTGCCAAATTGATCAAAACGGTTTGTTTTCAGTGTTCAGTTGCTGCTGTAGCAACTATATACTAAATTAGCCTTTAGCTTTAGCCTACCCTGTAGAAAAAGAAACGAATAATGAATGAATAAATGACCAGCCTGACCAGCTAAACAAGTGGTCAAAAAAAAACAGCCTGCAAACTAGTTATGACCAGCTTGGAAGACCAGCTAAAACCAGCCAGCCATCTTATGCTGGTTTCAGCTGTTTTTTCATCAGGCTAGTGTAGTATTATAGGAGGCTAAAGCTAATAAAGCCTAGTTTTACAGGTAATAGGTAAATATATTACTAAAGTAGTTCTAAATCAAATATTTCTCAAAGAGAGGATCACATACACTCTTTCTGCCACAATATTGAATTAATATCTCCCGCCTATATTTTCTGTCTTGACTGTCAAGCTATTCATGATGCATATAGATATATTCCCCAAAGCTGACACGCACTGTAAATGATGGGGATGAAGTGAGTCTCTTTGTCCACTTGTTAACAGGAAATGTTGACCTTACATGCCAATCAAAGGAAAAAAATAGTCGACACACACACAAGTATGCATGCACTGTCGACACGCAAAAACATTTCTGTTAGATCGCTTCCGCCTTCGCTTGCCTCCTCAGACATTATGGATTACTGGTCTATGACTGACAGATATTATGCTTAACTAAGCACAAGTATCTGTACCTGGGGAAAGGCAGATTATAATTGACCTTGGACACCCTCGGTCGTGCTTTATTAAAACTTCATTTAAAAAAGACAAAACCTTGGTGAGGCAAGGAGCCACAGCCATAATGGATTAGATGGAAATCCATTATGCATCGCACACAAGAAAAAGTAGGGACGGAGACCTGCTTTAAAAATATATTTTTAGTACAGAAAATTAATGCCCCCACACAGGGCCACTGAATCATTTTAAATGGCCTTTTTTAGTATATAGGTATATGTGTTGAGAAGGCCAATATTTCAGCAGCACAGACTAATGGATCATTAATAGATAAATGTTTTTTGGCTTTTTTCCTTTTCGTTGTAGGATGCTATTTTAGTCCCCTTCGTGAATAAGTAATGGGTATTTTGCATCTAACATAGTGTGTCCATCTTGTATTTACATTCAGATATAAAAAGTTTGTTGATGTTTCTTTGTTGTGATGTGGTTATTCATATTTTAATTCAACATTAAGACACACAAGGCTGTTATATTGCGTACAATCACTGGACTATAGTATGTTACAAGAATGCTGATATTTAATCCAAAAGCTGACAGTCTAGTGGTGGAGATTTTTCAGTGATCCTTTTCTGTAGGTTACATTGTTATGACAGTAGGGGGCATCTTTTTTGTGCATCATGAACCATTGAATAATTAATTGCAATCATTGATTCGTTCAGAAAAACTGAACTGATCTAAGGCACCTGACCTACTGCTTTGACTTTGTTTGGAACAATTTTTTGGCGGAGGAAAAATAGAACTGAAACTGAAAATATTGTTTAAAAAAATGTAAGCTCCTCAATATCAGCTTCTTGTTTCTTGAAATGTGGTATAAATTTCGCAGTCTGAATATCTGCATGTCATATTTCATAAAATTTTGGAACAATAACAATTTGGAATTTGGAACGATGTTTATTTGGAACACAATTGGGAACAATGCTTATTTGATGTTGATTAAAATGGTTACTTCATTATAAAGAATTATAATTTTAATTAATGATATTAAATTAATCAAACTCATTAATTGTCATTCTATATAAGAAGAGAAAGTTTAATAGTTGCTTCTGTGCCAATGGTTATTAACCTTTTCTGCTCTACGACTCCCTATTGTCCACAACAATATTAAAAAGATTTTAGCCCCATGATTTTTCCAGTAATTTTCTGTGTAAAGATTAACGATAAAGATTTTTTTTCTTTTATACCCGATTTCTTTTATTTTCTTTTTACAGCTTGACATAAGTAGAAAAATGTGTATTTTTCATAAAGATGTCCATGGAGCTGTAAGATTTAATTACTTGACATGATTTTTCCAAGTCTAAAAATATCGCTTTTTAAAAAAAGGCTACCTCATCCAAGTTTTTCTAGACAGTAGGAATCCTGGTTCTTCAAAGAATCAAAAAAGGTTGTTAAGGGGTTAATTAAAATAAGGAATATCTTGCTATTTCGTTGTTTTAGCTCATTTTAGTGTTTGTGCTGTCCTATTTTTACATTTTATGTAATCTTGAGGCCCACTAGTGGGCCTGGGCCCCTAGTTGATAATTACTGCTCTATAGCTCATATATCCAGGTTTTGATATCCATGAGTTAAAATAGGGAATATTTTGATATTTCATTATTTTAGCTTATTTCAGTGTTTGTTTTTTCTTATTTTTGCAATTTTATGTACACTTGAGGCCCTATAGTGGGCCCTGGGCCCCTAGTTGAGAATCACTGCTTTATAGATGCTAGATGCTACACATTGATATACACAGTGAAAGTGATCAGGTATTTTCAGCTCTGTATATAAACTTTTCACTTGTTCATGTTTATGTTTACAGTCATTTGTAGCGCTTTAAATTTATAGGCTAAAATAACAATATAACATTATCTCTATCCAGTTTCCATTTATTGCAGAGGTTTCATTGTGACATCAAGTGGACGTTTTAGGGGAGCCACTGATTAAGTTTATTCACTGTTGCAATTACTGTCATATCCCTATTAATTAATGGAAGAGTTTTACAGTGTCTTGTTTCCTTATGGAGCCTGAAGTAATGAGACAAGCAACATGATTTCATCTGGTCGCCTGGGAAAAGAATTTCAGTGCTAACTCTGACTAAAATGCGCAGACAGTACACCTTGGATATGTTTTTATGACTGCAAAGAAACACTGGATGACAAAAGCGTGTCTGTGAGATAGATGTTGTGCCACTCTGTGGTGTAAGTGTCTCCTCTCATTGGAATGAACGTCTGTGTGTGCATTAGCGATACTCCTCACCAACCCCCTCCAAAGCCTCCATCTCAACTGTGGAGCACACATAGCTGACTCGACAGGACCAACTACAAGCAATATCCCTTGCTTTCAAGCCTTTGCTCCCGCCAGCTCTGGATGGATTTGGTTAGTAAATCGTGACAGGGGGTCGGCCATGCCTGAGAGGAGAGGGGAATGAGGAAACAAGTGTTTGCTCCATATAGCCCAAGAGATGCAAGAAACAGCCCCTGTGATGTCCTGTCACCTGAAAGGCATATGAAAACAGGCACACCACATCTGTTATCCAAATGTTAACTCCGGGCACCTCGTGTTGTCACGGCGAAGGGGGAATGGGGTTGTGGCTGGCTTAAGACCCTGCAGGGGAGGCTTGGGTGCTCAGTGGTGGGAAATGGTATAGTGGTGGGAAAAAGCAAAACAACAACAAAAAAACAGTAATGTAAAAGGATAGTTCACTCCAAAATAAAAGTCTGTCATTGCAAACCTGTATGACTTTCTCCCCTGTCTTCTGAGAAACATAGAAGATGATATTTTGAAAAATATCTCAGTGGTTTTGTCCATACATGCAAGGCAGCTATAAATATTAGTGTTGTCATTTACAGCTGTTTTGTAAAATGTGACCCTGGACCACAAAACCAGTCATAAGGGTAAATTTTTTTTTATTCATATTTATACATGATCTAAAAGCTGAATAAATAAGCTTTCAATTGATGTTTGTTAGGATAGGACAATATTTGGCCAAGATAAAACTATTTGAAAATCTGGAATCTGAAGTTGCAAAAAATCTAAATATTGAGAAAAACACCTTTAAAGTTGTCTAAATTAAGTTCTTAGCAATGCATATTACATATCAAAAAGGAAGTTTTAATATATTTACGGTAGGAAATTTACTAAATATTTTCATAGAACATGATCTTTACTTAATACCCTAATAATTTTTGACAAAAGAAAAATCAACGCTTTTGACCCATACAATGTATTTTTGGACTATTGCTACAAATATATCCCAGCGAATTAAGACTGGTTTTGTGATCCAGGGTCACAAATATGATAAAATATAATGACAATGAAAAACGTATGATTTTCATTAGTATTTATCATATTAGATTATAAAATAATATTTTTTATTTACATCCATAATCTTGTTACTATAGTAATATATTTCTTCTTTATTGATTTTTTTTTATAATTAAAAAGCATGTCTTAAAGGGATAGTTCACCAAAATGAAAATTCTGTCATTAATTACTCACCCTCAGGTTGTTCCAAACCCGTGAGACCTTCGTTCATCTTTGGAACACAAATTCAGATATTTTTGATGAAATGCGAGTGCTTTTTGACACCACGTAGACAATAACCCAGCTGACATGCTCAAGGCCCAGAAAGGTAGTAAGGACATTGTTAAAATAGACTGTAGCAGCACACACATGTGTTGTGGTACTCTCCTGAACATGCCTCGAATTCGGACATGGAAGAGAATAAATTGTTGAATAAAGAGGTTATTTTTGTTTTCTTTGCGCTCAAAAAGTATTCTCGTAGCTTCATAAAATTACAGTTGAAACACTGATGCTACATGAACTATTTTAACAATGCCTATTTATATACAGGGTCCAGGGTAAGTTTTATCATAAATCCTCAATCCAAATTTTTAAGCTTATATAAAAAAAAAATCATACTAGATGAAAGTCATTGACTTTTACTGTGTGAACAAACACACAGTTTAAACTTTTTTTAAAAACTCATACAGATGGAACAACATGATGTTAAGTAAATGACAGAATTGTAATTTTCAGTTGAACTATCCCTTTAAGAAATCAGCTTGGTCCTGGAAAACTATGTTTTGAAGGAACTGTGCACATAGATAGACAGACAAACACAGTAGTACGTATGAGCAGATATATCTAACCATAATGATATAATATCAGAATGAAATTTCATGTACCTGTACCTGAAAATTCCCAGCATTCCAAAATTCTAGAAGGGGAATAAATCAAACAGCTGAGCACCTGGTGCAAGACGCCCAACCCTGCTGCCACCTGAGCTCACGCCAAACACACTCCTCTACATAAAGACATACGTGCTTGTATGCCAGTGTATATTTACTCGTGAAAGTACATGTATAGCCATCAATACTGCGTGTGCAATGGTCACATGGGACTACACTAAACACTTGTTGTGGCACACCAGTCAAGTTACAGTAAAACTGTAGAAAGATTAGCTAGTAATCTATCTATCTATCTATCTATCATCTCCAACACTTTCAAACTAGTCTTTGTCAAGCCAAATTTAGTGAAATTTCACAGATGAATTTCTTTGGATTTAAATTATTTTAATTTTACTTCCTTACATTCACTTTAAAATTACAATTCTGCATTTTTTTCTTCTTTTTGCAGACTTTCCTCGACTTGGTATGTGCAAATGCTGTTAATGTATGTCCATCTCCATCTGAAGGAAATAATCGAGTGCATGGCCTAATTTAGCTTGGGCTTCCCCAAGAGATGGTCTTAGAAACGAAAAGAATGACATTAAGGATAAAACGGAATAAACACTGAACTGATTGTTGATAGTCCATTCAGCATGGATGGCTGTGCTTTCTCCATTACAGCCTGCAGCNCACCGTCACATGGCAATAGCTGCTGTTGTCCTCTCAGGTCAGAAAAGATCAATTACCTCTACGTGCAAAACGCTAGCATTTACTATTTAAACTTCCTTAATTGCCCTTTCAAATGAATTTCACCACAGATATGATTCAGTAGAATGTTACATCACCATAATTATGCTTTAACACTTTGTGTGTCAAGACATATTTGTGCAGTTTATAGCATATGTGAATCACGATTGATGCATTTAATTACCAGGGTTCAAAGTTCCATTACATAATGTAACGTTTCCTCAAAGTGATGTCATACTTCAATTATCGTAAAATCGTGCGCTCGGGAAATATTTTATTTCATTTATTTAATGTTATTTGTTTTTTTTTGCCTGTTGTTCACAGTTTGTCATGTGTCACGTTTACATTTTCTGCCATCCATTGCCCTCATCAGTCTTGCCTGCCTGTTTCCTAGGGTTCTCCAACCAAGGGTATGCTTGATTACATATGAAACGTTTTTGTTTTTGGACCTTCATCTAACAAAACAAAGGGGCCAACCATGAGGGGGGGGGGGGTGTTGAGTGTCCACGGTCTGGGCTGCATGAAGTGCTGCACGCACTGGGGAGTACAGTTCATTGAGGGACTCATGAATGCCAACATGTAAGCTGGACATACTTCAAGCAAGCACGATCCCCTCCCTTCCGGAGACTGGTTCCGCAGGGCAGTATTCCCCCTAACGACCCCAAACACACTTCCAAGACGAGCACTGCCTTGCTAAAGAAGCTGAGGGTAAAGGTGACGGATTGGCCAAGCATGGGCATCCTCAAACGGAAGGTGGAGGAGTGCAAGGTCTCTAACATCTACCAGCTCTGTGATGTTGTCATGGAGGTGTGGAAGAGGACTCCAGTGGCAACCTGTTAAGCTCTGGTGAACTCCATGCCCAAGGGGGTTGAGGCAGTGCTGGAAAATAATGGTGGGATTGACACAAATTATTGACACTTTGGGCCCAATTTGGATTTTTTTCACTTAGGGGTGTACTCACTTTTGGCCAGCGGTTTAGACCTTAAAATTATTTTGAGGGGACAGCAAATTTACACTGTTATACAAGCTGTACACTCACTACTTTACATTGTAGCAAAGTGTCATTTCTTCAGTGTTGTCACATGAAAAGATATAATAAAATATTTACAAAAAAACGTTAGGGGTGTACTCACTTCTGTGAGATAATCCTGTATAGTGGCTGTACCCAGGGACGTTCTAGACCCTTTTCGTGTGGCTTCAGCCACCCTATTTGTCCGTCTCAATCCCCCCTAAACTATACTCATCTATCTGAACAATCGACCAGTGCTACTCCTCATGAAATGTTTATATTCTCGCTTTAGCGTTGCATAGACGTGTCGCGCTAGGGGGGTGCTATCGTGCGTGTGGTATTCACGCGCTGTGATATCGTTACTGTGAACACACAATATTAAAATAGCCTACACACAATATTATGTCACAATAAGTGTCTTGACGAGTATCCAAGTAAACACAGTCGTTACGTCTTAACGGTTAAGAAAATATTAATGTGTCAGTATAACGGATCCACGCATTTCTTATATTACGTTAATATTGTTAATAAAACAACAAAGGAAAAACAGAGAAGCACTCACTGCTCTTAACTAAGTGACTTATGTAACTTTAATAGGTAATTGTGTATGTTTATTTCGTAATACAGTTTTCATAAGCACTGTAAAATACTGTTTATTTAGGAAATTTGTATCTTTGTATCTAATGGTCTCTCTGAGGGCTAAGCCCCCTGAGGATGAAACCCTAGAACCGCCATAGACACCATTTTATTTATCTCTTTTGAGATAACATAGTCTCTATTCCGTTTTATTTTGTGTTGTTTTGCCAAAACAACACTCAACGTTGAAAAGGATAGTAGAGACAAACACATTTCCAAAACAGAAAACATATTTATTAATTATTTAATGATATAATTGTTGTGAGGTCTTAAGTAAACACATTTATAACTACAAAATTAAAACAACAACAATATAGCCTAATAAAATAGCATAATAATAATTATAATAATAATAATAAATAATAATAAAAATATAAGATAACAATAAGAAATGAACCAGATGGGCAAGATTACACAATTCTTATTAAATCGTTGTCCATTCTCCGAACTAACTACAATTGAGAGACTGTTATTCATGTCTTAACTTTCAGAAGAGTGCATCAGTGCAGTGCCATATTTAACGTAGCCTAACATTGAAATGGCTGAGACAGACATGAGAAAGAGGTTCAATAGACTTTATCATTCATCTTGTCCACCGATACTTCAAGAACTGGACAACATGTTATATAAAAATAATGCCTATTAGGACACGACTCATTCATGTAGCCTAAATACAACGATATTACAAAAAAAAAAAAAAAAAGTCCAGTAAAATGTTCAAACTTTGTATGACGCATTATTATGTTATATTTTTCCTTTTGGTTGTATTTTTATTTTATGTATTAGAAGAAAGTGTAATAAAACAAAAAATAAACACATCAAAAAACGAAGTTTTTGAAGTAATTTTTTTATGTTAAAGCTAAATTAATGCCTTGTTAATTTTTCCTTTAATTATCCGAAGGACTTGGTGGCCAATAAATAGAAACAGCATAAAATTATTTTAACAAAAAATTAACAATTATCAAAAAATTAAAAATAAAATAAAAATTAAGCCAGCCATAATATAATTTTCATGTTTCATTGACAAAACAAATAAATAAAGGAGGAGCCGTTTCTGCGCATGGATGTTCTTCCGCCATCTTTGGCCAAAGCTGACGCTAAAACGAGGATTGTGGGAAAACTAGATCTCATTAATATTCATGATCTCATTACCATTGCTATTCTTACCTGTAAAAATGGCATTTCTACATATCTGTAAACGTATTTTTACTAGTTAAAATGTTATTTAAGATATCAGTAATAAAATTTTCACTAGTTGCAAGGGAAATTTCAGATATCAACTGCCTTTGTTGATATCAATAATTACTTTGTTACTAGTTGAAATGTTAATTCTTATGGCAAGCCCTTTTGACTTTTATTCATTCTCAGGATATGAGTTCTTGATATCAACAATTCAATTTTTACTATTTAAAATGTTAATTCTTGATATCAGGAAATAGATTTCTACTAGTAGCAATTGCTATTTTTGATATCAGCAACTACATTACCACTAGTAACAATGTTAATTCTTGAAATCAACAATTACATTTTCACTAGTTAAAATGCTAATTCTTGATATCTGTAATTGTATTTTCACTAGTTAAAATGTCACCATAGGCTGCCATTCAAAATCAGTTGTTGATATCAAGAATTGATTTCTTAATAGTTGAAATTCCAATTTCACATATCAGAAGTACAATTCTTACTAGTAAAAACCTTTGTTTTTGATATCAGTAATCACGTGGTTACTAGTACAGACATCTATTCTTGATATCAACAATTTAATCGTCACTAGTGACAATGTTCATTTCTGACATCTGAAAATGTATTTCTGATATCAACAATTGGGAGGGTAATTTCTGATATCTAAAATGGCTTTCTTACTAGTAAAAATCCACATTCATGAAGATCAGACACTAACATCGTCCTAGTGACAATTAAATTGTTGATCTCAAGAAGAAACATCCGTACTATTAAACCTGTGATTACTGATATCAAAACTAGGTTTTTACTGGTAAGAATTGTATTTCTGATATGTGACATTGGAGTTTCAACTAGTAAGAAACTAATTATTGATATCAACAATTGATTTTAAATGGCAGCCTATGGTGACATTTAACTACTGAAAATACAATTACAGATATCAAGAATTATAGTTTTTACTAGTTGAAAAGTAATTGTTGATATCAATAATTAACATTGTTACTAGTGGAAATGTAGTTGCTGATATCAAAATAGCAATTGTTTTACTAGTAGGAAATCTAATTCCTATATCAAGAATGAACTTGTAACTAGTAAAAATCCATTCTGATATCAGAACCCCCCCCCCCCCCCCCCCCCACCCCCTACCAATGATAAAAGGTCCAAAGGCTTGCCATAAATTACTTGATATCTGTCAATTTAATATTCAACATGTTAGAATGTGTTATTTTGGAATATACTAAAAATATTTGTATGATCATATATTTCTGATATCTAAATGGGCTTTCTATACTAGAACTCACATTCAGATATCAGAAATTATCATCACGGTTCACTAGTGACAATTTAAGAGTTGATTCAATACGTAATTGTTGATACAAGACGAGACATCTGTACATACCCGTGTGATTACGGATATCAAAATAAGGTTTTTTACTATTACGAATTGCTTATCCTGATAGGTGACATGGTTTCACTAGTTAAGAAATCCTTTCGTTGATAGCACATTGATTTTTGAATGTCAGCCTATGTGACATTTACCTATTGAAATCAATTACATGATATCAAGAATCTAGTTTTACTAGTTGGAAAAAAAAAAAAGTATTTTTGATAATCAGAATTAAAACATTTTTCCTAGTGAAACTTGCTTTTATGAATATCAAGAATTACATATTTCTAGTGGAAATTGAAGGGTGATATCAAAAATGCAATTGTTACGATTAGAAATCCAATTCCTGAATTCATAATTAACATATTTACTAGTGAAAATTTAATTGTTGATATCAAGAATTAATTTCCTTGAGAATGAATAAAAGTCAAAACGGCTTGCCTATTACCATTCCCAGGATATAAATTATTGATATCAAGAATAAAAATTTTTTACTAGTAGAAATTTAATTGCTGATATCAAGAATTCAATTTCTGCAAGTGATGATGTCATTGTTGATATCAATAATTAACATTGTTACTAGTGGAAATGTAATTCCTGATATCAAAAATAGCCATTGTTACTAGTAGAAATCAAATTCTTGATATCAAGAATTAACATTTTAACTAAAAACAAAAAACTAGTAAAAGTGAATTGTTGATATCAAGAACTCCATATCCGAGAATTAATACAAAGTCAAAAAGGCGCTTGCCCATAATAGACAAAATACAAAACAGATTACCAGGTATCAAAAAACAAAATGCCATTTCTTTCCTTTTACCTATACCAAAAAAAAAAAAATATTCTAGAAAAAACTGCACATATCTAGCTTTTGGGAGGGGGGGGGGGGGGGGGAGGGGGGGTGGGGGGGGGGCGGGGGGGGGGGGGGGGGGGGGGGGTGGGGGGGGGGGGGGGGGGGTATTTCACCCCCCCCCCCCCCCACCTTACAAACCAAAAACTGTAGAGAACAAGGAAAAAAAAATACAAAAAAGCACTAATCAATAACAAAAAAATCAAAATCCCAGTACACAATAAACTTAAACACAAAAAAAAAAAAAAAAACCCAATGGGGGGGGGGGGGGGTGAAGGGGGGGGACAGAACAAAGAAAAACAATTAAAAAAAAAAATATTTTGAGGGTTGGGGAGGCCAAATTTAAATTTTTTGTTTAGGGGGGGGTTAAGGGATGTTTTTTGGGGCGTTTTATATATCTTTTAAAAATCAAGTTTTTTTTTCTTTTTTTATTTTTTTTTTTTTTTTTTTGTTTTTTTTGGTAAGGATTTTACTTTTTTTTTTTTTTTTTTTTTTTGTTTTTGGGGGGGTTTTTTTTTCTTTGGTTTGGGGGGGGGGGGGAAGGGGTGGGGGGGAAAAGAAAATTAAAAAAGAGGGTTTTTAGTTAAAATTTTTATTTTTTTTTTTTGGTTGAAAGGTTTTTTTATTTATTTCTTTGTTTTTTGTTTTAAATTTTTTTATTTATATTTTTGTACACAAATTACTTTATTGTTTTTTGTTATTTTTGATATCAGCAATTACATTTTTACTAGTAACAATGTGACTTCTTGATATCAAGAATTAATTGTCACTAGTTGAAATGTTAATTCTTGATAACAATTTAATTGTCACTAGTGACAAAGTTCATTTCTGATATCTGAAAATGTATTTCTGATATCAACAATTGGGAGGGGAAAAAAAAAAAATAAAAGTCTGATATCGAAGAATGCTTTCTCTACTGGGGCGCCAATCCCGATCATAAAAACATCATACAGAAAAAAAAGGAATAATACAACCCAATCATATTCCATCTAGTGAAACGTAAAACAAGGGGGGGGGGGGGGGGGGGCAAAAAACTTGGGAAAAAAAAATTGTATGATATCAGAAAAAAAATAAACAATGCCAAACATTGGAAAAAAACTACGTAAACCATGTGATTACTAGATAAAAAAAAAAAATCAAAAATAGGGGAAGTGTGTTATACTAACTAGTAAGACTTGTATTTCTGATATGTGCGTTGAGTTTCAAACTAGATACGAATCCATTTACACTTGATATCACTAATTGATTTTAGTGTGACTATCAGCCTCTGGTGACTTTTTACACCTTAGTGAAAAATACATTAACAGATATCAAGGAATTTATATTTTTACTAGTTTAAAATGTAATTGTTATATCAAGAAATTAACCTTGGTTTCCTAAGGTGGGGGTTAAATGGGTGTGCTGATGATCCAAATATCATTGTTCACACTAGGGAGGTGAAAAAAAAAAAAAAGAAAAAGATCTAATCCATAAAATGATACAAGACTGAACCTTTTAACTATTAAAGGGAAGCGGGGGCAAAAAGGAAAAAAAAAAAGAGGGGGGGGAAGAAAAAAAAAGGCGAGAGGAAAGAAGGGAAAAAATTGAATTGTTGATATCAAGAACTCATATCCTGAGAATGAATAAAAGTCAAAAGGGCTTGCCATAATGTCATATCCTATCTTGTCAAAATGCATATCAAAAAGAGAGAGAAGAGAGAAAACTTTATTCAGTCCAAATTGCCCGCAGAACGAAGCCTCTCCCAGAATTCCGCTTCTTTCATCTGTGGAATTCGCTCGCCGGAGCAGATTAGATTTTAAGGCATCTGCCGGAATCAATGCCTCTATTGGCAGCTGTGCTATAACGGAGCGATGAGGTCTGGTATGTTGCCGTAACCGCTGCTGGGATGACTCATTAATCAAATATTCATACAGGCAGCATCGTAAATACAGATAGAACACAAAGTCTCCTCAAAGCCACCCAGCACAAGTGCCCTTTCATGTAACACTGACTGAAAGGTCGGCACGATAAAAAAAAATGGGGATAATACACACATCACCCCTAATTCCCAAACTTCCTTTTTCCCTCTCTCTCCTCCATGCCTTGTTTCCTAAATACAGCCCAGTATGAATTTACTGATCACAGACACTGGAAAACACTATGAGACTATGGGGTTATTGTGCTCACGCTGCGGGTTCTAATAATAACAATTCATGGACATGCAGTGGTGAACAGCGGGCTGGGGGGGGGGGGGGGTGACTGCTATATATTGGTCCCCATGTGCGGTGAGGAAACTTGTCCACCACGCGACCCTATAATTGAAGGCCATGACCTTATTAATATAAGAATTTGTATTTAACATGAAAATAGCACAAGCATTGCTCAAACGGAACAGAAACAGAGGAATTAACCAGTCCAACACAAGGATGGGGTTTCTTTCCCCCGGAAAATGGCGTAATCACCAGATACAGATTTGTTCCGTTTGGCTGAATTGGTTATGAAAAGGAGTTAGCAAGTGCGAGTCCTTTTCATTTCCAGTGTTTGTTGAGGAAGATGAGTTAATAGATTGAAAATAGGTCAATAACCAATTTGCTGTACAGTAAGGAATGAAGAGGAAGAACTTTAAAGAAATCATTTAATTACAGACAAATGTCTTTTTTAAAACCATATTAGATTTATAGTACAATTCTGAATCCAGCATTTCAAATGCCATGTTCATTGTGGCAATATTTTGGCAATTAAGGTATGATATTACAATACACTGTGGTGAATTACAAAACCCTTCAAACTGACCAATGGTGGAATTAATAGGTTTGCATAAACAACAGAAAACACAGTTACGCTGGTTAAATACAATATGTGAACACTGTGTTAGGCTGATGATGATACACGGGGCAACTTTTTGAGCAATGTTGCTGGCCAACTTTGGTTAATGTTGCCGTCAAAGGGCAACCACGTAAGGCACAGGGCCCACGACTGATCTAAAGTATCCAGATAGAAATTTGTGCCCAAGCAACACTGTTCAAATAAAGTTGTCCCATGTATCATCAGCCTTAGAGCTAGTGTTGCAGGTCTGTTCAATGCAGAGCACTTTGGGTTCATAGGTGTTTCTAACAAAAAAGAAAGTTAATCACAACAATTAATATGGTAGTACAATATCATCATGTTGACAATTGTTAAAATGATATATCACTAAGAAAAAAACCTGAAGTTATATAAATAAGGCATAATTTAATAATAAATTACTCCTTGATTCATACTCGTTTATGTTTTCTATTACATCTTTAAAAATAACACGCTGAGCTACCAAGGAAGGACTGATCCTTTCACATATCGGCATTATACCAATATATTTGTTGTTAACATTACTGTACTTAATCTTATATTAAGCACAGGTTCTGTGTATATTAATGTGCTATGGGTTTAATACTCCTTAAAATGCTGGTGGCAGAAAGGGCTTTTTAAATATCATTTAAGAGTTATTTAGATATATGTGATACAGTGTTTTCTACTCACTTGTGAAGGCATATTATCCTTCCATTTAACATAACATAAAACATGTCACCATAAAACGTACGTTCTGTGAAGCTAAATCACTACATAATGTATACATTTCCAAAAGTAGACTATACAGGTGTTTTGATTCAGTTTTAAGAAAAAATTAACTACATGTACCCAGAGAAAAGAAACATGATTCCATGATAACTTGTCTGGTTTAAAAAAAATAATAATACATGTATTGACTACACATGTCCATTGGATTTATTCGAGCACACTGAAATGCTTGCAGGTTTAGCACGTAAATATAATTGAAATCAAATCGAATGTGGATGGTGGTCAGGACCATATGCATGAAGCAATCTCTGTATCAAACTTTGCTTTCATGCACAAACAGATAGATGTGTTAATATAATTGATTCTGAGAAACGGCCAACTCCGTGAAGCTAATGCATGCACTGCTTGCGGTCTTTTTTTTTAAATGGGCTTTTTCTGAAATGACATGAGGACAGTGTAGCACAGGGTCATATAGTTTAGACCCACAGTGTAAATACAGACTGATCCAGTCCTGATTTGTGGTGTATCACTTGGTTTTGGGTTACTGGCTTGAAGAGTCAGAGTAGCACAAAGTCTCCCGATGTTGTCCCTGCTTTCCTTGTGTCCCTGATGAAAGGCCATCCTTGCTGTTCTACAGCAACCGAAAGTTCATAATCCTTCCCGTGTCCCTTCATAAAGGTGAATGCAGGGTACTTCTCTTTTGATGAAGGCTGCAATATCTGTCACATTAACAAACACAGTTAATCAACCTTTAGATTTTTTTAATTAAAAGGTAGATATGGCAGATTCTCACTTATAATACAGAAGGACAAAACTATACAACATTTTCCCCTCACAGTAGTCTATGCTAGACACAGTGACAGTCCGACAGTTTCCACTTGCGTAGTTGAATGCTGCCACCTGCTGACAGACACTTAAATAACAACCTTTTTCCAGCTTACAAAGCCAATATTTTTCTGTTAGTTTTTTTTTGTTTTTTGTTTAAGTTAACATGCCATTTTCATCAAAACAATATGAAACAACATTTCTGAAAGATTTTGAAAGGTGACAAAAAAAAGAACCACCTGTGATAGTCTCTTTGCTTATTCTTTCATAGTGATATCAAGGGCGGTGTTTTTGAGTAGAATCCAATTGTACAGCTTGGGTCCATTTTACTGAAGTATTTTCATAATTATGGGATATCACATGAAAAAGACTACTAAGAAAAATCCTTTAAAATGAGTCAAAATAACAAACAGTTGGTGGGAGTGGTTCTCTGTTTTCAGTGAATCACGTGAATCCAAATGCACAACTAAAGTATTAGACATTTTTGTCCATAATGTCTACAACATAACGTATGTTAAACTGTTCAGCCCAGCTCTGTTCCAATGACTATGCGGTCCACTGCGAAACAACCAGATTGCAGAAATGAAAGATATTCCTTTTTGACACATTTTTTGACAAATGTTAAATTCTGCCTACGATACTAAGGCTTTAGACAGCTGATCTCAAGTAATGCCCAATATTTCCTGTCCCGCCCCCCCCCCCCCCCCCCCCCCCCTTTCTAACCAGGCCACTTTCTACAGCACACAAAAGCGTAAAATAATTTACGAGGGTTCGTGAATAAATACAATCGTGGGCTATATAAACATCTATGACTAGAGCTGATCAAAGTACAGAACAATGTTTTAAATCGCTTGTTGTCGGTATTGAGTGTGTCGGTCACTTTCAGATTCATACCCTTAATTACGAACTATTAAATTCACATCCCTTATTCGAGCTGTCCGCTTTTGTATCGGGCGGACGATTACCTGCAGAGGGAAATCGTTGTTAAATCATAGTAAACTGACATCCACAAAAGACTGACAGTGGCGGGGGTGGTGAGATTGGGCCATGTAAATCAAGCTGTCATCTGCAAGGACAAAACAAAAGACAAGTTATTCAAAAAACACAGTGATTATTATAATGCATATCCTTGCCCAATTTCTATGCAGAGCAGCTCAAAGTCCCCCACCTCCGCTGGGCTTCAAACAATCAAACGTGAGAATTTTTTTTGGTCTTTCCTAAACTCGGATGGATTAAACGCTGCGTAATCGAATCTGGTTGTACAAGCACATTCTTTATGCCGCAAAGCGGGCTGTCATTTAATTTTGGTGTAGAGAAATTACTTTTACAAACACGCAATTATATTAGATCATTTGCATATGATGAATGCAGACGGCAGGCTGAACCTGGCGGGGAGAATGTACTGCTTGTCATTTAGACATCATCGCGGAGTGGATTTCAAATTGCTAAAATGTAAATGGGTAAATATTGACTACCTACATGTACAACTGAAGGTTTCCACTGGCTACTGAAGGTTGTGTGTGGAAAGGTGTGTGGCTTTCGAACTTGTAGAACTCTGAATCTATCAAGCTGCTTAGGAAATGGAAAAAAAAAAATCCACTAACTCATATACAAGTTCTTGTGCCCTTGCTGAGAATGTGGGGGTTGTGGTGTAGCATTTCTGATGGGTTTGGGAAAAATAAAATAAGCTTCTCTGATGGCGCTGGCCTTCTCTTTGCATGCATTCATTTACTTTGTCTCCTATGAAAGACTAACCTTGAAATCCAACAAAATAGTAGGCCTGTTTAGGCTTTCCGCCAATGATGCCGATACAGTACTCTAAGCTTAATATGCTCTAGGGAAAAGAGAAAGGGAGTCGTTAAGATCACAGTATTGAAGTCGATAGCCACATCTTTAACAAATATTTTTTCTCTTTGTCATTGTATAATCTACTTTGTAGTTGTACAAAAGGGTGGTTTCCAAAGCCTCACCTTGACAAAGCTCAAGTATTCTGGGTTGATTTTCTCTCCACCGAGTCTCACAGGAATGAGGATGATGACAGCTCTACTATCAGGGGCAGCTCCAGAATTGAGTCCCTGAGGATCACTGTGGTTGCCCATCCGCCCTGAATGGCTATCGATAACATCAGCACTGTACACTGAAGACAATCAATAGGCCGACGTAAAAAAAAAAGATACAAAACGTTGGTCCTTTGATACTAATAAACACCGATCTCTCGTGATAGAGGGGGGTGGACAAATATAGCCGTTACGAAATTTAATTTTACTTGTGTCAATACATGATTCATCTACAATTGTATGATGATATTGGGTGACACGTTATCTTATTTATGTTAAGTTGTCCATTTGTGGTTTGTGTGTGTCATATGGGATTAAAAAAAAATGTTATTCAGACTTATCATTCTAAAGTTTAGGGTAGTAAGCTTTTTTTTTTTTTTATGTTTTTTGTCAAATACTTATGGTTTATTTATTAAACATATAATAAAAATTGTCATATTTTGCACATCTTATTACTTTATTTTCAAATGTAATTCCCCATACACATGTGAGGACAAAGCTGCATTTCACAGCCATAAATACACACTTCATGCCACATGTCCTTCGAAATCCATTCCAGAATATTCATATGGTGTCAAGAAGCCTTTTTAGTTTATTTTACATTTGACATGGTTTGTTCTGCTCAAATAAATTTTTGTGAAAACCCATGTGATCATTTTTCTTACAAGACTTAGGATAACTCAATAAATCATGAAGTTCCAAAGAACACATTTATTAAAAATGTGGGACCACACACACACAACCGTGTCCAAAGTTGGGATCAGACTACAATAAAATAAAAATTGTTAGGGTTTTGTATAATACACAGAGATTTCTAATACACTCCTCAATGCTGCTTTATTTGATCAAAAATACAGAAAAATTAATATTAAAAAAAAAAGTGAAATTATATGAACGATGTAAAATAACGTTTTTCTATTTTAATATAAATTAAAATGTTATTTATTCCTGTGATGCAACGCTGAAGTTTCAGCATCATTACGCCAGTCTTCACTGTCCCAAATTTGACCGCAGTGTGGTAATGTTATAATATATATACATATATATATATTATATATATATTTCCTTGACACTCCTCCCTATACTACGTTTTTTAAAATAAACATACATACAGTATTGTCCAAAATTATGCTTAATGTAATTTTTTATGAAACTTATTAAATATACATTTTGGTTTCAGATTTGTTGACCAAATCTAACAATCATATATAAAGATGATTTATACTGTATATAGAATCTCTAAAGAAGCACAAAATTGCTTTCAAATACAAATTAGTTTGAATTTTGGAAGTCTTCTGTTAATCATATTTGCCCTTCTATTGTTGTTCTGTGAAAGATTTTAGATTTAGATTTTCCATACCAGTGCAGTCCTGTGCTACATAAACGCTTATCCCTTTCAGCATCGCATCTACTGCTTCATCAACAGCTTTTCTGAGGGAAAGAGAAGAGTGACAGGGTAAGAGAGATATTTGACAATCATCATAATGAGGAATGGGTAACAAAGGACTTAAATTTAATCAAATAATGCACTTTTTACCGGAGTATGTGTGCCACAACTGCTGGGCCGTACCAATCTCCTGCCCGTTTTCCAGATGTCATTCCTAGCTGCACTAGTTTGTGGATGCCCAGTTGGGCTGAGGGTGCGTCCCCAAACCAGGACACAATGGTGCGGTGATATGCCTCTTGCAGGTATGAGTCAGCCTCTTCAGCCCCTCCTTGAGCAGCACACATAGGTTGGATGACCTGCGCTCTTTCCCCCTGAATGGAGGCCTCTAATGTGGCCACCAGTCTTCGTGCTGCACTGCTGGTCCATGTCTCTGTATCCAGGGGCTCCAAGGTCAGTGCTTCTGACCAGGTCCAGTCTGGTGATAGAGAATTTAAAAAAAAGTGTATTTAAAGGATCATGTGACTTTGAAAACGGGATAAATGGCTGCTGAAAATTCAGCTCTGCCATCACATGAATAAATTCTATTTTAAAATGAAAAGAGTTATTTTCAATTCTAATAATACTTCATATTACGGTTTTTTATATATTCTTCGTCAAATAAATGGAGCCATGGTCAGCATAATTCGTGTCTTTAAAAAACATCATCAACATAAATTATTCCAAACTTTTGACCAGTAGTGTAATTATATTCTTTATTTTGATAATTACCTCATAAATGATATCTATTAAGAAACAATGCAGTAAGGAACAATGGAGCAGAAGTCTTTCAGAAGTCCTAAAAGTCTGTCCTAGATTTTTGAGTGACAAGACATATTTAAATTTGACTTTTAAATAGACAGTGGGGCTTGTGCTTTAAGAACAAAAGTCCAATTACGATACTCCGCTTAGTCAGTATTTCACTTTTATTACATTTAATCCTCACAAACAGAGTGGGTGTCTGAAATGGTGTAAGTACAAGTGCTGAGGGTCATAAAGGTGCCGGACCTGGCTGTGGGGCCATAAGGCAATGACCTTGCTACTTGTCAAAGCCTGTAATTGGCTAATAAGTATATTTTATTAGCCATTAGCTTCTTTATAGACAGATATTTCTATAACGACATATTTCATTATAGACGTGGGCTCTGGATGACGCTTCAGTGTTGTTTTTTGAATGAAGGTACTAAACTGGCAAATGTCGTGGCCTGTTCACCATATTACACAAAACTGCCCTCCGTCAATCATATGAGAACTCATTCATTAGAGAGTGACAACCTCAGACACCGAAATACCCAACCTCTGAAATGAAAAATGAATACAGAATTTCAATTTGCAAATGAGGAGATGAAAACTTCAGCTTCTTAGGTTTAAGCAACACACACCTCAGAACTGTTTTTGCAGCTCTCACATGAACTATTATCATATGAAAACTGTTATACATATTTTTTTTTTAAATCTACCGTTTAAAAATAGTTTTCACCCAAATGATAATGTGAAAAATTAAGTAATCCAATGACTCTCTTATCTATCATATGACCCCTTTAAGCAAAAAGCTGTGTGTTTGTACCAATAATAAATTCATCATTAAGACATTTTAACTCAAATTTGAGTCCTCCATCCATAATATTGCTTTCTCCAGTTAAAAAAAATAAATAAATAAAAAAGTAGTTTCGTCTGATTTAGAAGAGAAGTATATGCACAGATCAAGCATGGTTTACAAGCGAACAGTTCTAAACAAATATTTTGGTGAGAAGAAAACATAGGATGGACTTGTTCACGGGAAGAAACGTTATTATGGACTCTAAACGTCGTAATGATGGATGTTTCTTACAAGGCCCGGAGTGCACGGTTTCACACATTAAAAGATGGTGAAAATGGACTGGAATCATGCTTTTATCAGTTGTTTGGACTCTTTCTGACAGCACCTATTCTCCCCCCCCCCTGCGAGCAGTAACGGTAATGCTCAAGGTGCGCCCAGGGATCTGTTCTAATGATGAAACTAACTCATCTATGTTTTGGATGGCCTGAGGGTGAATACATTTTCAATACAATTAAACTGTTAATGTCACATAGAAATGCATACATTATACACATATGACCCGATCTCACCTCTACCCAAGATGTGAAGCAAGAGAGCCTGGGCCAATATCATCTGCCCTGCCCGGAGTGTACAACCCCACCCACAGTCTGAAGTGATGGTGGGGCCAGGAAGAGCAGGAAACTCTTCTCGATAGGTCAGCCAAACTCGTGAAGTGAAGTCCTTGCGAAATCCATCAACATTACCTGTTACAATATCGTCATCTAATGCCTCAGCAGTACAACTCTCAGTAGGGCTTTCATCATCTGAGGACAACGGTTAGCATAAACATTCCATTATACACCTAGAATATTGGTGGGTAAATTTTATTTTAAAATGCCAGACATATTAAATATTAAAGACAATTTTAAAATATACAATTACAACTCTGTGAAGCGATTTGACAGATTATCAAATCGGTTTAAACGTTCTGTGTAAATCATCTTACCCACAGCCTTGAAGTGGTAGCATTTGCCCAACAAGAAAACAGGAGAATTACGGCTGAAGGCAGTTTTTGACTTAAGAGCCCAACCTTGAAGGGTTAAAAACATTTCATGATTAGTCACGTGTGTGGCGTCTGGCTCAAAAAAAATAAAGTCAATGGTTGTGACGTGAAAGTGATCATTTACAAAAGTGGGGCGGCTAGTGACATGGTGGGGGGGTAAGATCTCTCGTTACATACTATATTTCACATTGTGCCATGCTGACATAAACTTGGACTTCAGGTTCTCCACCTCGTCGGTCCCTTTAGTCTCCATTTTATCAGCCACGGAGCAGAACCCATCACAACACATACGATGGAGTTTCTGTGAAAAGTTTTCAGTACGGCCAAAACAAGTTAACTTACATCGTAATTGGAAACATGTCATTGATTTTACTTTCTCTAATGCTTAGATGACATTTCCAGCACAAGCATATGCATGCGATAACGTTGCGTATGAAATGATCATCAAATCACTGGCCAGAATACGAATTTATGAACATAAATGCATCTCAAGATACTGGCTGACTAACTTAGCATGCTACTAAATTTAACCAGTACAAGTAATCGTTCTGTCCACCGGCCCTGCAATAACGGAAATGCATCCAATGGCGGATTGCGGATTGTAAATAACTACAATTTGAACACCACTATATAAATACCACAAGTTACTACAACACACATACCGCGCGCAACACAGGTCTGTCTCCTCATGGTGTGGCTCTACTCACTTCTGTTTACATTTTGAGGAAGCGGCCATCATGATTCTAGCTGCTACCATGCGTGGTAATATTGTCATCATACATATTCCTCGCCGGGACAATACCTGTCACGATAGGGCTTGGACGCTGACTCGTGTTCGCGTGCTCGCGCGGTTCACTCAGTGTGGAACTATTCGTTGCGTCAAGAACTTTAAAAAAAAAATCTATATATATATGCACATTATTGTGATCTTGGAGAAAGCTGTTTATGTACACCTCTGCAACTTTGGAGGCACTGGAATACAAAGGATCAACTGTCTGGGATATTAGATGTAAATATTTCTTGGTAACAGTGTGTGCGAGGGTTATCCAATATGTGTGTAGTGTGTGTGTTATATATATCCTGTAGCTTTTTTTAGTTTAATTGACCTTTTTGTAGATACTACCTAAGAATGTGCCTTCTATACACAATGGTTAAAAAAACACGTTATGTGGTTATTTTTAAAATCAATTAGTATTACATCTCTCGGCTGGAAAGTTTATTTTTATGTTATAATAAAATAACATATTTATTAAGAGCAACTTTGAATATTGATAAAACTGTCATACATTCTAGTAGCAAGAAATAATATTTATGGCTGGGGTGTGTTTATTATATTGGAAGGCAGTAACATGAAACAAAAAAATATTTTCCTTTATATTATGTGATCCCTGAGCTCAGGGTTTGACATTGTTTTGTCAAACCGGGTTTTGTGACCAAATTTCGTCATCATGGCGTGTAACAATGTTATTGGAAAATCGGCACTTTAGAAGCGTGTTTGCGTTTTACGAATATCATATATTATTCCTGTCAGAGATTCCAATTAAACAACCGCTATGTCGGTGCCGGACGGGCATGAATCGTATATAAATAATATAAACAACAGCATAAACTGTCATTGGGCGACAGATTTGCAACGAGTGGGGAAGGTCGGACACACACGGATGCTTTGCACACTAAATTTCGCTTCTGGGGGGCGTCTGGCTGGAATAGCTTCATATATCAAGAGCCCTCTATTGTACGCACAGGATATGAATCACTGGGAAGACTTCTCCAACCCACGATCCCAAAAGACTGAAAGATTGTGTGCGTTTGTTTTTTCCGGCCGTTCACGGGTTCATTGGGGGCTCTGGAATACAGTGGGGCGTTTAGTTTAAATCCCCAGCCCAGTATGTGCCGACGAAAAGTCCAACCAGCCCGACGTGCTCCTCTGTTTTTTTGGTATCTACGCTTTTATTACATTGGACTGTGTCGTACACTTTCCAAAAAAATCACGGGGAGCTGGTACTTTATCTCTCTAGCGGGCTTGTGAATACGGGTTATACCATAGTGGGGAAGGAATATCGCGGCTGGAGCGCTGGAGTTACTCTCGAGTACTCAGCGGCTACAGTCATGGCTGAGCGCCGCGCCTTTGCCCAGAAAATCAGCAGGTAAGTATATCTAACGCACCTCCATGCTATTGCGTTTAAATATATTCTCCCAGCGCCCTGCGACCATTCTTTGTCTGCTGCAGCTGGCGAGCGTGCCAGTCTTTCCCAAATAAGGCCTAGGCGTTGAGTTAGCTGGAGCAGACGCTGAGTTTATAAGGCTGTCTCAAATCCTAGAGAGCTGCCTACCCAGACTACACGTTTGGGTCGAATAGGCGCGTTTGGAATGCCGTCTAGGTAGGTAGCTTACTAGGTTTTGGAGCACATCCATAGAGATGCACCATTACGGGCGGGCCGGCGCCTGGGAAAGGCTGACAGAAAGACACTGGCATAACACCCTTTGTGCGGGTGGTGCTGGTTGCATTAAAATCAGTCTTTATCCATGGGTCTATAATCCATAAATGCGCCTTTTGTTAAATCCGTCTAGGGTTTTAACGATGCAGACGAGGGGGAATCAATGAAATGCAGGGTTTAGGGTTTGTGAGACGATAGCTTGACATACTGACACATCGGGTTGATCATGAGATGTTATACTGTCAGTATGCAAGCATATGGTATATATTAGTATTCAATATGCAGTCATATAGTATATGTTTAGTGCACAACGGCTTTGATTACAAGAAGATGATGTTAAACTCTAAAGTAAATAACGAGACTGAATAATAAATGTAAACAATGACTTTAAGCCTGGAGATCATGAATAATAATTATGCATAATCATTTCTGGTGTATTATAGAGAACACCATCAACTGACAAGGGTTCAGGTTTTCTTGTATGATATTGATGGTTTGCATTGCTGTTGTAGTCATGCAGCTATTATAAAGCCTTTAAGACCATTTCAGACTGAGATCCAGAATGACCTGTAATACAATGTATGATAAAATTTCAAGCAGATACTTTTCCCTGTAATGACACTGTGTGATTAATGTTTAGATCTGTTCAGATTTTGGCTAGTGGCCCACCATTTGTGGAGCAGGGGCCCTAGGTTATCATAATAGACTATAATTAAGTCTCATCACTGGCTCAAAAACATCTATTTTCTGTCGAGATTTCCTTTGTGATGTTAAGTTAGAGATTAGACCGTTTATGGATTTAAAAAAGGAAGTGACCTTTTAGGCTCTCTGGTGGTTTCCACAGTCTTGGCATTTCCCAGATGCTTGAAAATGCTGCCGTCTTGTCAGTGACGTGTAATAGGATGATTAGATCAGTTCAGTATAGACTTTGTGGCACCTGGGGCCTTGATTCCAATCGTTGTTTGTTAGTTATCCAAAAATAAAAAGTGTTTATTGATATGATCAAAGAAAATAGCTATGTGTTTTGTTTTATTCATAAGACAGTATACAGTAGGTATTACCCATAATATAGAATGCAAAAAGCCCCAGAAAAGTCAGTGTCTATCTCATTTTATTTTACACCGTCAAAGCAAAACTGAAAGCTCTAAAAATCTTGAAGTTCCCCACTTTTTATTGAATGAATTGCTAATTAGATATTCAGATGAAATTTGAAGCTTCTCTGGAAAGTCACAGAAGCTGTTTCTCATGGCACTTAAGTGCAAGAAGTTTTCAGAGATGTGTGAAATATGCACTGAAAGTCATGGTGTTAGCCGGTGCCTAATGATCTGTTCCCTCTTCAGGAATGTCCAGCCTAAATAAAGGTCCCTCCAGAACCAACAAGAGCACAGGGGGCAGATTTTTGTTTCAGTGTACTGTACGTCATTCTACATGTGTTAGAAGAGATATTGACCTGTGCACTATGCTACAACAAAGATATTCTGATAATACTGTAAATTTGGTATAGACCAGACACTATAGACCAGACACATTGCTTTTATTTAAACTTTATTTAAAAATACTTGATGGTATTTTTATTTTTATTTTTTTTTGCTTGTACTTTACAGGCCTGTAATTTAGTCTGTGTAAATTGAATAATAATAATTTACAATCTTATGTTATTACTCTATAGTAATGACACTTTGTCAACCTAACCTGTTGGAGGGGCTTAGGTGTATTTTGGTGTGAATTTGCAGAGTCTAGTCTCCATTACAAGATTTGCTAGTATGCTTTTGTATGTTTCTTTTGAACTATTCCTGCTAGATTTCAAGTGTGATTTGCGCATGGTCATCTCAATTTATTTTTTGAATTAAACGAGGAGGAATATTTATTTACATATTTACATATTTATTTTCTACATGATTCAGTAGCACTGAATTAAACATGATGCAATATAGTGATGTCATGTGACAACGATGTTATATGCATCCATGTTGTCATTGCACACAGCTGTATACCATTCAAAAGCTTGGGGTTGGTATGATTTTGTTCGTAATGTTTTTGAAAGGCAGCATATATTTGATTAAAAATACAGTAAAAAGACAAAAAACGTTTGTTTTCTATTTTAATATATTTTAAAATGTAATTTTTGGCATAATTTGCAGCACTTATTACTCCAGTCCTCAGTGTCACATGATCCTCAATTATAATATGCTGATATGGTGCTCAAGAAACATTTCTTCTTAATATCAATGTTGAAAACACTTGTGCTGCTTAATATAATTTTTTTTGTGATTCATTTTTTTCAGGATTCTTTGACGACAAGTTTAAAAGAACAGTATTTATCTGAAATAAAAATGTTGTAATGTGATATAATGTCTTTACAGTTACTTTTGACCAATTTAATGCATCCTTGTTGAGTGAAAGTATTCACTTATTTAAAAAAAGTTGTGATCTCAAACATTTGAACATTAGTGTTTATAGTAATTGAGTATTTCATTCATAGAGTGAGATGGCAGTCAAGTCATGGGATTCTTATCTGTTTTCTATTATAATGCCGTTCTATGCTGTCTTGTTCTCCAGGACTGTAGCGGCTGAGGTCAGGAAGCAGATTGCTGGTCAGTACGGAGGCTCACCTCAACTTCTCAAAAACCTCAGTGTGGGTGGGAATGCAACTAGCAATGCTGTAAGTACTACATTTCAAAGAGAATATACTTTTCTATCTTAAATCTGAGAGACTGTCTGACACGTCAAAGAGTATTTACCACTATCCCTTCATCATGATACGGACTTTCTTTGAAGATAGCGGCAACCGTTCTCACATTCTCTTTCTGTTCACCTTTGGATTTCTCCCTACAGATTCCTCTGACAGAGGCTGTAGAGCCAGTGGATTTTGAAGAGTATTTGATCACGCACCCTCCCCTTATAGAGTCAGGACCTCTGAGAGATCTGATCGAGTTTCCTCCAGATGACATTGAAGTGCTTTACACGCCAAGAGAGTGCCGAACTCTTGGCCAGGATGTGCCTGAGGAGGGGTGAGTGTGTTCAGGGTGTATTGTTTCGAAGAACTGAGGCATACATTAGTATGTCTCTGTAAACCAGCATGTGCATAGTTCAAGAGATATTATTGAACAAAATTAAATCAGATTGTCTGTGTGAACAATTTTAAAATCTATGCTGTGATTATCTCAATAGTCATATAGGTCTAAAAGCCTTTTTTTATACTTATAAATTAATTTGTATATATTGTTTGCACATAAATAGTAGTATCACATTTGTGACCCTGGACCTCAAAACCAGTCTTAAGTCGCTGGGGTATATTTGTAGCAATAGCCAAAAATACATTGAATGGGTAAAAAATATAGATTTTTCTTTTATGCCAAAAAATCATTAACGCAATAAGAATTAAGCCGAAACAGCATAATCAGTGGGAGGCTGATACACACTGCGTCAGTTAAATTTTGTAACACTACATCAATACGGTTTCAGATACTATAGTGGCGTGGCTGGGTCAACTTTAAACTACATGAACAATAATATGTAAGCAAATAACATCTTTTATGGGTCGTGTCTCCTCTGCGAACCCGTCTCTCTCTCTCTCCAGCTCTCTCTTCTCATACAAAAAAAAAAAAAAAAAATACAAAAAATCGTCTTTCTCTCTCTCCTCTGTCTCTCTCCTCTCTCACTCCACACACACACACAGTTTTGTTTTTGTGAAAAGTGGGGACTCCATAGGCGTAATGGTTTTATACTGTACAAACTGTATGTGCTATTGCCCTACACCAACCCTACCCCTAAACCTACCCCTTACAGGAGACTGTGCTATTTCAGATTTTCAATACACTCTATTTTGTGTGATTTATAAGCGTTTTGAAAAATGGGGACATTGGGTAATGTCCTCATAAGTCACTTTCTCCTTGTAATACCTATGTCATACTCTTGTCATTATACAAATGTATGTCCTCACTTGTCACAAAAATGCGCCCACACCCACCAACACACACATTTCACTAAGTAAAGATCATGTTCCATGAAGATATTTTGTAAATTTCCTACCGTAAATATATCAAAATGTTAATTTTTGATTAGTAATATGCATTGCTAAGAACTTCATTTGGACAACTTTAAAGGCGATTTTTCTCATTATTTAGATTTTTTTTGCACCCTCAGATTCCAGATTTTCAAATAGGTGTATCTCGGCCAAATATGGTCCCATCATAACAAACCATTCATCAATGGAAATTATTTATTCAGCTTTCAGATTATGTATAAATCTCAATTTTGAAAAATTGACACTTAAGACTGGTTTTGTGGTCCAGGGTCGCATTTATTCTTATGGTACACAGGCATGCTGCTTTAACATATTTTACTTGTTCCTCCTCGTAAATAATTTTCCAGTGAGAATGATTCACACGTTAGAGACTGCACCCGGTCTTACACTGAGGACTGGGCCATCGTTAACCGCAAGTATGATGCTTCACTACATCTGTTCTCTCTTTAGACTTCATACAGCCTTTTTCTCCTGATACATGGGATTCTGATGCATGGTTTTAAATATGGAAAATGTGTTAAGTGGAGCTGAAAGTGTTACGTTCTTAGTACCTCTTTGTGATTAACGGATGTTCCAATCCTGCGGAAGTATCTGCAACACTGTCTGTGGATTTCTGCAGGCACAAATTTTGTGTGGGCCTGCTCATAAATGACAGAGGAATTCCAGTACTTTTTGCCTACAGTCTTTCTTCAACATGCTGCTTTTATGATACTTTTCACTGGGGCTTTTAACTCAAGCAGCTTCCTAGATATTTATAGGGCCTTCATAAGTTACTGTGAATAAGTTACCTTGGTGATTCTTTACTGATAAGCCCAAACTCTTATCTTGACCGAGTTCATATAATGGTTGTCACTGTGACCATGTATAGTAATCCAAACATATACTGATTATTTTTACCCAGTCATTGAGAGAAACGTAAATGGAAAGGAAGTAATTACTGTCATTAAGGTTGAAAGTTTAGCTTAAGCCTGCAAACTTTCACATATAATTATGTGAACTGAATGTGTGTAGTTTTATCCATCAGTGACAAAGCACCACTGAACTGAATTTTAACATTGCTATATAAAATACTCATTACATAAAATACAGATTTTTTTCTTTACTGATAAAATATAAAAAAATCGATAATTTCACATAATCTTGTTTTTTTTATTTATTTAAAATTAGTAGTAGTGATTCGTTTTAATTAGCTATTACTTAACACATGTATTCACATTTTTTTGGCTATGATTAAACAGAAGTCTCTTAATTAAAAAAATAAAATAAAAATAAGTTTAGGCATACATTTTTATTTTTTAAATGTCTAATTATGTCATAAAAATGCTTTCCATGTAGGCTTGCTGCGATAGACGGTGTTTTGGGTTATACCGGTGTTAAGCCACAACACCGGTTACGTCATTTGCCCACCGCCCCCCACCGTCGTTTAGATTTTTTTATAGTAACAAAAATAATTTAGTCTAGTTCAGTTAGAGGACAGATACTTTTAAAAACGAAATGCTCAATGCAGCGTGCCGAACCGTGCGCGAACGACAGTGCACCACGGAGCAGGAGTCAGATTTTATTTATCACGTGAGGAGAGTGAGTCGAGGGGGCCCCCCCGACTGACAAGAGTGAGGTGAGAAAGACAAGACAATGGCAAAATATTGTTTAGAAAGGAAATGCAAAGGCTTTTGAAGATTTTGAAAAGCCTATTGACTGGAAGTTTTGTGTGTTTTAAACATTTGTTTCTTATTTATTTGGTTCCACAGTGTT
This sequence comes from Sinocyclocheilus anophthalmus, assembly GCA_018155175.1. Lineage (NCBI taxonomy): Eukaryota > Metazoa > Chordata > Actinopteri > Cypriniformes > Cyprinidae > Sinocyclocheilus > Sinocyclocheilus anophthalmus. Next base: position 44,322 of record JADLZN010007277.1, on the reverse strand, counting down.
TGCTGATTTTCAGTTTTATATACTTATTTAAACTTTGTGTAGCCCAAGTAATTTGTTATTTTATTAGGCATAGGCCTATATGGTATTTTTATTTGTTTTGTTAAGAAAAGTTCTATGAGTTTGACTTTGTTGTTGCTTGAATTGAATCAACGCTGAATTGCCCCTAATTCGTAAAACGCGCACGGTGCTTTTTCAAGCTATTTGAAAGCAGAGGAAAAGAGGGAAAACTCAAACTAACAATTACTTGACGCTGAATTGCAGCACTTTTACAAGCCATTTGAAAGCGAAGAAAAGAGGGAAACTCAACCGAACTAACATACAAACGGATAAAAGAAGAAAAAAAAAATAAAAAAAAACAAAAGAAAAAAAAACACAAAAAAGGGGGGAACAACCCCCCCCACCCCACCCCAACGGTGATACCGGTATTACCTGTGTTGTCACTCGTCGATTAACCGGTGGGAAAATTTCCTCACTGTTACAACCCTATTTCCATGTCAATTTTTATTTATTTATTTAAATTTATTTCATTTATTTTCAATCATTTATTTTGCTATGGTTAAACGGATAACTTTCTCAATTCCAAGAAAAAAAAAGAAATTAATTTAGGCTTACATTTTTATTTTTTGAATGACTAATTCTGTCATAGAAATGCTTTCCATGTCAATTATTATCTATTTATAAAAAAAAAAGTCTTAAATGACATTTACATTTTATCATTGCGTGTACATGAGGGGAAATTTGGATGGAACATTTAATCAATACATTTTATTAGGTGTCTTTTTGTATACTGATTAGCATACAGGTAATAAAGTATTTTGGATGCACAGGTACCACAAGTTGGGCACCGCATTTAATCCCAACACTTTGGATAAGCAGAAGGAGAGGCAAAGAGGTTTACCCAAGCAAGTTTTTGAGTCTGATGAGTTGCCAGATCACAGCAGCTATCAAGATGATCAGGTAAACCTGTCTTTGCTACTGTTGCGTGTTATGTAAAGTTTTTTTTTTCTTTCTTAAGCCCAGAAGAATAATTGCACAATGTCCCTGTGAGTTTCTTTTTGAATTCACTGAATATAAACACTGACTTTTGCTTGTCACAGGATGATCTGAAGCGAAGGTCCATGTCAATTGATGACACTCCACGTGGCAGCTGGGCTTGCAGTATATTTGACCTGAAGAACTCTCAGCCTGATGCTCTGCTGCCTCACCTTCTGGATCGAGTACCCAATGAAGAAATCGACCGCCACAATGAGGACCAGCGCAAGTCAAACCGCCATAGAGAGCTCTTCGCACTGCATCCTGCTTTGGATGAGGTAGAGCATGATATTTTGTTTCAATATTTCCAATATTGTGTCTAGAGATACGGATTACCAAAACACTTCAATTAATCTTTTTTTTTCTCCTGTAGGATGAACCCATTGAGCGCCACTGTGTGCCTGATGTTCCAAAAGAACATTTTGGTCAAAGGCTTCTTGTCAAGTGCTTGTCCTTGAAGTAAGTGGGGAACAGCTTTTGTGGACTGAAATGTAACACTAATGGTTACAACGTTGCTGATATGATTCTCTTCTTCCTTTTAAGGTTTGAGATAGAAATTGAGCCAATATTTGCAAGTTTGGCCTTATATGATATCAAAGAAAAGAAAAGGGTAAGCTGTTATAATTCCCTGTGTGATGTATAAGTTAAAAGTTGTGTAAGCATATAAAATAATGAATATTAATTAATTCACTGTTAAAGTGAATTATGGTGCCATAAAAATATACAGAATGGATTACATCAAACTTGCAAATCTGAAGATTATTTTCTTTTTTTTCTTTTTTTTAAATTGCATTTGTAAAAACAATTTTGATGGGATTAAATTTAGATTTTTTTAACCCAATGGATTTCCAAAAGATACATTCAAATACAAGTTACATTTATGTGTGAAGGAAATGTCACTTGATGTTGCTAACTGATTTCAACACTAGAGGGTAGTAGTCACCTGTTCAAAGATTTTATTAGTTCCTTAGCACTCCCTCTGACATCCTAACATTCTCCTGTCTTCATCCTCAGATATCAGAGAACTTTTACTTCGATTTGAACTCTGAGCAAACGAAGGCCATGCTGCGACCGCACATCCCATCTGCTGCTATCTCCACCCTGGCCCGCTCTGCTGTCTTTTCAATCACCTACCCTTCTCAAGACGTCTTCCTTGTTATCAAGGTTGGTTACATCATTCAGCATCATTCTTAACATTCAGATCCCTGTTCTGAGCAGAATATATATTTTGTTTCTTTTGACTTGGTTTAGCATGAATCCGGAAAAAATTTATCATGGTTTCCACAAAAAAAAAAAAACAAAAATATATATATATATATATATAAAAAGGTTTTAAATCAAATAAGAATAAAAAAATTTCTTGAGCATCAACTCACAAATTGAATACTTCTGAAGGATCTGTCACTCTGAAAGACTGTATATATATCTATATATATAATATATTTTATAATTAGTATTTATTTTTAAACAGATTGCATTCATGTGCTTTTTTCAAGACAATATGGCATTAATGGATTTATGAAATGTACAGTTTTTTGTAGTTGCATGTTTGATGATCATTGCATTGATTTTATGTTTGCATTGATGTTCGTTTATTGCTTAATTTGAGTGTTTTGAGTAGTGTTCTCTAAAGCAGTGCATTGTTGCACTGTGTTTGCTTTCAGCTTGAGAAGGTGCTTCAGCAGGGAGACATTGGAGAGTGTGCAGAGCCTTACATGGTCTTTAAAGAGTCCGATGCTGCCAAAGTAAGCCATTCATAACAGTTTATACATTGTGCACCAGCTCCTAGTGGAATTCAGCCCAGCATGGTTACTGTTTTTATATTCTCTTCTCTGGTACTACAGAATAAGGAAAAGCTTGAGAAGCTACGCAGTCAGTCCGAACAGTTCTGTCAGCGACTAGGGCGTTATCGGATGCCCTTTGCCTGGACAGCCATACACCTCATGAATATAGTGAACAGTGCCGGCAGCCTAGAGAGAGACACAGAGCTGGACATGGGGCTGTCAGGTGAGTCTTTAAATGACACAGATAGATGCTTGTGCATGTTTATCCTGTACTTGTACTTAGTTTGAAATTATTTTTCCGAACAACATTTGAATGAGTGATGAAGTGAGACTAGTCCCATATTTCATTTTGGCTCTTAATGCCATACCACAGCATTTGATCTGATTTCATAGTACTGAAGTTTTAACTACTTGATTTTGCTCTATTGCACAGAACGGAAAGGCTCTTGGTCTGAACGGAGGAACTCTAGTATTGTGGGACGTCGTTCGCTGGAGAGAACCACCAGCGGAGATGAATCATGCAGTCTGACCAGCTTCAGACCAGCTACCCTGACAGTCACCAACTTCTTCAAACAGGTCACACTGTTATTAAAAAAACTAAACATCCCAGTATTGATCTTGTTCATTGAAAATTGACTGTCCTTCAGTTATCGGTCGTTGCATAGGTCAGACCGCTAAAGCTAATAAATACTCCTGCTTTTGACATTTGAATATGTTTTTTATGTTTTATTAATATGTCATATTAGGAAGGAGATCGACTAAGTGATGAAGATCTCTACAAGTTCCTAGCTGACATGAGGCGCCCATCCTCTGTACTGCGTAGACTGAGGCCCATTACAGGTAGAGCTCTTTTGGCATGTTTATTTTGGCCATATTAACATTTATGTAGTGAGTTATGTAACTGATTTACTAAATACCCTCAGCCCAGCTGAAGATTGACATCTCACCAGCCCCCGAGAACCCTCACTATTGCCTGACACCTGATCTGCTCCAAGTGATGCCTTACCCAGATAGTCGAGTGCGGCCAACAAAAGAGATCCTGGAGTTCCCTGCCAGGGACATTTATGTGCCCAACACCACTTACAGGTATAAATGTTAAGATCAGTAATTTTCAACCTTTTTGACTCCCAACACCCACCCATTGTCCACAATAATATTCAATAAGTTACCCTATTCGCTAATATTACCCTATTCAAGTGAGACTTGAAATGTAGATGTTTGATGTGTAGCACTTTTTATTTATAGCACACATTTAAAGGGGTCATATGATGCGATTTTAATTTTTCCTTTCTCTTTGGCGTAAAGCTCGTGTTGTCATACGAAGATCTGTAAAGTTGCCAATACTAAGTCTCAATCCAAAGAGATATTCGTTCTAAAAGTTAAGAGTCAGCCCCACTCCTAAAACGTCTCGTTCTAACACGCCCCCACTCCTCCGTCACGATTGTAAGATTTTGAGCATAACGCCCGCCCAAAGTCAAAAAAAAAGCAACCCAGAAGGCATAACTTTTATTCTCGCTGTAGTATGGTTGCCGCCACCTCCATGTCGTGAAGACGCTGTGTGTTTTGTTGTGAAAACGAAACTACTTTGGCCTTCCAAAAGAGGACGATATCCGCTTCGCCATGCCTGGAGCTGATCCGTGCTGGTCGCTGAAAAAATACATCACCTTCGCGCTGTGGATCGCCGGATTGGCTTTCACCGTGGACGAAGCGGAGTCCAGCCCGGGGTCGTCACATGTGGTTGCTGCAAGCCTGCCGGCCACTCCTTCGTCAAATCCGCCGGCGGCGCCGCCATTCACTAGCCCGCTGGCCATTTCTCAATCTAGCCTGCCGTGTGTTACGTTGTGAAAGCGAAACTACTTTGTTTGGTCTTCCAAAAAAGGACACGACTAGAAATCAATGGTTAAGCTGTGTTTACAACACTGTTCCAAAACAGTTCAACCCAAATATTCAGATGTGTTTAGTGCGTTTTATGGATGACTGTTTCCTGGGAGAGTAGACTACAGTGCCGGCTGTTCTGACTCACAGACTGTAAGTATGTTTTCATATTTAAAGAATTTGCCAATGATGACTCAAACGCGAGGTTTTGAGCAGTGTAGAGTAGGCTTGCTGTCCCGTTTCCTCCTCTGATCACAAATGCGGACCTGGTTTTATGTTTACGCGGCGCGATGCAACTCAATGCGTAAAAAGACCGTATAAGTCATTTTAATCAGTAATTATGTCCCCACTGGATGCACAATTACCTAGTTTGTAATGGTTTTTATTGTTTTTGTCTCGTCGCTCCGGCCAGACAGGGCATCACAGTATGGTAAGGGGTGTAACATTTCCGTCACACACTTGAGGTATTCGGCCAATCACAACGTACTGGATAGCTGGCCCATCACAGCACACCTCACATTTCAGAACGATGAGCTTTGTAAAATCGACACGTTTCAGAAAGGCGAATCATAGAGGAGAAACTATAATGTACAGTATGTGGAAAATAATGTTTTTTTTTTTTACCTTTCTTACACATAAACATATTTCAATACACCAAATACACAAAATAATGTTCTTTTTAGCAACATCATATGACCCCTTTAAGCTAAACTTTTAAAGACTCATGATGTACACTACAGTTCCTGGACTCACAGTGTCCTAGAAACCAATGTTTTAGAGATTCAGAAAAGAAGAAAATTTTGATAAGGAGAATAAAGGTAAGGATCATGGTATTTCAGTAGTAGTACAGCACATCTCTAATGTATATTAGCACCATATGTTGTTGCTTTTGGGATTTGATAAAGAGCTGGGACCTGGTAACTGTGATGTGTGACGTCAGACCTTACAAGCAGATAGCCCTAGTTTTCTTTTCAAAGCTTAATCTATGTGCACTCCTAGTTTTGTAACTTCAAGTAACTAAAATATTTCAATCTGAAATAATTACATTTCAGGATTTCAGACATTTTAGGAGCTGAATGTTCTTCAGTGTTTCTACACTTTTTAACCAATTACTTTTTTTATGTGAATTTTATGCTTAATTACAAGTTCATAATTTTATTTTTAGGGGTCTACTAGAATGCTTTCACTTGATTTAAAGTTCAAAAAGCACATTATTTTTGACAGACTGTATATTGCTGCAGCACGTCTTTTCACTCTCTGCCTGAAACACGCTGTTTTAGTAAAGCTTGCCTTTCTGAAGAGTCCAGTCAGCCCTAATTGGTCATCTGGTACAATCTGTTGTGGTTGTTAAACCGTTTGCAGCATGTGTCTCAAATATTACTCCCCTTACCATAATTGGGTTTCAACTCCCAAAGTTTTGTGAGCAACTGTAAACAGTATTATATATCTATGTAACTATGGCGTAATTATTGGAAGTCCATATATTGTTTTTTTTTAGGGCAGACCAAAGCAGCCACTAGCCAGGCATTATGAAAATGTGTATCATGGTGACATTGCTAAGTCACTGAAATAATGGCAGGACTACAAACGAGGTGTTTCAGGCAAGTGTTTTCTCAGAATCCCTGGTCTAGATCATATAAATTGGCCTCACACGCCAACACAAACAAGTATATATATTTTTTTAAGAAATGCCTTGTCTCACTTTTTCTTATTGCTAAGTAACCAGAGCACTCTCTGTGTGACGGACGGCCTCACCGCTATTTAAGCTTACTAATTTAGTCAAGGTTGACCAGACAAAGATGCCTATCCTCTGCAAGTTGACATAACCTGTCATTCAGAGGGCATGTTTGTCCGCTCTCAGCCTGTGCCAACTTTGTTATCTTCCTCCGCACATGCCGCATAGTCAGCCTTGATTTAGATTGTGCTGACTGGGCAGATTGGGACATGATTTACTGCAGACAACATGCATGTTCTAGATTTATCACACTTGTCATGTCTGTTGTATATTCAGGTCATATTATTGTTAATTATGAAGGGTTGATTTCCCACACAGGTTAAGCTCGACCCTCCTGCTGGATTATTTATTTATTATCGGTTAAATTAGTTTTTTCCTCCCCCATGAACTAACAGTAGTCTAAACTCTTTGGAAACTGGTTTATTTCAGTTATATGAGCCTGCAGTGAAGTTGGTCACATACTGTTTTCTTGAGAAGATATTGCTCAAATTTGTTTTAATTATTACGTAGTGAAATTTACAATATTGCCACTTTAAAAAAAGAAAAAGATTTGCCATGTTAGTCCAAGTATAGTTTAAGTTGCCTTATTGTCTAAATGTGTTGCTATAAATATGATGCACCTGACTACCAATGAGAAACATTGTGTAAATGAAATGTATACAGTACAGCTGAGTATGTACAAAGCATAACCAGGAGTCAATATGACTCAGTAACAGAAAGAGACAAGCAAAAGATCCAACTTCAACCATAACAACACATTTCTTGGTAACACTTTGTAATAATTTTCAATATCAAAATTACAAATATGAATATATAATATATAATTTAATATATTATAGTCGTGTGTTCATAAGCATTGTAGTCATGATTTAATGAATGTTATTACAAAGTGTTACCCGTTGCTTTTTTTTTTACTGTTGCACATTTGTGTAAATTGCTTAAATACTAAACTTCAAGTTAACATACTGTATGTGAAATGACATTGAGAAGCTCTATAGATGAGAGCAATGTAGTTCTATAATATTATCCATATTGTCTACAAACTTATTGTTGATTCTTGTAGACTCTTGATAATAACATGCGTCAAATCCTGTTCCAGAGGTGTGATTATGCCATTTTAACCTGTTCAATATTAGTTTTTTTAACAACTTGCAAGCTGCAAGTTGATGACCTATGAAGATTTCAAACTAACACATGCATGTTGCAATACCCCTTTGACTTGTTTTTTACCCTCTACCAGAGTCAATGACCTGTTGCAGTTGCATCATTCAGTTTCTGCTGTCTGTAGAGAAAGGGAAAAGCTTTGTTGGCCAGTGTCTGCTGCCAGTGTGACCCCTCTGATTGATTCTGCATTACCCAATGGAGAGTATAGGGTCAGGGATTATTGAAACTGGGTTGATGGTCTGATGGTGATCTTTGTGGATTTGAGGGTATAGGAGCTTCCTTTGGCTGGCTTCCAGTAGATTCCTTTCCTGCGCTGGTGCCGAGTCCTCGACCTCATCCAGGCGTATCTCCCGTTTAAGTTGGTGTCCCCACATGCGTCAAACCACCAACCTCCTGAAACCAGCAAACAGTTAATATTCAAGGGATGTTCAGTTGTATATTGAGGGATATTAAATATTCATTTTGGCCATGTGATACCTGTGTAGTTGCGGGCGCAGTTTGACTCATCATGATTATCGTTGTCTCTGTCCTTGGTTGAGAACTTCATGCCCGTGTGGTTGCTCATGGCATCAGGCAGATCTCCAGACAGAGGTGCCACATGAAGAGCGTAATCAGATGCAGGACCTTCCAGGGTGAATGTGTACTCGATGAATCTCTTTTCCTCCTTCCAGTCTTCCAGTTCAATGTGTAAAATGTATTGTCCTTGGTGAGCAATGGAATAAATCTTCGCCAAGCCAAGCCAGAACTCTTCTGTAACACAAAGATATTTCTGCTTAGCTCTTGTCAACAGCTGAAGATGCATTGTAATACAAAAGCATAAGCTGTTCATTGATAATCAAAGCGGTTTCTTTTTGAAAGTCTGTGTGAACTGAGAAAAGCACAGTTGCTGTGATAGAGAAGGAAACATCTGACTTGACACAAAAGCGCATACTTACTTTCCAGTTTGCCAAATCCATACTCGTATTTTTCCCATGACTGGTCAAAATCAACAGAACCATCCTCCCTCCTCTGAATGACTGTGGCTGCACCATCTAATAATTAAGAGTAAATGTAAACTGTAAAAAGAGAATCTTGTATTGAGTTGGATAAGAATAGTGATAACAGCACATCCATCTTAGTTAAGAAAGTAATTTTCTTGTGCCCTTTGTGTGTACTTGTTGCAGTTTTTGTAAGTGATATCAGTAGGAAATCTGATGATTAGATGTACATTATCGGTCTCTTACCAGCCCTTATCTCACAGTAAACATAGAATGGCTCAGATTGATTGGGTTTGATTGGGTAAATTCCACTGGTCCTTTGGCCTCTTTTGAACACATCACTGCAGTCCATTGGAAAGTCTATGCAGCAGAACACACAGTTGATGATTTTGGATTTATTAAAGCAGCAGTTTAAATTGCTTATTGATTTTGTGCTGTTCTTACCATTTATTTCTGCAGTTCCATTGGTGGAGTTCATTGTTAAGTAACAAAAAGGGTCAAGTGTTTCTGGATTTAAATCCAAAGGTTTTTCAACTGTGTCTTGAAAAGAGTCATAGTTCATCTGAAATAAGAGAATATTTATTCTCAGTAAATGCAAATAAAGCCATTAGAGTTACACTGAGAATTCAACCAATATTCTTTATTTTATATTCAGTAGAATTACTTATTACTTGACATTGACATTATTAAAATCTAATTTATTAAAAAGACCATTTAAATCTCTTTATTTTACAGTATAATCAAATTCTTAAGTAAAATACATTTTATAATGTATTAAATATACAAAATATTTTGTTAGCTAGAACATTTTCTTATTGCAATCTCTATTAGATGTGTACTGTAAATGTAAATTCATTTGTCAAAGATGTGGGGAACCTTTTAAATAAAAATGCTTTGAATGATAAATTCAGAATACATAATCCTTAATTTATAATGAAAATAACATTAATATTATAGAAACAATCATGGATACCTTATCTTCAAGACTCTTAATTTTGGTCTTCTGGTAATTGAGCTGTTCGTGTTGCTCTTTAACAGATTTAAGCAGATCTGTAATGGTCCTTTCTTGTGTTTCAATCACATCCTGCAATAGACAAGTTGTTAATGCAGCAAATGAACAGATGCCTGTACAGATATATATAATCAGTTTTATTGATAAGCATTGATTTTTGCTCTTGCCATCAAATGTGATTTACATGCCGTTTTATCGCAGCCAAATGAATCATTGTAAAATATCGACCATATAACCTAACTTTCTGTGAATCCCCTCTCTACTGTGCGTCTGTCGCTCCTCGTTATAATTAATATAGCCGATTGGCCTTACCCAGTGAATGGTTTCCATTTACAATAAAAGTTCAGAATTGACCTTACTGGACTCACCTTCAAAGCAGCGATCTCTTGAAGTTGCTCCAGAGGCATCATGCTCTGAGACAAGCCCTTCAGCTTCTCCTCCAGCCCACCAACCTTGCTGTGCAACTGGCTTCGCTCTTGGAGGATGTTGTTGATTTTGGAGTTGATCTCCAGTGACAAGTTTCTGATCTCCTCATTATTGGCCTTCAAAAATATGGTCGTCTCTTTCAACTTCTCCTCTTCCTCTTTGATTTCACTGGTGACCACCGAGAGCTGGTAGAAGGAGCGATCAAAGATGTTGAGCTTCTGGAAGATGTCGTTGATCTGAGACTTGGTCTTGTGCACAAACTCTCGGAGGCTCTGGCCGAGCTGGAGAAGACCGTTAGCAAGGAGTCGTAACAAAGCCTCGGGGTCAGTCTCCTGGCACAAGTGGGATATAGCCGCCGGTCATTGGCAGTTTCTGGCACATGCAGCAAGAGAGGTGCTCACGTGTTTGCTCGGTGTGGGTGCATCAAGCTACCTCCCTTGGTTTTTGTTTTTAGACACAAGTTTGGGTGTTAGGTGCGCTGTTGTTTCACAGCGTGCGTTAGCGCCCGCATCCGAACAACCCTCTCACACACACCATTCAACACTGCCTTCTTCCTTCCTCTTCCGCTATCATTGGTTTGAAGGCAGATTTGTTCACGGTGTCAGTCTGTTCCCAATGTCCCAAAGTCTTTGTACTCGTCCCTTTTAGCCTCCGTTTCTCGCTACTCCTCTCATCTCCTACTCTGAGAACAAGACCAAAAACAGAAGAGATTCCTCAAAATATATACAGCTACACTGAGAGGGGGAGGGACCATTTGGTAATTATTAAGCAGGCTGAGCTTGAGCGTCCTCCTCCCAATCTGGAATGTTTTCTTGGTGCAGACAATTTACAGTTACACACACATCCATAACCTGGCCCCTGGTTGCCTCTGATAAGCAAAGATGAACAATGCTGATGAATCATCCTGCCGATCGATCAAATCATCACCACGGCCACTTTGCATGCACTGTGCATGTACCACTGGATGGGAATTAATAATAAAAGTATGCAATTTATGGTTCTGGCTTTGATTTAATGGTCTCCTGAATCAGCGAAGCATCACTCTCAGGTGCCACTGAGAGGGTCTGCATGTACAAGCAAAATCCTCTCTGAATCTCAGGACGGTTCGGCTTAGGCGGTAATAGAAATGAGTGATGACTGAAGTTGGGGGAGTTTGTGCCATTTGCACTGATATGTACAGACGTCTATTTCATGTATACATCAAAGCAGCTGACTCGCAAAGCGCGGGGCTTCATATTAATCGTCCTTCAGCTTCAGCAGAGATTTGTATTTTTACATTTGTTAACCTGCCTATAAATAGTGGCCCTTGCTGGGGCCTGGCCGACAGCGGTCGTGACTCAATCCCCACATATTTTTTCGTTGACATTTTTATTATGTCGCACTGTTTGTGGTTGCATAGCCCTCAGCGTGTACTTGATTGGGGGTGGTTTGCCATATAAGGGCTAGTGTCTTTCTCTATTTGGGCTAGGTTTTCGCTTGTGTACCTCTTTTTATGCGGTCGCTTTTTGCTTGTTTTTCATTCGTGTTATGTCTTATTGTGATGGTAGCCTTTTCAGTCATAGTTGGGAACAGCACGTCCCCCTCGTCCCCTCTCATTCGTATCACTAAGTACATTGTTTCTGCTGGGTTAAAAGCAGGGTTCGTTAAGGTTTTTTTGCTTTCTGCTGCTTGTTTCTTCTCCTTGTTGTCTTTTTTGTCTGTTCGCATTTTTTTCGTGTGCGTTCGTCTCCTCGTACCGGACACGATACGTTGGAGTGGTATGCATCTGTTGGCAAACTGTTTTCCAAACCCATTGATAGTACAGCTTCCTTTTGGGTTGAACTGGGAACCTTTGGTTGCTTTTGAAGAAGTTTGTAGGTGGGTGGGGAAATACACTGAGGGGAAGGGGGATCGGAATGGGAGAAGAGGGTATAAAAGGGAAGGGGAAAGGGGGGGGGGGGGGGGGGTCCTAGAAAGGGTGGAAGGTCTTCGAAGATGTGGGGCGACTGACGCTAAACGAGAGATAAAGGGGATGAAATAGTGGAGGGATGAGGGGCAAAGGTGAGGACATAAATAGGCAGCAACGGTCTACGATGGAAAATAAAGAACAATAGCTTCTAATAAAGGGTAAAGAGGCTAGACGCCCCAACGATAACCTCGACTAAGTCAAACTAGGAGGAACGCCTTACTAAAAGCGATCAAGGGGAGGGAACTAGAAGAACTCAACCTCCTCACTCTCAAAAGGTAAATATATGTCTCAAAGGCAGGGGGAGGTGTTTGAGCTTGTTCGAATTGGAATCGCGAGAGAAACCGAGGGTCCGCAACTGATGTGGGGATTGCTGGGTCCTCCTAGGGTGGGAATTGGATAGGGGTAGGTATCAAGAGTTGTAAAATCGTAAGGAAGAGGAAGGGGAAGGAAGAAAACAGAGGAGTCAAGGGAAGTAAGGGAAGGGGTGGAAAAAAATAGTCACAGGATCTCTGATCTAACAAATCAGAAACAAAAAAAAGACAAAAGTGGGGGACCCTCGGGAAATGAGATGGGGTAAACGGGGGGGGAGGAAAACCCTAAGATGAGGAAGTAGGGAAAGAAGAACAAAATAAAAAAGAAAAAAAAGAAATGTAAGAGGAAGAAAACGGATATAGGGTGATCGTGGAATGGTCGCTGGGAGTAACGGGGTCGAGCACATCTGGGGAGGGTGAGGGATAAATCAGGAAGAGAAGTAGGGTGAAAATGATGGTTAAGAAAAAAGGAGGAGAGGCAAGCAGGGGAAGGGGGGGGAGGAGGTGGGTGGATGGGGGGGTAGGGGGGTTGAATTTATAGTAGGATAGTGATTTCTTGTAATTTGTTTTGTGATTTGTTTTGTTTTTTTTTATGTATTTTTTTTATTTATTTTGTTGTATTTTTGGGGCTTTTGCATGTTTGGACACTTTTCTTGATGTTTTTTTATTCTGAGTTTTCTTGGTGTTCCCTGTAGTAATTATTCACTCGTTCGTTCCAACCTTTCTTCGTTCATGTTGTTTTTGGTGGGCCCTTTGCGTGCTTTTTATTCCTTTTCTCTTTTTGTTGCTTCTGTGCTTATTTTAATTATTTTCTTTTTTTTTTTTGATCTCACCTTTGTTTTTTTGTTCTTATACCTGAGCAGTTCTGTCCTCGTTGTGTGTACCCTGCTTGTACCCCGGCCTCTTTGCCCGTCGTCCCGCCCCACAATTAGTGGGTGGGTAACAAAGATCATAAAGTTGTGGAACAAGATACAGGTGACAGGGTGTACCTTCCGTCGTATGTTCGATGTGGAGTCATGCCTGAACACAGTCATGCTACTTCAAAACCCCAATGTGTTGGAATAGTGAAGACTCATGTCGGTATATTACTGAGCCTGACTGTCGCTATTGTAGCCTCGTCTGAGCACTCATACGTGCACATGCGTTGGCAGGTAAACAGGGAACGAGGGACCCGGGACAAGTCTCTCAGAGGAGTAAAGAGTGTGGAGATAGGAGAAAGGAAGAATTTAAAAGCCACTAGGAGTCAGGAAGGGAGATAGTCAGCAATTAGTTGGTAGGCATTAAGAGCAAACAACCAATACGTAAACTAGGAAAAAAAATCAGGGAGGCGAGTAAGGTGGTGGGGTGGGGTGAGCCAAGTCGCAGTGTGGTGGAGGGATTATGGGAGTGGCAACAAGGGTGAGGGGGGAAGCGATAAAATAAGAAAGGAGGAGAAGGGATAATGGGAGGAGAATGTCAATCTTGGTGTATCATCCTGGGAGTCAGGCTGAATGAAAAAGACATGAACGGGGAAGAACTCGTCCCCACTTCTTTACTCCACTTCTTTATATTTTTAATATCTTATTTTGCTTTTATCTTAATCACATATTCCACCAACCCATGTTTTTTGTACTCCTTCATGATTTCTGAGGACCGCTTGTTCGCTATGTTGCTGAATCCGTTGCCTCACAATTACTTTTAAACTTTTTACTAGATAATTTTTATTTCCACTCTTCAGTTTTTACCCGTTATTTTTTTATTAATATTTTCAACCTTATCTCTTTTAATGGTAATACCCAATTTCATTTTCTTTTTTGGCACTCCCCATTCTAATAAGCACTTCTATACTCTCTTCACCCATATTTTTTCCCTCTCCTTTCCCTCCCCCTCTTCCTCCTTCCATTCGATCATTTTCTACCTTTGCTTTTTTTTTTCTAGCCTGTTTCTCCTTTTCTCCTTTCTCATTTTCATCCTTCCCTCCCCCTTTCTTTTTTCTCCTTTTACTCTTCCACTTACTTTTTCCCCTTTTTTCCTGCTTTTCTCACCCTTCTCTTCTACCCTTGTTACTTTTAACCTCCTAGTTTCTTGTTGTTTATTACTTTCCCCTGACTCATCATTTCTCTCTTAATAAATCTCCTCTCATCTCTCTTTGCCTTACACTTTTCCCCCCTCTATAGTAAATGTTATGTCTCTTATTTTTCCTCAGTGGATTCCCATGCTGCAAAATGGACGCTTGAGAACAGGTCACTTCTGCCTTCCAGTATCTCTGGAGAAACCGCCTCAGTCTTACTCTGTTCTCTCTCCTGATGTAAGTCAATTTCTGGCACACAACGCACTTAAATAAAGTTAAATATGATTAGTTTCTTTGAATGGCCTTGTTTAGTATCTAGTATCATGTATCCCTCATTTATATGAATTAATTGTTAAAAGACTTTCCTCATTGGTCATTGATGTTGTCAGAAAAATAACTTTTTGAACCTTGAATTTTTTTTCTTATCATTACCCTTTTTTTACAGACCAAGTTCTAATATTTTTAAATGTTTTTGATTTACGATACCTGCATTGTTAGTAATGCTGTAACACTACAGTGGGACTTATGATTTGAAGGAAGTGTGTTTGAGAGTATTTTAGTGTAACCGTGTGTAATAATACAAAGAAATTATACTGCAAGTTCATTCATGCATTTGTGTGTAGGTTCCCCTTCCTGGAATGAAATGGGTGGATAACCACAGAGGGGTGTTTAATGTAGAGGTTGTGGCTGCATCCACCATCCACACACAGGTAATTAGTAGTTAAATTGTCAAAGTACTGATTAATAGCCCACTTCTCCATTCTCTGATGCGTTTCTTTCCTCTGCACAGGATCAGTTTTTAGATAAGTTCTTTGCACTGGTGCATGCGCTGGATGAGCATATGTTCCCTGTGAGGATAGGAGACATGCGCATTATGGAGAATAATCTGGAGGCTGAGCTGAAGTCTAGTATAGCAGCTCTAAATTCCTCTCAGCTGGAGCCTGTGGTGCGCTTCCTCCACCTACTGCTGGACAAACTGGTGTTGCTGATGGTGCGGCCACCTGTCATAGCCGGCCAGATAGGTACCCTCTGTCCTCCAACCTACATAATCACAGAAAAGTTTTACTTTAAAGAGACCGTTCAACCAGAAATGAAAAATCTGTCATCATTTACTCACCCTCATATTTGTCCAGAACTGTATGACTGAATGACGTTCTTCTGTGGAACAAAAAAAATAGTTTGAGAAATGCAGTTTTTCTTTTCCTTCTCTCTCATGGGCTCTGATGTTTGGTTCCCAACGTTCTTTAAAATTTGTTTTGCGATTCACAGAAGAAAGAAATGCATACAGTTTTGGAACAATATGGGGTGAATAAATGATGACAGAATTTTCATTTTTGCATGGATTCAGTTTAACTTATCTAATATTAAATTGGTAGTTTTTTTTTCTTTTTTTTTTTTTTTTTTTTTTTTTTTTTTTTTTTTTTTTTTTTTTTTTTTTTTTTTTTTTTTTTTCGATGACAAGTCAAAATTGTTAACGTTTACTCCAAACCACAGATTCACAAACAAATCAGTCTTTAAATCAGTTGTTTTCAACCAGTTTAACCAGCTCACATATCAGACTGAAAGATTTGTTTAGGAGTCGAATCAGAAGTTGGTTGTATAACTTTCTAAATTGGTCTTTTGAATGGTCAAAAGTTAATCTATGACTGTTGTTGAATGTTGTATTTCCTCTTTTCAGTCATTTCTCTTCCATATTTAAGTGCAACTTTCTATTAAAAAAAATTGTGTATAGCTTGATTGTGAGAACTGCATAAAATAGTTGTTAAGTCTCCTGACTTTGGCTGTTGTTTCTTAAAGATCTTGTGTTTTATTTTCTGTTTACTGTAGTGAATCTTGGTCAGGCTTCTTTTGAAGTGATGGCATCCATAGTGAACCGTCTACATAAGTACTTGGACACTAGTCAAGATATGCATGGGCGAAACAGCCTTCTCTCATCATATATACAATATGTCTTCCGCCTGCCCAACATGGACCCCAACTCCCCCTCTCCAGGTCAGGTTTCAGCTTGATCCTTTGATTTATATGTTTCAATCTGTGGCTTTTGGAGAGTTGATGATTGGTTAAATTAGTGTTTCAGTTTTGATTTATTCTGCTCTGCGTAATAGGCCCAGGAGGATTGGGCGGTTCAGTGCATTATGCCACCATGGCCCGTTCTTCTGTTAGACCTGCAAGCCTCAACCTCAACCGCTCTCGTAGCCTTAGCAACAGCAACCCAGACATCTCTGGCACTCCAACTTCCCCAGATGATGAAGTACGGTCCATCATTGGCAGCAAGGTAGGTAGACACATTTCAGCAGCTCTGTTGGTTATAATTTATTTCTAATAATATTATAGATGCATCGTCGTTTATATACACATCGAAATGTATTTTATTAGTGCTGTTAAGACATGCTTTGATTGCTCCAGCTGGATGTGACTTAATTGTATTCATTATTATGAGTGCATTTATAGGTCATTGACTTTCTGCACTAGATTGCTGATTTCACTGATCATCGGCAACTCTCAATGTTACAGATCAATCTATAGCTCACCAGCTAGACGAACTTTAGCTGGAACATTTTATGTACTTAACCCATGTTACGCAATCTTGCAAAAGGAAAAACAAAAATGAACTAACACAATGAATGTGTGGTTGAGAGATCGTTGGGTATAATCCATTCAACAGTTTGCCTTTGAATGCATAGCTGATAGCTCAGTTATTTGTTGAATTGTTGCGCCCAGTTCATACAAGGAATTATGCAAATCATATGTTTAGCAAATCTACATTTAATAAGTTAAATGATTGCAGTTTTATTGAAACTGCTCCAAATTACATTGAAAATCTGTTGAATGTTCTCATGATGATTTCAGAAAAATTCACTACATACACTACTACAAATGTGTGGGGTTAGTAAGATTTATTCTTTTGGAAAAAAGTATCTTCTGCTTTTCCAAGTCTGCATTTATTTGACCATAAGACATAAAAAACCAGTATAACTGTTTTCTAGTTAAATATATATCTATCTATCTATTATATAATATAATATTATATATATATATAAGTTATAATTAACATATTCTTGATGGCAAAGCTGAATTTTCAGTATTAATTTATCCATTCATCAATGTCACATGATCCTTCAGAAATCATTCTAATATGCTGATTTTGTTTGACAATGTAAAAATCCTTCCTTACTGACACTTTTGACCAATTTATTGCATCTCTGCTGAATAAAAGTATTAATTTACTCCAAACTTTTGAAAGGTAGTGTACATGATGTAGCGGTCATGACTTTTATAATGTACCAAATGGTCTGAAGATGTTTAAGATGTTTCATTTGAGGTACACTTATGAATTATTGGTGCTAACCAGTGATCCCTTTTCCCCCATTGCAATGAATGAATCAGCCTGATTTCACATTGTGCATTCTCTGTGCTAACTCTGCCAAACTAAGCCTTTTGTTACCACTTAAAGATGCTTGATACTCTAACCTGTTGCTGTTCAAAGATAAGAAATTAATATAAACTAACTTGCTCACTTGATCTCATTGACCTGTAACTTTTGACCTTTCACTGTTCCCTGGCTTGCTTGCGTCTGCCCGTGATCCTTTTGATGCCATCCTTGGCTTGCAGGGCTTAGATCGCTCCAACTCCTGGGTGCATACCATGGGGTGCAAAAGCTCCCCCTGGGGGACCAGCCCTGACTCATCCGATGCTAAGCAGGTCATTCTGACTATCCCAACCCCCAAACACAAAGCAGAATCCCCATTTCACACAGTCATTCCCAGTAGCACTAAAAAAAGCAATATCTGATAACTCCATGGCACACTCCTCTTTTGCTTCCATTTTCCTTTTTTTTTTACTTCCTCAACTCCGTTCACTCTTCTTAAACAGTCATTTCCAAAGCCACCTAATTTTTTCTTATTCACCATTTCACTCTAAAAAGCATTGCATGGGCATAACTAACCAATTTCCATTTTCTCTCTGCTTGGCATGTTATTATATGCTGCATGTACGTGTACGTGTATGCGTGTGTGTGAATGTTTTGTTTGTGTGTTTTTTAATAACCGGTACCTGGTTAAGACTAATAATTTTCTTTTCTCATTACTCAGTGCCTGTAATAGTCTGATTCATTAAAGCATTACATGCAGACTATTTATTTTTTTTATTTTATTTTATTTTATTTTATTTATTCAGCCGCACACCAAAACACTTTTTAAAATCTCTTCAGTCTCCTTACTGTGTAGACTATGTCCCTCAGAATAGCTATTTGTCTGATGGAAACTAATTGTTTAATGTAAAAGTAATTAAATTTTTTAAATTACTTATCTATTACAATATAACTGTTTGTGCAGTCTCGTTCTGTATTGTGTTTTGCGCGTGTGGGCTGAGGGTGTGTGTGTGTGTGCGTGTGTCTGTGTGTAGGTATTGGTAGTGAATGGCACCACATACTCCTGTCCTCCACACTAATCTATTGTCACCCTTCCATTCATCCCCAACCATAGGCCATGGAGCGCAGTGGCAATCGCATGTCATCGCACACTGAGAGCGCCAGTTTCTTGCAAACATTAACAGGACGCTTGCCGACCAAAAAGGTAGAGACCCAATTCCTGGAGGGCAGGAGCCGACCCCCTCCTCGCCTCACCTGCGCCTGTCTGTTTTGGAATGACTGGATGTTGTTGTTGTTGATGTTGTTGTTTTGTTGCTGTGGTTGTCATGTTCTTGTGGATGCTGGGTACACGTTCTTCTCTTTACTATGAATGACTGGCACCTCTTTACTATGAATGCACCTAAAGACAGTTTGAAGAGGTAATGATGTGTCACTTGTGGTATGGAGCACCCTGTTGGTTTTGCCCCGGTAACGGGTACTGTGTTCGAATGGGAAGTTTATCTGTTTAATGTTGGATCTGTAGAATAATGAATTCTTCCCACTCTTGCAGCAACACAGTGGGCCTTATGTCAAAGGACCGTATCATATCCCATAGTAGAACTAAGACATACTGACCTATATGCAGTGCATTTGATGGTGAATGTTTCTTTGATGGTTCCTTCCTGGTTCCTTCCTGTTCTCAGCTCTATCATGAGGAGCTTGCCCTGCAGTGGGTGGTCAGCAGTGGCAGCGTGAGGGAGGGAGCCCTGCAACAGGCCTGGTTCTTCTTTGAGCTTATGGTAAGAACTACCACAATAATAAATCCCCATGCTTCCTCCTTCATGATCAAAAGTGTAGCATCTGTTATTGTGAGAGGAAAAAAGGATGTTCTTTCTCTTTTCAGGTTAAGAGCATCATTCACCACTTATACTTTACTGACCGCCTGCAGTCTCCCAGGAAGAACCGCTTCCCTGAGCGCTTCATGGATGACATCACCGCTCTGGTTAGCACCATTGCAGGTGACATCGTCTCACGTTTCCAGAAGGTGAGAAAACTGCAACTACATGAAATAACTTCTTTTGTTTTAAATAATAACATCATTATTATATTACTCTTAAAGAGACGTAATCCCTGAAACAGAGCTTCCCACTTGCACAATACTGAAATATCTGCTAAGTGTGTTTCTTATCTTGGTCAACCTGGCAACCATGTGTAGGCGCTGTCTCTGCACTGTGGATAAATGCGCTTGCTTTCTGAAAACACTGGTTAGTTTGCAGTTTAGTGATCTCCACTTTAATATTCTATTCTCAGAAAAGTGTAATTCATGAAGTGTTTATTTACGAGAGAGAGAGAATCTGTGTATGCATGAATTACCACCGGTTTGCCGCATTTCTCTATTAACAGTGAATCTGTGGCTTTAATTACTTTAGAAACAATGATGTTACCAGCTCTTTGTTGAGAAAAATAATGTAGCTCTTCAGCAATTAAGCTATTTTATTGATAAAATTGCGGGGCAGCGCTGAGATGTTTGTTGCTGAATGTCTGTGCGCGCGCAGCGTGATCTGTTTGAGTTACTAATAAAAGTGTGCGCGTGAGCTACAGTAGCTGCGTTTCCGTCCACCTATTTTTATGCGCATTTTGGAATATCGCATAAAAAACGCTGGATGGAAACGCCAAGATGCGCATAAATTCTAAAAAAGGGCATTAAAAAACTTTATAAGCACATTTGGTAGAATCAACTTTTTATCCAATAAGAAAAAAATGCGCATAAACTATGATGGAAACACATTTACCGAATAAATTCCTCCATGCTCATCGGAAAAGTCATGTGACTTTTGTGCTATGAGACGGGATAACTTGACTAGCAGCAGACCGATCTCGTTCACAGCATCTATATGTTGTTATGGTCATTCTGAAATGCCTGAGCAAAGTCTGTCGTCAAAGTATTTTTGTATAATTGTCTTACACGACTGCATTCCCAAACAGCAGCATCCACCTCCGAAAGCAATGACAGCATTATTTGTTACGTGTCTGCTTGCTCTGAGGTGCAAGTACTTTATTATATATGAAAATTATTATATCATTCTTAGAGATTTATAGTGCCAGTTTATCAGGAAGTGACAATTTAGTTCTCTTTGACTTGTTGGATGGAAGCGATGCTTGTTAAATTTGCAACTTTGGATGGAAACACGGGGTAGGTACTGTATGAAAATTGGTATAATGATTAGATTACTAATATAACACGCAGAAATAACAACGCCTATACGCAGGCATTAGCATACATAATATATGTATAATTATAGAATTTATTATATTATTCATTTGTTTTATGTATTTCAGTGCATGTTGCATATGCTATTGATATTTATATGATAATGGTGATAATTATATTATGTAAAACAATATAATAAAGAAACAAATAAATTAAAATTAGTATGACTATGTCATTTAAGTATAATTTGAAGAATGGTTAATTCTTGCAGATGATCAGTCAAGAAAAAACATGATTTCCAGTAGGGATGCAGTATCGGGTATCGGGCCCGATACTGAGCTCCTGTACTCGTACTCTTACTCGTTAAAATGCCCGATACCAAACGCCGATACCACACAGCTTGTGATAAGTGCCATATTCAGAAAAAGATACACCAACAACAGACAGCAGAATGGAATTATTAGAGATTAAGGATGTCTACGAAGTATATGTATACAATGAATATAAAACATTCAGTATTAACGCCTGTATAACTAATGTGCGCGAGCTGATAAACAAAGCGCGCTGAGTGGATTGAGCGCGCAGCGGCGCAGATGCGCGAGCTTGTCGAGTGAATATACCTTTCTCACAGACATCACTGGAAAGTTTGTAGTTCGGTCGGATACGTCAAAAACAAGTAAGTAAAACAATGCACAAGTTACTTAACGGTAGGGAGAGAGAGAGAGAGCACGCGCACTTCTGTTGTGTGATCTTTGATGTTCGCTCACTTAGCACGCATCATTTGGATTAAAACTAAATCGTAAAAATAAGACCAATTATAGGGCCATTCACTATAAACATAATTTATTTTAAACATTAGGCATACACGACTTTCTGGCGAAAGTGAATCTAGCAGCCTGTGTGAAATGCACTAGGCTGTACTATTCTGCATCAGTACAAATACGTGCACGTGTTGCGCGTGTTTTGCTTGCTTGAGTGTTTCTGCATTATATGAGTGGCTTTGGAATATAAATCGCAGCACGTTTCAGATGAAAAAAAACGCAACTTCTATTTATGAAAATATCACAGTTAGGAGATTTATAACGAGTGGTTCCCTGCATTATTACAGCAAAGCACGTGATTACAGTAATTACAGTAAATTACGCTGCATAATGCTATTAAATTAAAGATGATGTAAAATAGAGCAAAACATTTACAGTGAAAGTAACAAAAACAAGTAAAATAAATTTTAATGGGCATAATCAAGTGTGAAAATAACAGAAGGATATACAATCAAACCAAAAATTATTCAGAGACCAGATATAATTTTTTAGATATTTTTTACTAGTGGGTGCAGGACACTATAGTTCATTTATGTAAGTGAGGATAGCAAAATAAATTAAACTGTGACAAGTTATACCCAAAATTTCTTCATACAGTGGACTAGAGTCTGGGGGAAAAAAAAACTGAAGTTGAGGTTTTCATGAAGCTGGATGACAGCATGCCCAGGAGACTACAGGCTGTCATTGAGGCTAAGGGTTGCCCAACTAAGTATTGATAGTTGTGTAAATACTGTCATACTAACAGCCGTCTGAATTATTTTTGGTTGATGATTGTAATCCATTAGGCTACATAACTTTCTATCAAAGTTATCTAACATTATCAAGCTAAATTTGTTCTGACACAGTTCTTGTTATATTTTATTACATTTTGTACATTTTATATTTTGTAGGTCGGGAAGGAGGAGGCGGGAACCGGCGAACATTTAAACAAAACTTTAATAATAAAATAAACACAAAAATAGCGCGGCAGCTCCCTCGCGGACCGACTACTGGCGCGCACCAAACGAAAACCAAAACACAAAATAAAGTTCAGGCCTGGTCCTCTCTTGTCTTTCACTGTCGTCACTCCTCCTTGTATCCTTCCGGAGCTCCTCCGTGAAACTCAAGACCGGTGAGTGGTGCAGGTGTAGCTCATTATCAATTACTCCACCGGCCTCGCTCCGTTCCCACGGCTCTCGGCCCCGCCCCTCTCGTCACAGTGAGAAATGTTGAAGGTGTCTGAATAAATTTTGGTTTGACTGCATCTATTTGATAAATTAAGTTAACCAACTAACATTATACATACTCTTTTGGTTTCTGTACCCAATATTTAAAAAATGTACAAATGCAGTAAAATATTGGTATCGGTACTCTGTATCAGCAAGTACCAAAAATAAAAGTATCGGTATTGGGCGAGTACTGGAAAAAGTGGTATCGGTGCATCCCTGATTTCCAGTATGTCTGTTTATTCTCATTATTTTAAGCTTTTGAAGTGGTGAGTTTGCTGTTTCATGTTTGTCTTTTTAGGATCTTGAGTTGGTGGAAAGGCTCAACACCAGCTTGGCCTTCTTCCTCAATGACCTCCTGTCAGTCATGGATAGAGGCTTTGTCTTCTCTCTCATCAAAACCTACTGGAAACAGGTACCTTGCAATTCAGCTCCAAACATGCTATGTTTTTTACACATTGTTTTTTCTAATGGCCTTCTATTCCTTCTGTTTCCAGGTGTCCACCAAGCTCTATGCACTACAGAACCCCACTCTAGAGTCTCTGAGACTAGACTTCCTGAGGATCATCTGTAGCCATGAACACTATGTCACTCTAAAAAAAACACAACACGGCCTTCAGTCTACTTACACCCCAGCTACCCCTCTCCTTCAGTCTCCTCTGCCACATCTCAGGTAGGAACACTAACTGAGAAAGTTAACTGTAATACACTCTAAATTACACCAAAATTGATAGTAATGAAAACCTTCCTCCCATTTTTTTGTTTTTCTTTCTCATTGTCTTCCACCAGAGTTCTGGATTCTCTACCCATGTGCAGGACCAAAAGATTGCCAACATGTTTGAGCTGTCTGTGCCCTTCAGAGAGCAGCATTACCTCGCTGGTCTGGTTCTGACAGAGCTGGCTGTAATACTCGACCCTGAGGCTGATGGGTCAGTACCCTGGTGTGTGCCCTATTTCCATTCTTAACTCTTCAAGAACTACAATTTTTACTGTTAAATTATATATAAAAAAAAGTGGTTATATATATATATATATATCTATTATCTGTATGCAGTGATATTTTTTAAAAAAATAATAATCATTAGCTATAATAATAAACAATATTTATTAATCTAGAGACGCAAACAAATGAGGACAGATAGAAAGCTAGCAAACCAACAATAAACTATATATATTTACAATTAGTGTATTAGTTTTTTAATTTGTACATATTTTATGTATATATATATTTAAATTAAGTATTTAAATTATTTTTTTATTTTAAGTATTTGTAACACAAGTATTTTAATTATTTATAACATCTATCAAATATGTAATTTTACTCTCTTTTTCTCTTGCTATAGGATGTTTGGTCTTCATAAGAAGGTCATCAGCGTGGTTCATAATCTGCTGTCCAGTCATGACTCGGACCCACGTTATGCTGACCCTGAGGTCAAAGCTCGAGTTGCACTGCTCTACCTACCACTCATAGGCATTGTGATGGAAACCCTTCCCCAGCTCCATGATTTCACCGGTATGTTCATAGATTTTTGTATCCTGCTCATAGTGCTGGGCGGTATACCGGTTCATATCGAATACCGGTGTTTATTTTTGTTATTATATGAATTTTTAAAATAACGCAATACCGGTATATGTCACTTAAACAACATTCGGAACGCGACACCGTTTGAAAGGGGTCACTTTTCACTGTTACACTGTGGTGAGGGAACAGCTGTATGTGTTACTAAGCGTTCAGAAATTGAAGCTGTAGAACTAATAGAACGTGATAAGACAGAAGAATTCATCCACAATATCCACATTGACCGCTACAAATATCCACCGCCCCCTGCCATCAGCTCCCGCGTCTCACACACACGAGCATGACTTTAGCACTAGATTTAACAACTTTCAGACCCTTTTAGCTGCTTTGTTCCATAGAATATTCATACTGACAAACATAGCGACTTTTTTGGATAAACCTTAGTTGGTTCAGTTGGAAGATGCCACGTGCTGTTGGGGTGGGGGGTGGGGGGGGGGGTCACACGGACACGAGGTCTGACTTTCCCGTAGAAGTGTCACCTCTCTCGGCGTCTGATCTGTGCAGTGAGCGGCAGAGAAGCAACACATTCAGTTGGCCGCACCGCAGCCAACTCATCAATAAACGAGTACAAAACAGCATTTCCAAGCACCTGTCGCTTACTGATTGTTTGGAATTATAAATATGAGCATAGTTCGTCTGTTAATATCACATGCACTTTTTTGTTTGTTGTTTTTAGTTTGTTACTCAGACGCGTGCTGCATGAGACAAAAAAGTAAATATAGCCAAAAGAACCCATAGCCGCTTCGTAGTGTTGAGCATGTTGATTTTATCAGACGATGCCGCGATTATAATGTATTATGTATTAAAAGGGGTCGTGTTTAGTAACTATTTAGTGTGGTATTTTTTGACAAAATTCACTCATCATGACAGTAAAATAGGGCATTCAAGTCAATATACTGCAGTATTTCCTCTCTCAATCAGTAGAGAATATGGTTAACACTTGGTCATGCATGAAAAAAAAAATACCATCTTGTACCGTGAAACCGGTATAATTTTGCGTATATAAAATATCGTGAAATATTTTTTTGGTCATACCGCCCAGCACTACCTGCTCATGTTGTATTGTAAATATGCCATGTAATAACAACATCCACACATGTTGCTGTTTTTCTTTAGTCTTTTTAACCTTTCTTTTACCATCACAGAATCCCATAATCAGTGGGGGCGTCCTGGTGGTCCATGTACCGAGGAGCAGGAAGCTGAGGGCAACAGTATGATTAGCCAGACTGTTGCAATGGCAATTGCAGGGACCTCTGTGCCACAGATGTCACGGCCTAGTAGTTTTCTGCTCAATCCACAGGTATTGTGACCTCACTGATTGGCTGCTGTGCGTGCGTGTGTGTTTGTGTGTGAGAGTGTGTTTGTGTGTGAATTAGAGGTATGCAGCCCGACGGGGCCGACATGCTGAGTTAATTCTCATTTTTTCTGGGCCAGGTTGGGCCATTATTATTTTTTTTTTTCAGATCGGGACGGTCGGAATAGGGCTCATTTAGCTTCTTACCTTATTGTGGACATATACGCGCCCGAGCACTATATAAGCTATGTTCCATCACCATTTTAATGAGCATTTGAAGTATAGCCATGAGAAACGAGGGAGGAAAACAACAAATTTCGAATAAAAAACCCTTAATCGCAAAAAAGTTTTTACGCTAGCTGAGGTTGGTTTTGACTTGTGAGAAAAAGGGTTGATGCGATTATGGGCGATGACATGCATTTGCGAATAAAATTCCTCAAGTGCATCAAAAAAGTCATGGGGCTGCGATATGGGACGGCAAAACTTGACTAACCAGTGGACCGATCTCATTCCAAAGCATCTGAAATGTTGTTATGGTCATTCGGAAATGCACGAGCAAAGTCTGTCATCAAATTATTTCTGTTATAATTGCCTCCCAGAAATGTCTTACACGACTACGTTCAAACAGCAGCATCCACCTCCGAAAGCAAAACCGCATTCACTGTGCTTCGTCTGCTCGTTCTGAGGTGCAATCATTTATTCTATAGGAAAATGATTATATTCAGTAGCTTCTCCTACTTAATTATTATAGTGCCAGTTTATCAGGAAGTGACAATTTAGTTCTCTTTGACTTGTTGGATGGAAGCGATGCTTGTTAAATTTGCAACTTTGGATGGAAACCCGGCTGTAGGCTACTGTATGAAATATTGTTATAATGATTATATTATAAATATTATACATCGCAGAAATACGCAACGCATATACGCATGCATTAGCATACAGGTGACAGTTGACCATGCAGAGCATCAGGGAGAAGTAAGTTGGACCGTGGGGAGTTACTAAAAGTTCCCAATGCATCGGGAAAAGCTGCATTTTGGAAGAGTTTTGATTTGATTACCCCGGCAAACAGTGTCATGTGCAGGAAGGATATCTGCAAACATATCATTGTCCATCCAGCAAAAAACACTGCAATTAGGCTAAAGCATGCCGCAAAGCCCCAGCAAAAGTAATTACCATGAATGTGTTGGGGGGTGGGGTGAATAGTAAGGAGATATTTTAATTATTTATTAAGAAAAAAAAATTATGTTTCTGAGTCAGTGTCGCAAGATGGAAGATGGCGATCACTGACATCGCCATCGCTTATTAGGCCGGCCTTTGGAGTAGGATCTTTACGGATTTTATAAAGAAAGAGTTTTTTGTGTTCATTTGTTTTATTTTAGTTTTAAGTAGTAAGTAAAAGCTTTCTATAGATTAGTAGCAAGTCTTTGAGGAAAGTATCGATGAGTTTGGTTCATATGTGAAGCACTCTGGACTAATGGCAGAAATATTTTTTGCATCCTGTATGTATCCTTTATTTTATAAAAGCACAACATTTTGTTGATATTGTGAGTGCACACAAATAAAAGTAGACCCTTTACAGTTCCTCTGAATGCATGTCTTACTCTACCTTATGAGCAAAAATGGACGGAAATTTTTAAGTTGTTCCAATGAAGGTGATCGCGCCGGGGGCTCAATGTCCTGTAAGCGTGCTTAGGCTCTCTGCACAAACGATTAGATATAGTCTAATAGCGCACCTTTATATAGGTTAAACATTTAAACTAACATTATGATATGCTTGAACTGTTTTATATATATTTTTATTTTATTTTAGGCATGTCATGATGATTTGAGAAGGCTAAATTGATCAAACATAGGCTATCAGCTCACTGTCTGCCGCTGGCCGATTGGTCGTTACTTTAAAAAAAACGTACATTTAACAAACAAAAAATGCTCCAAACGTTTTCCTAAATTAACTTAATAAAAAACGAAACTATATCATGACTACATACAAAAATGAACTATTTTAATAGCTGAAACAGTAGTAAGCTGTTTTGGGAGAAGGGGGAAAAAAAAAGACTGGCTCGGCCCGGTAATTCTGATAAGCTGTCGGACAAGGACTGGGCTAGGGACTATATTTGAGGCCCGTGCAGGGCTCTAGTGTGAATGACAGAATTGACACCCTTTGCATTTAAAGTAAAGCCATTTTTTTGTGCACATCCTTTTTATTTTCAAAAAACATAAGCTGCCATAATGAATTTAATTCTTTTGAATGAAAATAGATTACTTGATGTTAGAGACAATTAGACCAAAGCAATGTTATACAACTAGAAAGCTACATCATGCAATGTCTGAAAAAGGAGAATATCAATCGTTCACTAAAATCTATACACCTTGTTCTCCAGGCCACCCGTCAGCATGGCTCGTTCTCAGCTGAGTCCAGTCGTAGTCTGCTCATCTGTCTGCTGTGGGTGCTGAAGAATGCCGATGAGATGGTGCTTCAGAAATGGTTCACTGACCTGTCTGTCTCGCAGCTCAATCGCCTGTTGGACCTGCTCTATCTCTGTGCCTCCTGCTTTGAATACAAGGTTTGAATAAGCTTCATTCAAGTTGAGGGAGCTAATGCCAAAGGTATTAATCAGATGTCTCCACTGCACTTATGGATCTCTCAGTAGAAATATATCTGTATCTCTTTCACGTCTGTTTCCGTTTCTGTTCATCTCTAAAGAAATGCAGCCAGTGTGCTCAGCAATGTTCTTTCACAAACCAAGTGAAATTAATTAATGTTTGTGTGTTTCTATCCATCCATCTCGTACAAAAAGGCCCATTTTTTGTTCATGCAGGGCAAAAAGGCATTTGAACGTATGAACAGTCTAACCTTTAAGAAATCCAAAGACATGAAAGCCAAGTTGGAAGAAGCCATCCTAGGCAGTATTGGAGAAAGACAGGAGGGGTTGAGACGAGCAGGGGGCCAGCTTGTAGTAAAAAAAAAAAAACAAAATCTATATCTATATATATATTAAACATACTCATAATTATATTTATTGAACAATATTATGGGGGGACCACTTGGTTGAAGAACCATTGATGTGTGTTGGCCGCATTCAGTATTCTTTTGGTCCTCAGAGAAGTCCATTCAGGCAGTGCTTTGGCAGCAAGAAAAAACCTGCGCTGGAGAAAAGGACATGAAAACTTAAACCCATTGACGTCAGACCAGCGGAAAGAATGGACAAGTAGATTTTATTTAATAATTAATTAATTTTATTATTTTTATTTCTTTTGTTTAGGTGGTTCCTGCGCCAAAAATGAAAGTAGGTGAAACTTTGCTCAATTTCAAAATATTATTGCCTGATACAAGTACAAAGTTTGTAATGTGGTCGTCAGTAGTTAGTCCAGTGGGAAAAAAAGAAAAGGAACAAAAGTAATAATATTATTATTTTAATAATAAAACGCTAAACTGGTATAAATTGCTAAATAAAATTTTTTTTTATTTATTATTATTTTTGTTTGTTTTAATTTTCTTTAAATTTAGTAAATTCGTCTGCATTAAAATATTTTTATTTTTTATTTTGTATTAATCTGTGTGTTCTGAATGGTATTAACCCTAAAAATGGCAAAAGTATCATGTGGGATACAAAAATTGATCAGGTTGTGGGGAGAGGCAGGGGAAGATGTAGGTCTCATTTATTGGGTTTCATGTTGAAGGTGTTTGTTGGATGAATTAGATATATTGCTTGTTCATACATTCTTTGAGTTAGCTCACGGCATCATTTAAACCCCCCTCGTGCAGGCCGCCTGTAGTAGGAAATCTATCACCCTCATATAAGTGATCTAGTTCAAAACATTTAAACTGTTGGAGGGGACGTTACCGTTTAGAAAGCGTTGTCAGCAGGCATTAGCTTATAGGTTTAAATTGAAATTTTATGAAATTAAATGCTTACTTTTTGTAAATCTGGTTCAAATGTTTGTATCTCAGGTATACGGCGTGTGGTTTAGAAAAAAATAGCTTTTTGTAATCTTGGACAAAAACGCATATGTTGGAAGGTCTGGACAGTCACGGTGCCATTATTTGGTGACTGTTTTGTCATGGAAGGAGCTTGTGACAGAAAACTGCATCAAAAGAATTCAATAGAGTTTGGGTGTCATCTCACAGGAACCACAATTTTGGTGATATCAACTTCAAATTCGGAACATAACTTGGTTAGACATATGGCTTATATTTTATAGCAATATTAGCTTATTGAAGGAGCGAACATTTTTTTAAAGTATTTATTTATATGAAATTAAAAAAATGAGTATACCTGAATTATCTTTACTGAAAAACTTAAAACTTCTTAACTGTTTTGATACTTCGATGTTTTTTTTTTAAACTTCTTTCACTTCAGCAATTAATCTGCTTATGTGTGTCTTCTTGAAAGACAACCCAATTAACCAGTTACACTAAATGAACCCCTTTATTTGACCTTGTTCTTTCATGTACTGTGTGTTTAGGGGCCAGAGATCAGTCAGGTATTGTACATCTGAAGTGTGTTTTGCTTTCAATGACCCCTGCTTTGCTTCAGACCTGAATTTAAAGCCCCTCTCCCTCGTGCTTTGGTTCTGCTCTCCTCTACTGGTGCTTGGATTGGTCTGGATGCAGTTATACTGACCACTGACCAGAATCTGATTCAGACCAATGTGTGTGTTTATTTGGGGAGATGGAGTAGGATGCAGCTTGGATGATGTGATTCTGTTATAACCAGTTTGTTTATAACAAGAGTGCAACATGGCTCTTTAACCAGCCTCCCAGGTCCAAGATTTAGCAGTGAATGATTTCAAAATTTAATGTAGTTACCCTAATATTCACTGTCAAGTTAATGAGCTACGAGAAGTATATTGTATAGTTGTCATATTGCTCTCTTTAACTTCTTTTCCAAGAACATTCTGTATCTAATAATGATTTAATTTGGTGGCAGTTGTCCTTCATGAGTTCAGTGGTTCTCACCTTTATTCCTCCATGATCCTAATCCTAATACAACAAAAATAATCTAATAAAAATATAAAATCATCTAATAAATAAATGTTTTAAACAATTACTTATTAACAGAACATTTTTGTTGCTTGTGTTTTAATTAGCTTGTATGGAAAAACAAATGCCTGTATGAAACCATTTAGTTTAAACACAAACATTTTGCAGTTTTGTTAGAAGTGTGTAACACAACACAGTGAACATGCTTATGGGTATTTTGTTTTGATGAGATTTATTTCTGGTGTCATTTTTTTTTTTTGTTGCAAAGAATTTCCTAAGTTATGTGCTATAGTGAAAGCTTTTGTTTGTCATTTTGAAATGTAGTATTCGTATTTATTATTGGAGTAAAAATCTCATCCTTTAGTTAATCCAACTTAATATGTAGTGATTAAAGCATTTTGCTGCTGTTTTTCTGTAGCCCCTTTGCTGCTGTTTAGTTGTGGCCCCTCAGTTGAGAACCACTGGTCTTAATTCATTCAGTTATATTGAAACGTTTTGCCAGTGTTTATTGTTTAATGCCATTGAATAACCTTCTGTAATCACTTGACTCCCTTTTTCAAAAGGACAAGTGTCTGGCTGTGTGGGTGCTTCCGTACATTCAACTCTTTTTCGAGCAAATCCTATTCAGTGGCCCACCCATAGGGAATTCATATTAACATGGGCCCTTTTAAAATGCTACTCTAGCTCCTGGAGCCCCTGTGTGCTAAATGATTTTCAGTATTAAATTGCATTTAAAGTAAATACTAAATGCGTAAGTTTAATTTAGCATTTAGCTTGTAAAAAATATAGCATCTTGATGAGTAAAGCCTAATCATGGATTGCACAATGTATGTACACAGTGAACCTCCAGGTGCAGAGTTGCAGTTTAACAATACAGTATTATGCTACATTTTCAAAAAACCTTTTAACAACAGACCACCCTCTCTGCTCCTAACAATGATCAGCCAAGTCTGTGACAGGGCCATGGCTCTTTCCTTCCCTATAAAGGGTTATGATACAGTTGTTTGTGTGTGGCCTTTTTTGAATGAATCATGTACCATACAGGTTTAAGGGAATTCCACTGCACAATGAAAGAAGCCAGGAGCCCTTCTTAGTTAGGTTTGTAAGCTCACTAGGATATGCTTGCACGTCATCTACAGTTCATGTGAATTGTTAAACCTCTTTAAACTTATTAAGCCTAACTCAAACCTATCACGATTAGGTTATAGAACTGAATTTTTAAAAAATATTTAGATATTCAGTGCATTAAACATTTAATTATTATTCATGTAAGTGAAAGTTCAAGTATTTTTTTTACAGATTAAAACTAAAATGTATTTAGATTAAAAAAAACATGTTTTTATAATATTTTTTTATTTTTGTGATTAAATATTTGGTTTAATATTTAAACATTATTAATGATTCTTATTATCTATATTATTACAATATAAATATAAGTTAAGTCCATAGGTAAAAAAAATCGTGTCTGTAGGGATTGCAACCGGAGTGTTCGGCAACGAAATATTCAGCGAAATATGGCAAAAAAAGCTTCTGTTGGTGTTCAGGCAGCAAAACTAAGCGAAAAGACACCGAAGAAATTGACGAGACGTTAGTTCTTTTTACTGTACCGAACAATGATATGACGCAATCAAATAGCAACCAGCGCAGAGTGAGAGGCGCGCACTCTTTATTCTGCAGCACACACATCAACAGTGTGGAAGCATTTAAACTGTCCGAGAAAAACGCAAAAATCATTACAAGCACCGACAACGAGAGAATGTTTAGGACTGCATCGCATGTCTAAAATGAGAAGAGGAAGGGGTGATTGTTCCTGGTTACTATATGATGATTAAAATCGCAAAATGGCCTTAAACAATTAGTAAATAAACTGCAGAACTTCATGTTTTCTAATACCGCACGGACAGGTCATTGTATTATGACAGCGCTGCCTGCAATCGAACTCGCAGCGAATGATCCAGTGTTGCCAACTGCTTTCTATTGAAAGTAGCTAAAACTGGTAGTTAAATGTCACTAGATGACATCACAATTGCAAATTCACTGATCTATATAAAGATAAATGTAGATCAGAGGCCAAGATGAGAACTTAGATAAGGTTTGTCAAAGAAGTTGCTATATTTGTCCCTAAACTTTTGAAAAAGTCTCAAAAGGGGCGGGGAAGTACAAAGTAGCTAAATTGGCAACATGAGCAGATTCTTGCTTTTGTTAACCCGGGCTTCACAAGTCCAAAGCCCCGACGAGGAGAAATCTGCAGCATGACACGAGGAGTCGTTGCGCAGTCACATTTTTAGAATTTTTACACGGCAGGTGACAAGCGATACGTACGAAGTGTCGTAATGAGATCATTGATAAATCTTGTGGCAACAGAAAAGAAGCATTAATACATGTTAGATTGTAATTGTACTGTGGTTCGTAAAAATAAAATGCGAAGTAAAGGCCCGTGCACACCAAGCACGATAACAAAGATTAACGAAAAGCACCCACCCCCACCATAGCCCCCCGCCACCTAAAAACCACACCTCACTGTTCTCAATATTAAAGAAACCCCTCACCGCCATAGTTCCACACCAAAACGATAAATGATACAGAGCGACAGAGGAACGATATCGGTGTGATCACTTTCAAAACGATTTTTTTTCCCAGCTGATGAACGATAAAACACTGACGGCCAATCAGAATCCATCCTGCTGTAACGCGCGTGCGCTTAGAATAAACAGATGATATCGTCCGCTGGTGTGGACGCTAATATATTTATCTTTATTGTTATCGTTCTTGGTGTGAATGGGGCTTAAGACAATAATAATGATAATTATTACAACAGCTCTGTTTTAATACATGTATTATAACATTCACACACAGTGTTCAAACTAGGATCTGTAATATTTTCTAATGTTAAAGAAGTCTCTTCTCCGTAAGGCTTGTACAGTAAAAATAAAATAAATACATGCCTGATTAAAGAGACCTGTAAGGGGATATGGAGGCAAAAATTTATTATTTTCCTTATAAATTTAAGTATGAAGTTGTGCTTTTTTGGTAGTAGTGTCTGCTTAGCAATTTAAACAAGTTCGTGTAAATATTTTATTGTTGTGTTTTGTAATTGATTTTTTTTGCTTGAAAAAGAAAGACAAAACAGTCAAAGCACATCTTTGGCCCTTGATCTTAATTGATGCAATGGTGAAAAAAAACATTGGCAAAATACATGGGCGGAAAAAACTAATCTCGATAAAAACCGTGTTCGGTATGCGGGCAATTTTTGCCCAGTGTTTTAATTTTGTTCGGTTTCGGATCCCAATGAACCAGAGGTGCCGTCCCCCCGGGTCCTATCGCGAGCTTCGACCACTTGAATTTTCCTTTCGGGGCATCCCGCTTTACCCACGCAGACCCATACCACCGTACTTGTTTGTTGTTTATTTGTAATATGTTTAGCTGCCAACTTATTATTATTAACAATAATTAATTAAATAGACTTACACTGTGTATATTAACGCAGTTGTTAGAAAACATTAAGTCCATATAAGTAAAATCAAAGTCTGTAATTATATAGATTAGAGCTTATTTATTGTTTATTTATTTTCAAAGCATAAAGATTAGGTCTATGTAAGTCAAAGTTTAGGTTAACATTATACAGATTTTACAACAAAGGCTAGGACAACAACTTACTAAACTGTGCAAAAAT
This sequence comes from Sinocyclocheilus anophthalmus, assembly GCA_018155175.1. Classification (NCBI taxonomy): domain Eukaryota; kingdom Metazoa; phylum Chordata; class Actinopteri; order Cypriniformes; family Cyprinidae; genus Sinocyclocheilus; species Sinocyclocheilus anophthalmus. The sequence continues at coordinate 9,892 of JADLZN010007277.1, read as the reverse complement.
GGATCAAAATATTTGGTCTGTATGCAGAGGACACCCTTCTTCTGTATTCACTCACTTGAATGCTTGTGTGGAGATTGCTGTGGCATTCAAGGATCCGCTTGCTGTTGTACCTGCCATATTGCACCACTCTAAACATTCATTACCTCATTGTTTGTCAGGACCAGGGCTGAGCTGGAGCATGAAGCAATTATTGATGGCAACCTGGCAACTGAAGCTAATCTCATCATATTGGATACACTAGAAATAATAGTTCAGGTAATGATAGCAACCGCTATCAATAACTCTCAATATTTTAACACAGAAGACATTATAACTATGATGGTTCCTCTATGTGCCATGTAGACCGTGTCAGTGACTGAGTCCAAAGAAAGCATTCTGGGAGGGGTTCTGAAAGTCCTGCTACACAGCATGGCATGTAATCAAAGTGCCCTGTATTTGCAACACTGCTTCGCTACACAGAGAGCTCTCGTGTCAAAGGTGAGTGAACGCTGATCAGGTCAAAGAGCAGAATTTGCTGTTGAGTTTGTATTGACCAATTTAGCTCCAGCAGATCAATGCAATTTTGCTTGGTGATTGCTCTCTTTACATGAAATGGTGTATGATCTCTTGTGACGGTGTCTAAGTCTGAATGTGCATTTAGTTTCCAGAGCTGCTGTTTGAGGAGGAGACAGAGCAGTGTGCTGACCTGTGCCTGCGGCTCCTGAGGAATTGTAGCAGTAGCATCGGCACCATCAGAGCCCATGCCAGCGCCTCCCTCTACCTCCTCATGAGACAGAACTTTGAGATCGGAAATGTGAGAAACATTTAAACACACTCTTGTCATAATCAGCATAAATAACAGTAGATTGTTTGTGCCCCTCAGTTCTGTACCACATGTACGTATAAGCAAATATGGCATTTTTCATTTCATTTTGTATTATTATATTACTTAATACAACACCATTCAAAGGTGTACACTAAAAACATGCAATGCATGTTGTGATATTAATAGAATGAATAGAATTTAACTGATTTGTTATTACTCACATATTGTAAAATATAATGATTCTGTGATGGCGAACGAAGCGAATTTCAGCGCAGGACTACAGTCTTTAGTGTCCTAATAAGACATGATCCTTCAGAGATCAAGATGCGCGAAACTCGTTTTATTATATATGTAATCAATTTAATAATGACATCATTTATCAGGTTGTTGCTGATATTTGTGGGTTTGAAAACCATTTATGCAAGATTCTTTCATAAAAAAAAAAGCAATAACAAAGTTCAAAAGAGCAGTAGTATTACTATTTTGTAGTATTATAAATGTTTATACTGTCACTTTTAATAGATTTAATGCATCCCTGCTGGGAAAAAGTAATAATTCCCTTCCAGACACAAACTTCTGAACCCACATTTGAACAGTAGGGATATTTATAAAATATATGGATGAGTCCATGATATATTTATTATTTATAAATAGATTTTATATTAGGTATGGATATTAATTAATTAAGTATGTATAAACTATATTTGATTGACTTACCATATGTTTATTACTTTAATTTTTTAAACGGTATTTAGTCTCTGTTTATATGTGAAGAGCTTTATTAAAGGTTTGTTTGTTTGCAGAACTTTGCACGAGTGAAAATGCAGGTGACCATGTCTCTTTCGTCTCTGGTGGGTACGTCCCAGAACTTCAATGAGGAGTTTCTGCGGCGTTCACTCAAGACCATCCTCACGTATGCAGAAGAGGACCTAGAGCTCCGAGAAACCACCTTTTCTGACCAGGTGAGGCTCATAAATCTTTTCCACCCTCTATTTGCTAACTCCTGACACAAAACACTGATTTTGACTCTGGTTTCAGGTTCAAGATCTGGTGTTTAATCTGCACATGATTCTTTCGGACACAGTAAAAATGAAGGAACATCAAGAAGATCCAGAGATGCTAATTGATCTGATGTACAGGTACTGTTTTTACATTGCAGAATGGATCACATCACATTGTTATATTATTCAATACACTATTAGCTCACATGAAATTAACCTAGCATGTAAAATTAATGACCATTATAAATGTCATAAATTTGACATATACTCTATTTATGCTCAAATATATTATTTATTAATAACTACCAACTGTTTTTGTAGTGACAGTTTTTTTTATACACTACAATTCCAAAGTTTAGCATCAGTATTTTTATTTTTTTTTTTTAAGAAATGAATACTTTATGAAGGACACAACATTTTTTATTGTTCAAAAGTTACAGTGAAGACATTTGTAATGTTACAAATATTTCTATTTCAAAATAATGCGTTTCTGAACCTCTTTTCATCAGGAATGTATTGTGGCTTTCCACAAAAATATTAAAGCGCACATACTTATTTCCAACATTGATACATCAATTGAGCATGTTTCTTGAGCATCAATTAGCATATTAGAATGATCATGTGAAAGCTGGGTTAATGGAGAAAATTCAGCTTCACATGAACACATTTTATTTGAACATATTAAATAGAAAACTGTTATTTCAAATTGTTTTTTTGGTCATATTTACTGTATTTATCAAGACAAATGTGTCCTTTCTGTTATATAGGATTGCCAAGGGCTACCAGACATCCCCGGATCTACGATTGACCTGGCTGCAAAATATGGCCGGGAAGCACTCCGAAAGGAATAATCATGCAGAGGCAGCTCAATGCTTGGTACACAGTGCCGCCCTGGTGGCTGAGTACCTCAGCATGCTGGAGGACCGCAAGTACCTGCCTGTGGGCTGTGTCACCTTTCAGGTTCCTGCCGCACCCTGTGACACAGAATCATGTGTCGGTCATTTACTTTTTAATTATAATATATTCATGAGATCTTTCTTACTACAGAACATTTCCTCTAATGTGCTGGAAGAATCTGCTGTGTCAGATGACGTGGTGTCACCAGACGAGGAGGGCATCTGCTCTGGGAAGTACTTCACTGAGGCAGGCTTAGTTGGGTTGCTGGAACAGGCTGCAGCCTCCTTTTCTATGGTGCGTTATTTACTATGTGGTTTAAAAGATCTCTACTTTATTACTATGACTTGGCTGCATTCTGTTTGTTTTAAAGCATAGTTCGCCCAAAAATACTGAACTTCAGGTTGTCTAAGATGTGGATGAGTTTGTTCTTCGTCACAACAGATTTGAAGAAATTTAGCATCACAATCACTTGCTCACCAATGGATCATCTACAGTGAATGGATGCCATCAGAATGAGAGTTCACTAAACAGCTGATAAAACAAATGTCACAATAAATCCATTGTGTAATTGACACGACTAATCGTTCAGTACCTCAACATCTTGTGAAGTGAAAACAGTTTGGTATTAAACAAATTCGTTGTTAGAGGACCTTTACACTTTAAACAGTTGCGTGGGTTCTCTTTTTCCGGTGTGATCAAATAATACAAGTCCTCTATCCATAATATTGCTTTCTCCACTGAAAAAAAGTCTGTCGAGAAAAATGGTGCACCAGAGTATCAAACGGCATTACAGAAGTAAAAAATAGTCCAGAACAGTTCTAACAGACAAATATGTTGGTGGCTTTGATGGAGAGGACCACGGGAGGAGGATGACTTTTTCACGGAGGAAGAGGCTTATTAGGATTGTGGGACCATATTTTGCCCAGACGCAACAGTTTTAAAGTGAGATGCCAATGATGGATTTTGTGTCTTACAGACATGCTTTTTTTTTTGTTTTTTCTTTTCAGACTAAGTGCTGGACTGGAGCGATCGTCGATCACTTGGGAATTATTGCTGAGTTTTAGCCAGGCTGTTTGGATTCTCATTTTGATGGGCACCCATCACTCTAGAGGTCCATTGAGTCGCCAAGTGATTCTACATTTCCCAAATGTGCCCCAATTCATTAAGAAAAAAACTCCTTCGACATCGAGCAGGTGAGTACATTTTAGCAAATTTTCATTTTTGGGTGAACTATTCATTCAATTTATTTGATTGCTATGTATAATAATATTTAGCTTGTTATAGCAGCGTTTAGTAGCTTATTTGCCTTTTGGTAATATATAATATAATATAATATTTGTATTTAGGATTATTTATTTTTTGATTTTCATTCTTTAGTTCATTTAAATACTCCTTGAGTATATACAGTATTGTGCAAAATAAAAATATTACATTTCAGTAAACTCACATGCAGTCATTTAACTGTATTACATCATATTGTTTTATACCGCCTCATGAGCCATTCTTATGGTTATTTGTCTCCAGGCTGGTATGTACGAAGCAGTGAACGAAGTCTACAAGGTGCTCATCCCTATTCACGAGGCCAACAGGGATGCCAAGAAATTAGCCACTATTCATGGTAAACTTCAGGAAGCCTTTGGGAAAATTGTACACCAGGTAAATGCTTATATTAAAGGTGTAGTTATTAATCTTTTGGATCCTAAAATAAATGCTCTGTGCTTAGCCTTTTCGTGCTGTATAAGACACCAGGACTTTGTATTATTGCCCTAGTAGGACAAAGCAACAACCTGCCAGAAGTCTAACTTGGCAACATTTTGCTTGTGTATACACATCAACGTGATTTATGTGTGACACGTGAAGAGTCTTTGCATTATCAAGACTGCATGACTATGTCTATCTCTCTTATATCAGAGTGAGGTGCTGTGGATGTGAGCTTTATTTAGTGAGATTTCCTGGGCATTATGAATAGTATTCACACTGAGAATTATAACTAACGATAACTATATTAGCGTCTGCACCAACACACAGTCTGTTTATAATAATTGTGTGCTTAAATGCTCAAGTTGTTTTTTTAGTATAGAAATGCAAGTATCGTTTTATTAACATTTTATCAATGTTTTATCATTCATCAGCTAGAAAACCAGCCAAAAATTATGAAAGTGATTCCAACAATGTTGATCCTCGGTCACGTTATCATTTTGGTTGTGGTGTGGACTCCACTATTCTCTTTGGATTAGACTGATTATTAAAAATGTATACTTATAGTCCTTGGTGTGAACGGGCCTTATATCTTGCTCATGCATAGCATTGAGCAACTAGTTTTGCAGCATTAACGTTATTGATATTATTGATTTCTGAAATTGAGTGACTGGTTGAGGAGAAGCGTGTTATAACTTTTGAGAGCAGCCAGAGTTGACATTTACATACACTGAAAGAGGTGACCAGAATAAGATGACCCTTTTGACCTGGGCTAGAAGCAACCACAACCACAATGCAACAAACACCTTAGCAACTGTATAGAAACTTCCTGGCAACAACCCAGATCACCTTAGCATCATGCAACAAGCAAACGCGTGTAATTTTTTTTTTCTTTTCAAAATGTGTAGATATATTATTGCATGCAGTATATACAGGGATGAGGAGTCTTGCATGGAGAGTACAGTGACAGTCTAACAAATACACTAGAGTTCATAAGTTTGGAGTCAGTAAGATTTTTAAATTAAAAAAAAAAAAGTTTTTGAAAGTGTCTTTTATTTGAATCAAAAATACTGTAAAAAAAAAAAAAGAAGAAAAGTGTGTAAAATATTACAATTGAACAGGAAAAATTCATTTTAATAAATTTGTAAAATAGTAAGTTTAATTCCCACGATGGCCATTATCCAGTCTTAAATTGACATTGATATCTCAGAAATATTGACACTATGCTGAATTTGGTGCTCAAATCAAAAACAAAATTAAATAAAAAAAATTTAACGATGTGTATACACAACACAGACATATACATATATATATATATAATATATATATATAATATATATATATAATATATATATATATATGTATATATAAATACACACACATATATATATATATATTAGTGCTGTCAACACATAATTTTTAATTTTTTGTCATAAGTTTTTAGTGCAAATGTGTTTTATGTGTATATTAGTTATGTATATATAAATACACAGCACATAGCAGTATATATTTTGATACAATATTTACATTGGATACATGTTATATTTTTATTCACATCATTTGCTTCTAAATAGATATTTAGATATAAACATATATATTTTCTGAAATAGTATACATGCCAGTGTGGTATTTTTCTGTAATATATTAATTTTAAATCTTACTTGCCCCAATAATTTTAAACAGCAGTGTATGGATTTTCCAGAAACAAGTGTTCCCTAATGCTTTGCAGTCACGTGGAAGGGTGAATTGTGACCTGGTAGGTGGACTTTGCTGTATTCTCTGCATGTTATACAGAGGCAAACGGCTGGCGAGGTAGGTGCAGAACCATGGCGAATGCTTGTGACATTATTGAAGTGCAAGTGTGGGCATGTATAAGACTTCTTTGCTGTGAATTTGACAAAACCTTTTTTGAATGGACATTTTAGTTCTTGGCCATCCCTCTTCTGTGCGGGAATGCTGTCCAGTGCAGGTTGTGGAGCAGCAGCATCCCGCTCCTCTCTCTCCCTTCGGTACTTTCTTGAGCGAAAACAATGTTAAAGCATTGTCATTGTTGCAACGGCCAAAGGCATGGGGTAGCACTGTGACAACTAATGCGATAATTGATACGCATAGCAAGCGTCATTTCACCTCATCGTTTCTCTCCTATGTTCATCAGTCTGCCATCTTTGTGCTTTGTATCATGTCCAAAAAAGCACAGGGCGTTTCAGATTTAATTTAGGTGAGACATGGAGGATAACCCTTGAAGGAATGGTTTGCCCAAAATGAAAGTCTAAAAAACAATCTTTTACGCCCTCTGGCGTTCCAAATGTGTAGGACTGTCTTTGTTCTAATGGATCATATAAGAAGATATTTTGAATATTAATGACTGGATCGTTGAGTCAGTTTAACTTGAAAAGTGAATGAGTCAGATTCATAAGTCATGTATATTATGTGAACTGGATCAACTAAGTCATTGCAAAGATCAGCCTCAAAATAACAGTTTGACACTTAACCCTTTTATTACACTTTTTCTTGTTTTGTTTTTTGACAGCTTGACAGCAATGGTCCTCATTTATTTTCATTATAGAGTGCAACAGTCATGTTCTGGAAGTATAGTCCCAGTGATTGTCTCCATAGGAGAATTGATTTTTAATGATAACTTACTGTGAGCTCAGAGGTTGCTAATGGATGGCATATGCTTTTGTTAGTCATTAGTTCACACATTTCAACATTCTTTTTAAGCAGTCTTTTTTTGGCTGTACCTGAGTTAAAAAAAAAAAAAAAAGAACACGAACGCAGGCGAGTGACATAAGCGTCAGTATTTTCTTCGTAAGACACAAACTTGTACCTTGTCGTTTTGTCCAAATTGCCACTTTTTTTATTTTTTTTACTTCAACATTAAAATGTGAATTTTCAATCGCAGGCTGGAATCATTATTAACTCACTATGGGAAAAAATAGGAATGTGAAAATGCTTCCGGCGCCTAACTTGCCTGAAAAGTAAGAGTACTATTAGTACATTTTAAAGAAAGATAAAATAGCCAATAGGACGTCTTAAATATAATTTTTGGGTTCCACAGAACGGGAGAAATAACAGCATATGGGTTTGGAATTACATGAGTGTGAGTAACCAATGACAAAATTATTAATTATGGTATCCATTTACAAAATCAGCTAAATGGAGACTATGCAGAATTCTTTTATTTTCTTTTTTTTCATAAATTATGCTTGTTTTTTCTTCTAAAGGGATATCATGGTGAGCATCGTTTCAAAACATTTACATTCAAAGTGATGTCCAACTGACCTTCTCTTTATACAAGTTTTTTATTTCATTGCAAACTAAATCGACCCCTGAGTTCTCATTTACACCAATTTGTTTGTATACTAGTATTAATCTTACTTTTATTTATTGCATGGCAGCGACTCAACAAAACCTTCATAATTTTACACTTATTGCAGCATTATACCAGGAATGCATTACACTTTCTCTCAACTGTCCATTTAATAAAGACCTTTAATGCACTTTTCTCTGCCTGCTGCTTCTTCATTGCATACTTATTTTTGAGTTTGTCTTTTGTGTTTGCATGTTTTTTTCTTTAAGTATTGATTCATGGTAGTATTGCTGTTTGTTTGTTTTGTGTGTACGTGTTTTGTTAGTCAGAAAGAGTTTCCTGGTTTCCTGATTAAAATGTTCTGTTCTCTCCTTTTTTATTTCCCTGGTTGCTGACCCCTCCTCTTCCCACTTTAATTATTGTGTCTTGTGGTAAGTTCATAGTCCGAGGGTTTATTTCCATGACGTTTATGACTGAAAAAAACATTCGCAATGAACCAGAGAGGGGCTGAACCATCTCAGACACCTGGTATCCAGACCCACACAATCTGAAAGTCACAAGCAGAAAACTCAACACATTGAACAGAACTGGAACGTCCATCATTCACACAGTTTTATGCATCTTTTATTCCTTACTATTTATTTATACAATGTTTTGACTCATTTAAATATGCTTACTTAACTCGAATGCTCTATTTAACTAGTTTTTCATTTAGGCTTATTGATCATTTGTTTACACCCATTTTGAACAGATATATATATATATATTTTAATGTGTTACTTCACTTATGATAGATGTGATATATTGCATAAATTAAGAGAATTATTATGGAAAATATTTCATCTCGTTATCTAAATTTGGGCTGTATGGTTGGTCTGCTTTGGTTCAGCCCGTATCTGCACCTGATTAATGCTTCACTTCCTGTGTGTAGAGCACTCAGACATGTTCCCGGCTCTGTACATACAGTGGTGTGAAAAAGTGTTGACTGATTTCTTATTTTTTTTGCATGTTTGTCACACTTTAATGTTTAAGATCATCAAACTAATTTAAATATTAATAAAAGATAACAAGTGAACACAACATCCAATTTTTAAATGAAGGTTTTTATTACTAATGGAAAACAAAATCCAAAACTACATGGACCTGTGTGAAGAAGTGTTTGCCCCCCTGTTAAAACTGTAGTTTATCACACCTGAGTTCAATTTCTCTAGCCACACACAGGCCTGATTACTGCAACACCTGTTCGCAATCAAGAAATCTCCTAAATAGGACCTGCCTGACAAAGTGAAGTAGACCAACAGATCCTCAAAAGCTAGACATCATGCTGAGATCCAAATAAATTCAGAAACAAATGAGAAAGAAAGTCATTGAAATCTATCAGTCTGGAAAGGTTATAAAGCCATTTCTAAAGCATTGGGACTCCAGCGAACCACAGTGAGAACACGGTTTTCCACCACGATATACCCACACTCAGTTTTTACTAACTGTGCTTCTATGGCATATACCCTCGGTCTCCTATGCTAATATAATTCTATCTGACATTCTATTTATTATTGATCCATAACGTGTTTCAGTTGATCGTTCTGTATTAGGCTCAGCAGAGCACCTTTACTTTTCTCAGTAGGAGCCTTGACTACTTAGTTCCATTCTTGGTCTCTTATGTGGAGTACAGGTGTTAAATTACTCTTTAAGGACATCAGGGTTACTCTGGTCTTCTTCTGTTAGTGTCATTCCTATTGCGTAATGAAAGTTTTTCAGAGATAATTTAGAAATTTCCCACTCTTCTTTGGCTCCAAGCTGCACACCAACTGTCCTCTAAGCTTGGGATCAAACTTATTTAGATTTTGTGTCTATGTGGAGATGCTCACTTCTTCTTCTTTTTGTTTAAATGGCTACTAATGCTAAATTCCATCCAAGTAATAAACAGTTGATGGTTTTGAAATAAGCTAGAAAGCCCGTGTTAATCAATCAAGAATACAGTAAAAAAAACAGTAATATTGTGAAAATTACAATTTAGATTTTCTAAATAAACTTCTCAATTTTCATGGGGTCGGGGTCATGACATGAATTTTTTTAATTTTTATTTTAATATGTTCCTTAAGGTTTACTTATAATGAAAAATTATTATTTTAAACCCTCAGTCGGACCCTCTCTCTAAAATGACTTGTTTTAAGAGGCGGG
>JADLZN010007276.1:0-25759 GCA_018155175.1 Sinocyclocheilus anophthalmus | reverse complement strand
CCACTTTGGAGGTGTCAGTGTAGCCTTCACCTTCAGTGGCCCCGGGATACAAGGTCATCTTGAAGCTGAACACCTCTTCTCCGACGATTGACACCGCCTGGTAGTATTCACAAAAATAGGACTGAGCACAAAAACCTGCCATCTGCAAACATGCCAAAAACAATATAACTCACCTTCTTATGGATGGTCTTAGGGTCCACATCAAGAACCACAATGTCACGCAGACGGGCAAAAACGTCTGTTTCTTTGGCCTGGACCACCACACATGCATCGATGCCTGACATAAATGAAAGAAACATGTTTGGTTAACTTGCAGAAAATTAATAAATAACAGAGTGTGATCATTTTAAGATATGCTGACTTTTAAGGACAGACACTTTAGTTTTTTCTACCTTGAACCCGGATGTCAGCAATGTTGCTTCTGTCATCGCAAACAGACACTCTGAAAGAGCCGAGTACGGCAGACAGCTTAAAGTTTACAACACCAGAGTCCTTCGAACCCTTAGACACTAACAAAGCATAGACACTCCAGTTAAAACACTCTAACAAGACATAACGTGACATATCTGAAAACAGTACTGTCTGCAACATGCTTTAACACAAGCAAAGCAGATACTGTTTCAGACCCCTGTTAGTACATGGCATGTCAAGACCAGTGCAAAGGTCAAGAAAAAAATTAGTTACCCATGAAAAAACCTACAAAGCGGAGACAGAGACAACATGGACGCATGAGCAATATTTAGGGTCTACCTAACAATTTGACAACAATCAAAACACATTTGTTTTCACACCTTTTCAATATAAAATGTGTAAAATGTGTAATGTTGTTCACACCTGTCTTCCCTGCTGCTGCTCTCGCAGCTTGTCTCTGGGTTTCTCTGTCTTTAGAAGCTGTGAGGTCTTGTGGTATTGCTGAATTCATGTAGTTGATGGTAGACAGCAAAGCTTTAGTGTGCAGCAGGAAGTCTAGCGAGGAAAACTCCACCTGTTAAATAAAGTAAATGAAATGAAACCATTTTTTAATTTTTGTTTCTGAATATAAAAATAATAATGTAATCTTGTGTAATAATGTAACATATTTGTGTGTGTGTGTGCATATATATATATAATATATATACAGTATATATAAGTAGGTGTTTCTTTTTTTTTTTCTAAAGAAATATTTCTACCAAAATTTGTCACATTTTTTACCAACAATATGACATTCAATTCAATAATTAAATGAATAAATATATATTAAATGAATAAATACATTTAACAAATTAGCAAACAAATATAAAAACAAATGCTAGGATTAATGGCATTCAATTATATGGAACTGTAAACTTAAACATACCTTCAGTGTCTGTTCTGTATTATTAAATAAGGTGTGGAAGCTGGGTCCATTGACATCAGCCTAAACGACACAAAAAAGCCACGCAGACCAGCACAAATTAAACCACTCAGCTAAAACTACCCATTTAAGAGAGTCCTTTATAGAGTATTTGATAAGCGAAATGCTCATGTTTACTTTGATGTACTCCACTTTCAATAGATCAGAGCCATGCTTGTCTGAAGAGGTAATTAGATGAAGTGGCTGATTTTGCGCATCTGAAACACATACACACAAGAACGGCATCCCTGAAACAACATGAAGTACTTCAAACAACAAAACCTTGGTCAAACTTTGTGTGTGGGCCTGTACCTTTTATCTCGCAGTAGTCCAGGCTGATCTTGCGCAAGTAAGATGTTACTGTGAGATCGAAGGTTCGCATCTTGCCCTCCGCACCCAGTTGAGACACATTAAGAGCCAATATGACATCCTCCTCAGCGGCCTGCCTCGTAAGCTCCAACAACACCTACACACATACACACATATATATATATAGACACATACACATCACTTCACACTGAAACACACAATGGTCAACACAAACATGAACAGGAAATCATACACAAAATAATTGTCATCAACTGATGGACTCCTGAATGATTTTTTTTAATGAAATATGGGGATCTTGCACCCACTGATGACAAATGGGTGTGTCAAGGGATGCAGAATAACGTACCGCTTTGACTTCAAACTGAAACTGCACTTCGGTCAGTTCCTCTAAGGTTGATTTGAGAGAGTTTTCATCTGCAGATTTCTCACTGGTGTCTTCATCAGAGTCTGAACAGAAAAGGTGTGAATACATAAACAGCGAGAAAATGTGTATAATTATATGAATAGAGTCAATTAAAAACAAAATACTTCTGTGGTATTCATTTAAGATTTTTTTTTATCTGAAAGCAAGTGTGAGCGTCCAGATGAATTCTGACCTGACTCAACAGTATAGGACAAAACTGTGGGGTCTAAACCCAAGACCTTTGGCCTGGCATCAGACAGCGGCATCCCCAATACCTTCAGAGGAATATCATCATTATTATACAAACAACAGGAAATGTAATTTTCTCTGTTTACTTCCTGTACATATGCAGAAAGCTCACACTCTCAACCAACATTAAATATTTTTGTGGCAAAATTGAGAAAACATTTAAATCTGTATAATTGATTTAAACATGGAAAAATGTGTTAAAGGAAGCTGATTATACTACTGTCTTACTGGTTAGAACTATTTAGAATTGGTCGCACTGCAGTCAACATTACCCGTTGTAGTCAACAGGTAACATTTTTGTAAGAAAAAAAGTTTCTACTATACTTTTAACTAGTTCTATTAACTACAATTTTACCACTAACTGCTCAAAAGTTGTGAGGTTGGTAGCATTTAGTTAATGTTTTTGAAAGAAGTCCATTATGCTATGCAACTGCATTTTTGATAAATACCGTAAAACACAGTAATACTATTAACTATATTAGAAAAAAAAAAAAGAAAAAAAAAAAAAAAAGACCAAAAAAAATGAAAAAAACATAAAAATCAAAAAAAAAAAAAAAAATAAAAGTAAAAAAGACCTTAAATAGGTTTCGTTTGATACATTTTAAATATAGTACATTCCTGAGGCAAAGCTGATTTTCAGCAGCCTTTATTTCCAGTCCTTCAGTAAATCACTGATCCTGAGAAAGCATTCTAAATCATAATAATCTGATACCTAATAGCATTCTGATGTATGCCAGAAGATTTCTTATTATTATCACGGTATCCATGTTTTTGGTGGAACCCAGTGATATCTACATTTTAAGGATTTTTGTGAATAAAATGCAAAAGAACACATTTATTTCAACCGATAGATATTTTTTAACATTACATTAGGTCTTTACAGTCCTTTTAATATATCGTATTCATAAAATAATTTGCGAAAAAACAATCTAGTTCTCTGGGATTCTATTTACACTAATTAAATAGAACTTATTTTATTACGATATGCTATTTAACGTGCAAATAATGTGGCTCGATTCTATTTCACATAACTAAAAATTATTTTTACATTTTTGTTTCTTTAAGTTACACTATAAAAATCCCTTGTTCTTTGCATCAGGTGTAATAGTAGATATGTTACAGTGAGTACCAAAACTGGCAGATTGGTTCCCTCATTATTGTAGTGACATTACAAACAGTTATGCTAATACATATTGAGTGTAATTATCATAGTTCTTAAATCCTAAATGTGGATGCGCATTCATATTAGGACAATAAAGCCCTGCCCTACCCCCACCCCTAAACTCCCTAAACACTTTTTTATTACATCCCTCGCAGGCACTTTATTCCATTTTTGAAACATTCTTTCATTGTTTATTTACTAAATGTCTTCCTATCTGATATGTGATGGTAAAGAGAGAAGACTGACTTCGGAACAGCGATTCGACTCGGGTCATCATTTCCAAAAGATTCGCCATGCCTGTACGCCAACTCCACTGAGCCTTTTGTTCAACATGCGTCTTTTGTAATGTTGTCTATGCCAACCAGACATTGGTGAGCAGAGATAGCCTCTGCCAATAAGGTGGGCTATTTGCACCTAGTGTAAATAGACACTCGGTTTTTTTTTATGTTCTAGGTCAGTGGTTCTCAAACCAGTCCTGGAGTACCCCCAGCCCTGCACATTTTGTATGTCTCCCTCATCTATCACACCTGATTCAACTCATCAGCTTATTAGTGGAGACTGCAAGACTTGAAGTGGGTGTGTCAGATATAGGGAGATATACAAAATGTGCAGTGCTGGGGGTATTTCATGGAGAGGTTTGAGAACCACTGTTCTAGGTGATGATATCAAGAACACCCTTCAACATTTGCTTTGCAAAGTAAACTAGTAAGGGCTTTTTCTTGTTTGTTGAGGCAGCATGTTCACTAATAAGATACAGCACAGGGCTCATTGGGTAGAGAGACAGTGGATAATGTCTTTCCTGAGCTGTGTAATCTGTGGAGACTGAAGCTGCACTGTTATGCTCACAGAGCAACTTTAGGAACTAAATATAAAAGCAAGCAGCATTTCAGACTTAGCACATGACTATGAAAGCAATAAGTACACTGCGATTAGTTTTACAGGCTTGAAATACTCATGGCTTTCAAAAAAACAACAGCAATGACAATAGAACCAAATACCTGTGTTATTCATGAGTCAAGACTTATTAAGTGTGAGAGGAAGCAACACATCAGCTAATACAGATAGACTGTGTTTTTTCATTTGAAGAGTATCTTTGTGTTTTCTGACCTTTTCTGTGGGTGTGCTAGGGGAGATGAGGTGACTGGAGGGAGAGGAATCTGTCCGGCGCAGGGCTCCAGAACACCCTGTGTGTGATCTGAGAGCACCGGTTGATTTTGAGTGCAAGTGAAATTTGCAGTGATTGTTTGATTTTGATCGAAGAGTCAGAGGTTTCGTGAATTTAGTTTGAGTATTTGGATTTGTGTTTAAGGTTTTGAGAAAATGAGTGGTGGTTTCAAGAAATGTGTTTTAGCAATTCAGAAAACCTGTAAGACCCGAGATATTTGATTAAGAACGTAAATCAAGTCAGTTCTGATTCCATGTTATAATGACTCAGACTCTGTTGTGCCATTCAGTAGAGCATGTCTCTGAAATACCAGCTGTATTATTGTTGATTACTGTTTGCAATATTAATGTTCCAACACCCTGCTGTTTATAACCCAGCTGACTTCTGTTACTCATCATCATAAGATGGACAGGGATGAGGGTTGGACATGTTTCTCACATGGATTCAGTGACAGTGAGCCATGCATTACTTCAGTGTGTGAGTCTCCTCAACATAAACATTTAGCCTTGGGTTAGAGGCTCAGTATATAAATACAGTCAGAAAACAGAGAAGCACTCGTTTCACTGCAGCTATTTTCTGTCTTTTTTCAGTCTCTGACTCAAGCTGAGTTGTGGTCTCAGTGATGGTGTTTATTCTACCAGAGGTTCATTTCAAACAAAGCAGTGAGCCTTTAAAGGGTGTAGTTATTTTGAATCCATTTGATTGTGTACTTAAAGCTTAATGCTGCCACCACACTGGCACACAACCCCAGGATCCTTAGACACTGAGACTCATCTTCTTGTCATTAACCATAGTCTCCACAGTGTTTTCATGTCATGTTGTGTGTCATTACATACTTGGCAGATGGTCCAGTCTTTCACTGCTGTTTTTACGGTACATTTGTCAGTCATGGATTGATGTGTTGGTGTGGTGTGGTTAGGGTGTGTGTGTGTCTGGGTAACCTGGGGGAATGCCCTTATAATGGTGCCCCGTGCGCTCGCAGACAGAATCGCATGGGAGAATCCTGGCACATTGTAATTGCCCGTATGATTTAGTGCATCTTCTCATCTGGCTTTAGCTTCAGAACCCACATTTTATATTGGACATGATGAAGTAAATCTATGTTCATCCACACATTTCTTTTACCTTGTGTGGTTTTGTTCATAGTTTTTGAGGATGATATATATATTGAGACTAATCCAGCTAAAAATACTATACAGACATAATCCATTAAGGCTGTAATGATATGAAACATGAAAACATGACCTCCAAACACAGTTCACTCTCAAGCTCTGCTGCTTTTTATCAGCACGTCCTTGGAAAGCTAAGCAAACACTTAAATTAGTCTCCATGTTCATGTTTTGTTCTTTCTCAAAGGAACCATTATGTAGGGTTACTTAATGTAGTCATACAGGCTCACATTTTTCTCTGCTCATGAAGTACAGTCGTCGTAATGGTTCTGTTCATCCATTCTGACAAAGGGGATTGTGGGAGCTTGAGTGAATGGGGAGAGCTGCTGTTTCAGAGGCATTTGGGGTATTAGAATCCTGTAAATGATGCCTCCACTCTTTGTCATTTTCATTAATGAAAGAGCTGTGAAAGGAGCTATTTATTATGCCTCAGAGCTTGTCTTACAGGTTTTATAATGTCATAAGACCAACAAATGACTCTCTCCTTCACTCACTCGCTCACTTTTCTCCTTCTCTTCATTGCGCTCCCTCTTTTTCTCGGACTACAGCACAGCCTCTTCACCAGCACACACATACATCTGTCTTTTTGACAGCCCTGGTGTTTTGGGGCTACACTAGTGTCCTACACTTCCCCCACCCTTTTCCTCTATTAAATAGTGTTATTGTTTGGAGCGAAGCTGTTCGGAGAGACAGGAGAGAGTCCTGCCACTCTCCTCAGACTGGGGATTAATCTCTGAGGGGTCGCTGTCAAGACAAGAAGGAGAAGAGAGAAAACAGTCCTCTGTGATCAGCTGAATCAGACTGAAGCACATAGTGATCTCTGAGTGGTTTAAGAGTTTAAATAAATAGTAAAATTTTAACACTAGTGTCATCACATTGAATTGAAAAAATAGTTTTCACAAAGGGTGGTCGAAAAAAGTCTCGCTCTAAACTTACTCCATGAGCCAACGTTATTGTGTCAGCCTGGTTAGGATGCTCAAATAACAGCAATATTTTCTCAACAAGCTGTGATAGGAAAAAGCGCTATCACCTTTGGATGAAAGAACAAGATGACCTCTGAATTCCTTTAAAAGTACTGAAAGTGACAACAGACACAGGAATTAGCATGTATAAAAGCAGCAATCAGTTAAATAGTAACAGTAATCTGCATAATTTATTCATGTTGTGGTGCATTACTGGGAAACATCTGTTGAGTAAGGCATCTACACATAAGCCTTATTTTATACATTTAGCTTATTCATACAGTACTTTATTTATTTATTGCTCAAATTTATTGCAGTTTAGCACAGTTTATTATAGATTTCAGTGTCTGGTCAAGTTACATTATCATGTGTTGTTGTTGGAAAAATACACACAGTATTTCTGTAAGCCTAAAGTGTATATGCGACCACAATCAAGCCACAATGAGAACATTCAAATTTCATTTGAAATACAAATAGTAATATGTAACAATGTGATTACAGCACCAAATCCACCAGAAACAGATTTTGAAATGTTTATGACAGACCTTGGCTTCACAAAGATTGGATGCCACCAGGGGTTTTTCGCCTCTCATTTGCGAATTCAGCACTTCTCAATTTTTGTGACGCTCTCACTACTTGCTTTGTTCCGCTGTCAATCCCACAGTCCCCGGTGCAAGCCTGCCACTCAGCTCCCATTAAGAATGAATTGGAATTGGTCTCTCATGCTCCACTCACTGCATGCCAGTGGACATGTATGGTTTAAAAGAAACCACATTTTGTATTGCAGTGGTTCTGTGGGTATTTTTATCTTATGACACTTTTATACTGAGGGGGCCCATTTTCGTGATCTCGCCCTGGGCCCCACAAACCCACAGGCTGGCCCTGTTTACTTTTCATTGTATGTAAACATTTGTGTCAAAGTTTCCATTTTGTATTCCAATGTGCATTATCCCAGCATCAGTCAGAGGAGCTCTTACTGCTCCTGTGGTTTATTTCATTGCAAAATAAGCACAGAAAAAAAGTGATCCATGTTTATAATCCCTGCACAAACCCAGAGGTTCCTCTGCCTTTAATCTACAGGACACTCTAATGGCACTTTTTTTTCACAACTCTGCTCGGCTCGGCACGGCTCAGTACGGCACAGCACTGCTCGGTTTGCGTTTCCACTGCAGTTAAGTACCGCTTTAGGAGTGGGCGGGATTATTCACATGTCGTTATAGTTGCGCCGCCTGTACTACCACGACTCCTAAAAAAAACTTCTTCATTCCACGTCGCCCCATTAAGCTCTTGCTGGATCCGCTCCTCTGATATCAACCAGAGGACCGTATGTTCTTCCGCAACAGACAACAAAACTTTTTGGTTGTTAAAAAAAGGTGCGCTCGTTCAAAACAGTTGCATTCGATGCTTCGCTGACTGTGCTGATTTAAATCTAGCGGTTCTTTTGTGTTGTGTCGCAAGTTCAGTGACGCAGGTAGAGACGATTCTCTCCGGCCAATCAGTGAACAGCAGAGTTTACACGTCACGTTTTGGTAACTGTACGGTTCACTTGGAACCCCAACCGAGGTGGTACTAAAAAAAGTACCAGGTACTGTACCAGTGGAAAACCCCCAAAAAGTGAACCGTACCGAGCCGTACCGTGCCGTACCATGCAGCGGAAAAGCGCCATATGATCCTCTAAGTGGGTCTGGTAATAAATCACTTATACGTCAGAGCTGAACTTAGCATGTACTGATCTCTGAGCACATGTGAGGTTAGTTTTGTCTGTGTCAGAGGCATGGCTGGGGCTGTAGATACATTTCATATGTTCTTGAGCTTAGCACTATACTAGACTAAATCCACTGACCTCAGACCTGTTCTTCCACTCCAACAATCCAGCATTTGTAAGATCCCTTTTACATTTCAGACTCAACAGTGCACCTTATAAAACCCAAGAAGCAACATCAGTTTTATTTTGGCTATTTTGAGAAGCTCTGGTTTTGTAAAAGTTGCCTTGGTGAAGAAATTGGTTGTTTCATTCTCAGTTTCAGTTGCACTGTAAAAAGCAAATGCAGTGTTGCAACCTTAAAGAGCTATTTCTGTGTGATTTGATTCAGTCATGTAAAATCATATTTTTGAGTTGAATAAAATCAGTTTATTTAGACATATTCAAATGAAGCAACAAAACAAACATTTTTACAGTCTGCTCCTTGAGCATCCAACAACAGTGTTTTCTGCCAGTTTCACCAGCCCCCACAACAGACAGAACTCTGTCATCTGTGGTCAACCAAACGAATCCATGGCAACATTTTTTAGATTACTTTTTGGTCAGATGCAGAAGAAATGGGACACTTCTTCTTATGAGAAGATTCAGGGTTTATTAAGAGTTTTTTTGTTTTTTTAAATGAGTCAGTGTGGCCTAGTGGTTAGTAACATGCAAGCACAAGAAATGCTGTTCAATTTAGGCAGTGTCAGCTGACCTCGTAATCACGCCATGATGTGAGTTTGTAGAGTCCCGTGCGTTCTCTCCAAAGTCCTGAATATGCTGTAAAGTTTGGGTCAGTAATTATTTTCATAATATTTTATTCAGAAGGGGACACATTAAACTGATCAAATACGTACATTTTGCAAAAATATATGTTTTTAAATTAAATGCGTTCTTTTGAACGTTTCAATTCATCAAAGAATCCTAAAAAATGTATAAAAGCGCAACCGTTTTCGGTCACACTCTATTGTAAGGTCCAATTCTCACTATTAACAAAACTTTAACTATGACTTTTGCCTCAAACTCCTAATTTTCTGCTTATTAATAGTTAGTAAGTTGTTAAGTTTAGGTATTGGGTAGAAATAAGGATATGGAATGTGCTCATGCAGAATATGTGCTTTATAAGCACTAATAAACAGCCAATATGTTAATAGTAGGCATGCTAATGAACAGATAGTTAATAGGGAGAATTGGTCCCTATACTAAAGTGTTACCCTGTTTTCTACATTGATAATAATAAGAAACATTTCTGCTGAAAATAAAATTACATTTAAAACTATTTAAAGCAGGAAACACATGCTGGTTATGATATTTCCTGAATATTTCATGTTTGTAATACTATATTTAATAAAGCAGCATTGATGAGCTAAGGTGATCATTAATGACAACAAAAAAATTTTCTGCACCCAGGCTTTTGAATAGTAGTAAACTTCCCAACCAGGATTTGTTGGTAGTAGACTCCAGAGAGGTGTTTGATGTGGTGACATTTCTTGTTTTCTTGTCAATGGTGTGTGAGTGTTGATGTGTGCGCTTAATTGTTGTTAGAATATATGAGAAAGACAGCAGCAGCGGAATTTAGAAAGGGAGGTCAAAAAGAGTTATGATGTGTTTATCCAAAATTAACCCTTATTGTTGGAAACAATTTTGCCTTGGAGCATCTAATCACTGCTTGTTAGGGATGTGTGCGTTGGAGTGCAGCAAGAGGGAAAGCGACGATACGAAAAGAAAAAGAAAAAGTAAGAAGAACGAATAAGTGAAAGAGAGATGCAAAGTAATATTCCATAGGGATGATGCTTTGGATATTTCCCCATTTTCAGATAAGGCTGATGAGCAGTGCCCTCCCTTTGGAGACCCTCTGAGTCTCGGCTATGCTTCCATATTAATTAGAATATGAATTATACTGCTTATCTGATGCCTCGTGATGATTTGTACTCAAGGTCTCTTTGCCAATTGTGAAGCTAATGTCAAACAATATTAAACAACTATTTTCAGCCTGCTGTTTTCTCCTCATTTACTTGAGAGAGAGAAAGAACGTCCTCTTTCCGCCGGCCTCTGCCCTGTGTTCAAGAGCAGAGCCATGTGACTGGCTCAGGCAGACACTTTATTCGCTCACAGTATCTGTCAGAGCAGAATGAGAGGCATCCATCATGTGCAAGTAAAACTCTTTCTCTTGCTCATTTCATTCAGTAGCTGGGTTATATTATAGTGTGTGTCCTTTTAGTGTTTGACATCTTAGTGTGTTCTGAGCAACTGTAAAGGACAAGCTTAACTGAAGCCCCTATAAAAGTCATGATGTGTTAATGTCTGTGTCATATATCTTACAGCCTTGAATCACATCATCCACTCCTGTACGGAGCTATGCAATGGCAAGCAAACCTCAACCTAGACTATGGCATTTGTGCTAGCTTTCCCTGATATGGCTGGATTAATTATCTGACTTGATGCAGTTGTGGGTGAGAGAAAAGAAAATCTCCTGTAGATATAGATGTCGAGCCCTAATGACCTTCATGAGCAGGCTGCAGCACTGTGGGTCCTCTGATGGCCATTACCGAGCCACCCGATTGAAACGCTCTGGATGCTCTGATCTCCTCTGTCATGTGGTGGTTTCTACCTTGCTGTACCTTATTCTTTCTCTCTCTTTCAACCCTGGATGTCAGCATCATGGTGTAAACCTACTAGTAGAAAAAAGGCATAATAGTGGAACCTCATTATAGGCTGCTCTGCTGGAGCTCCATCCAGAGCCTTTTGTTTTGGTCTGTAGAGGTCAGGAACTGATTAAAAGTTGAAAAGTGTGGGTTAATCACTGACTGACCCGCTGGGAGCTGTTGTGGCCCTCAGTCCATTTTAATCAATGCGTCTTTAAGATGGTGCAGTAGACTACTCCGCCCACAGTGCAGACACCTCCCTGCCTGTTTCACTGAA
This sequence comes from Sinocyclocheilus anophthalmus, assembly GCA_018155175.1. Classification (NCBI taxonomy): domain Eukaryota; kingdom Metazoa; phylum Chordata; class Actinopteri; order Cypriniformes; family Cyprinidae; genus Sinocyclocheilus; species Sinocyclocheilus anophthalmus. The sequence continues at coordinate 14,284 of JADLZN010007276.1, read as the reverse complement.
TTTTGCCCCAGTGTGTTTTGATTTGATTTGATTTGATTTGATTTAATTATTATTATTATTATGTGGATTTTTTTTTTTGGGAATTTTTTGAGTTGATTGATTGATGTGTTGGTGTTGTGGTGTTTTGTGGTGTTTTGCTGTACCCGCAGGTTGAAGGACTTTGTAATCAAAAAAGACAAGAAACATTAGAAAACATTAACATTAAAGATAAATTAAATAAATTGTGATTTTTTTTTTTAAATAAAATACTCATTGTATGCCTTCTGGCCGTTGTGTTTGTTTTTATTTTGTTGTTGGCTTTTGTTTTGCTGTTTTGTAGTATTTTGTTGTAATGCAGACTATAACATTTTTAAAAATATTTTACAAAGTAACAGATTAACTGCAACAAAAAAAATGGTAATTTGATCAAATACTTATTGCATGCCTAGTCAGTAGTGTTGTTTTGTGTTGTAGTGTTTTCTGATGTTTGGCATTGTAGTGTTTTGCTGTACTGTAGTCTAGTCTAGTGTTTTGACGTTTTTGTAGTGTTTTCTTTTGTGGTATTTGGTTGTAATGCAGTCTGTAAAAATAATGTAATTTATGATAAAATACTTTATTTTGCATGCCTACTCAGCATCTGTTGACTGTGAAAGTGCACAGCTGCAACTAGTTGCCAAGAATACTGTACTTTTTGTGTTACTTTTATAATCAATTATATTCTACAACTTTATTTTAAAGGCCTAATTGGTGAAATGCGCTAATTGGCCTTTCTTTGTCTTGATTCTCTGGCAGAAACCTTGCCTGCCCTCAGCAGCCGAGGCCTATACAGTAGATCAGTGTGTTTATCATGACCCTCTCAGGGATTAGCAGCTAACAGTAACAAACGAATGTGTAAGCGATACCTACTCCTGGTATTTAAGAAATTTTCCCCTGAATAGATCCACCGTCTGTGAATAACAGAATACAGGGATTGCTGTGACTGCCTCTGTCCTTGGAGCCTCAACAATAACACCTCAAGGGTTTGTTTGGATGGTGCAAGCTAAGCATCTGGTCAGGGTGGAGAAGTCACTTATGAGATATTTGCGCCGAGACAGGACAAATGGGCGCTGTACGGTTTTAATCAGATACGGCTGTGGCTGTGCATATTGTGTTGGCTGACAGGGAAGAGTTTTCTTCTGATACGGATATCACCCTCTGTGGTCCGTAGATCCCCCTGTTAATCTCCTGGCTGTAAAGCAACCTCTAACCTTCCTCTTTTCTGTTTATCAAAGCTGCTTGGAGAAAAGAGCAGAAAATCAAGACCCAAAATACAAAACAAACACCATGCTTTTGTTTTTCTGAAGGCTTACAAACCCAGACTGAATGTTAATTCTATCGTGCGTTTATGGGCTTTCATTGGGCAATCGTCCTGTCATTTTCACTTTCGTTAACAAGCCCTAAAAATGCCATGCGGCAGGGGAATGCAAGAGAAGAAAAAAAAAAAAAAAAAAAACAAAACAAAAAAAAAAAAAAAAAAAAAAAAAAAAAAAGACGAGAAAAGGAGGAAGACAGTAGAGGTCCGACCTTTTTGCCTTCCAGCGTGGAAAAAACTGTCAGAATGGTGTGAGAAACCAGAGTGAGAACGATTGAGAAAGAGGAGAGAGATAGAAAGGTAAATGGATCCACCTTAGACTGTCAGTAGATTGATGTTTCTCTGCCCTTAAGGTGAGTATTCCAGGATGTGGGCAAGTGATGTGGCAGGAACCCAAATAAAATGGATGTCCTAGAAGTAAACAAACTCCAAAGAAGGCAGAGAGAAAGACCGCATCAAAACAACACTGTCCCGATCTCATCCGGGCAGAGATAATTGAAAATAAATGATGTGTTGTCGCAGAGGTGCTGCAGACTAAATACTAATTTGTGCCGCAGAGGCAGGCAGGATGCTAAACCAGCATGTCAGCAATGTGAACAGGCTCTAACCTCTCGCCTTCTCTGAGTTGCCCGTCTAATCTTTTTTTATCCATAAATTCAGCGAGGCCAATTTAGATGTTTGCGGATTCACAGGTTAAGCTAGCTCAGAGTCCATATGTGTTAGCTCTGCCAGTAATTGCTTATTTATCCTTTCGTCCTTCCTCTTATCCAAAAGTTACAAGTCAAATGGAGGCTATTTGAGCTGGTGTAGGGTCAGAAGGTTGTGTTTAAATTGTCTGTCAGTGTAGACGTTTTGAGAAGAGAATGAACTTTTCTTAACAAATGTAATCAGGGGGTCTAGAATCCATGGACAAAGCTATCTGTTACCATTCCTGTCTATCTTAGTGGCAGTTCCTTGGCCTCAGGAGTCTTCTGCCATATTTTCTCATTGAGCTTATGATCACTATGAGGCCCCAAGTTCATTTCTTGCTTTTAAGAGCCCCCCAAAAATGGTCAGTATACATACAGTAAACTGTGATCTATTTATAATATGTTAAAACGGTTTTGATTTTATATACTTTTTTCCCCATCAGAATAGGCAAGTCCCTTTTATTTATATAGCTCTTTATGCAATACAGATTGTTTGTTTCAAAGCCGTTTCACAGTAATAAACAGAATCAATGATACACATATAAGACAAATTGAAATTCTGCTTTATCGCAGCCCTAAAAAAGACAATAGTGTCATTATTCAACTCAATTTAGTTAATTGTTGTTTCAATAACGGTGTTTTTGGTTGTTGTGTTTAAGTTTGAGTTTGTGTAATTAGGTTTTTTGTGTTGGGTTTGGTGTTTGTTTGTTGTGTTGTGTTGTTTTTTGTTAAAAAGTCATGTTGTTTATTGTTTTAAAGTTTGTTTTGTTAATGGTATTGTATTTTTTTGTGTTTTTTTTGTGTTTTGTTAAAGGTCTTTTTGTTAAAGTTCATTCAAATTCAGCTTGTAAGCCAGGATAGGATACAAAAGGTAACATTGTCGTTTATCACTCAAGGTTTTTATTCAGTATAGTTCAGTAAGTATGCATGTCGGCATGTGTTGCCAAAAGATACACACCAGTATAGAACAGATCTGATTCCATTATAAAGCAGCTCTATGGAAGACAATAGTGTCATCAATTCAGTTCAAGTTTTATTCTTATTCAGTAGTGTCAGTGCAGTCAAATCAATAATATTACTGAATATTAAAGGGGTCCTATTATGCTCTTGTACAAAGTCTTGATTTTGTTTTGGGGCGTTGTTGTGAGGTACTAGAAAAGGCTCTCTACTAGGTTGTTCAAAAAAACACATTCTTTTCACATATTTGACATATTACAACAACCTGCTTCCCCATGAAGGAATGCAGAATGCTCGGAGATAGTGCCTGTATCAACTGAAGGTCGCCTTTCTGAAATATGAATGTGCTGTGATTGGTAGCTGGGCCAAGTGGGTCTGTCTGGTGTTTGTTGTGATGGCACGATGCGCCTGGTCCGGGGAAAGTCATGCCCCTTACATAGCCGCACTGCATGCGAGCTTCAGTGTAAATATTGCATCAAAATCAAATCAATTTGAGTATGATTAATCCGGATTATTGTAACACGCTAAATTATCTGCCTTGGGAAAGTATGGCGTGATGTCTCCGACCTGTGTGGAGAAACACTCGTTGACTTCTCTAGGGCAGTCAAACAGCCTGTCCCATGAGTCGGTATTTGTGATATCACAAATCTGGGAAAATATGCATTGTAGTCCAAAACGAGTCGTTCGTTGTAGTTTTGAAAAGTGATTTCTGCTAAATAAAATATCTCCTTTTGAATTGAACTTTGAACTTTGTAACTTTGCAGATAATTTTTATGCTCAAACAACAACATTACAGACTAACTAAAGTTGAAAAAGTGAAAAAAGAAAAAAAAAAGCATAATAGGACCCCTTTAAGTGACTTTTAAAGCCCAACTAAGCAAGCCAAGTATACACAACCATATGAATTACTTTACAGAAAAAGATCTGTAGTTATGTCATCTTTCAGCAGATGCTACTTGGCCCATGCTAACTAGCTAACCTTGACCGCTTGATATTCATGACATATCTGCAATTTTTTAGTATAAACTTAAAAAATACATTTCACAGATATCTTACACAGCACACACCCAGTGTACACAGACTGTGACGGACACGTTCACATTTTCTTCAGTGTTCAGTGATGTGCTCTTGATGCTACGCGCTCCCTCAGCCACCATAGCTAATGAGCGTAATGAGGAGCCGGATGGGCAAAGACAGATGATTGGTACGATGAAAGGTAATCCTCCATCAGCAGGGCAATTAGCAGCCGACATTAGACTGAGCTGAGAGCAGTGACGGGGTCTGAGACCTGCCCGACATCTCTGTTTATCAAACAGAGAGGCAAAGATGTGCTTAGTGTGAGTCATCACCCTGTCTGTAGATTGATTAGGGTGAGATTTTTTTTCTTTCTTAGGTATTTGACATTGATAAATTGAGTCACGGGACAGAGGGGTAGCTAAGGACTCAGTGTGTTTACAGTTTGGTGAAGCATGTGGATTTTGTTTAGGAATGTGTCTCTTGGGGCTTTGTTTAGACATCTTTGAAGTCAATGATGAAGGGTTTCCTTTTTGCTAAATGTCCCTGCTTCAAGTCTTTTCTTAACTAGCAAGTGATGTTAGTTTTGTAGTCATGATGAGTAGGTGTCGGTTGGGTTTTAACATTGGTAGGGACATTTTATTCCGTTTTCAGGAGTATAAACATATGCACTCATATAGTACTATAACTTTCTCTCTCCAGAACACAAAAGAAAGTATTTTTAACCCACCCAGTGTCCTTCAAAAGATGTTCTTTTGTGTGATGTAGGTTTGGAACAATGATGACAGGATTCTTTTTATTATCATTTTTGATGAACTATCCCATGTATATGTGTATATATATATATCTATACGATATATGGAGGTATAATCTTGGTGCACTGGTAACACTGAAATTGAAATGTAAGAAACAATAATAATGTTTTTCTAGTTCTTGGTTGTGATTTAGTTTCCTTTTTGATGTCATGGCTCAAAAAGAAGTAATAAAAAGCACATTAGCAAAACACAGGCTTCAATTCAGAATTCAAGCAACATTTTACTAATTTTCTTATTAACAGAATTACACAGTACCCACTCATCTATATAAAATAACCAAACAAACAAACATCTCCACTGCTGATCAGCTGTTCATGTCTGATGTTTTTATAAATATATTTGTCTACTACCTTTTATACACTAAATAAAAGTATCCAAACAATGCACTGGAGTTTGGTGAATGTATATAAAAAAATAATTTTATACAGTATAAAAATATTTTAATGTGTTTTTATAGCATTTTGATTTTCTCTAAGGTGCACATGCACAATGAAGCTCATACAGTGTCCTTAGACTTTTAACTGTTCACTTATTTTGTAAAGGTAAATACAACATACACATTTTGCACTTAGGTAAATTGCATGTAATATTTATATTACATTCAGTCACTATTTAATCCTTAGATATTTTGGTAGGAATATTTCAGTAGTCTGTTGGTTTAGAAAGAACATTTCTCTAGCCTTGAAACCCAAATCTATACACATGGACTAAAGCTAATAGTGTTTTGAATTTATATTGCTGCCCTGATAAATGTTGCTGTTTGAAAAGTTTAATAAGTATAAAAGGTCCCATATCCCCTAAGGAGAAATAGCGCACTGTTAAATGGGTTGAGTGTAAGTTTGTCTTATTTGTGAGATTGCATCAACCTATTGTTCAAGGAAGCTGAACTATCGGGAGCTTATTGAGCGGTTGATGCTTGACTGCTCTGCTTCTGAACAGTGAGTTGGATAATCTTAACTGATCCTGAAATAGAGAAGCTGGGTGCTGTATTACCATTCACACAGTTTCTACCTGTTTTCAACCTGTAAGTAAGAAATACATTTTCACGCCACATATGGAGTGCGCATGTTTTGCTGTGCTATGAAGATAGGCCCTTAGCAGTTCACAGTGATACATCTCAGATTGCTTATGTTCATGTTGTTCTAAGAAAAACATAATGTAGTAAAAGTCATCCAGGGAAGTGCCAATGGGAAACACTGCTTATGTCAATGAGGCCTAGTGATGTTGTTGCTTGATAATATACATTAATATGTGATAGTACGGTGTCTTTGCTCTCTTAACATGGTATTTGTTTTCTTTTTTTTTTTGCTCACCTCCCACTGATGACTCCCATTTACGTAATAAAAAAAGTGTCCCTGGATACACAACACTGAATTAATGGTGACGATGACAAACTATAATAAGCACCAGCTGTAGTTCATCACAATCTGCCAGTGATATATCAGTGATACTTGTTCACACCATATTTCTTTGGCTCCCAGGCTGCGTGCGAGCTGCTGATATGAGGGGAGTGGGTGGAGGGGGGGCGGTTGGGGTGGTGGGTTGAGTTCTTGGACGGTTTTTAGGGTGGTTCTATTGTCACTGTGAGCACAATCGTCCATGTGTTTGTATCTCCACCAGGTGGTCAGAGAACATTGACAAATATGTCTGCAGTTAGTCATCTCCAGATTGTTCTCTTTAAAATCTCTAAATTGCATGTCTCTCATTTTCTTACTGTGGTCTTTCCAGTAGTTCTTCTCGATAGGGAACCTGTCAGCCATTAATGCCAAACCTAAATGCCAATGCACAGCAATATTGACAGGTGTGAATTGTTTCATGGCTGATGATCGTTCGTGCCCAGCCCTGGCGCCGGGTATCAGACGACGTGTTGGAGTGGCACGGATTGTGCTACTGCTTGGCTAATCATGCCAGGGGGGGCAGACCCCCAGATGGGCTGTAATTAATGAGAACCTGTTAAACAGTGATATGTGATCCCACGCGGGGTAAGGTAGGGTGGTTTGGGTATTAGAAAACAGCAGCATGGTAGCCAGGGGACGGAGTAGGCGGAACGTAATTAGCAGTCAGGAGCCGGGGGCTCTCAGGACAGTCAACCCTCCAAGGAGATTTTAGCCAGGACAGAGACAACTAACATAATTCTGCTTATTAAGATGCTGAAGATGGCAAACCACTTATTAATAGCTTTAATCTAAACAATTTAGAATAGATCTTGTGGAATTTTGAACAGGATGAAAACAGGCACGATGGGCTGCGAGGGATGGAATTACAGTCTCTACTAAGTCTGTAAGGTTTCTGTTTGTTAATGGCAATAGGCAATTATCACACATAGAATGAAAACAAGTGGGTATAGCAGTGATTGACGGTTTATGGTTCATTTTCACGTTCATTTCTTAGTAATGCATTTTTATTTATTATTGTCCATTTAAATATGGAATCAGATTGTACTCGTTTGTTCTACTCTATAAAAATAAAAGTGGGTAATTGCTTATTAAGGTCCGTATTTTTATTATTATTATTATTATACTTTTTTAATGTTTCCCCAAACACTACCATTCCAAATGTTTTTGTGTCAGTAACAGGATTTTTTTTGTTTTGACAAAATACAATTTAAAAAAACAGGAATAAGATCTCTTTTCTATTTGGTGTTTGAAAAATGTCTTTACGTCCTGTTGCATGTGATTGTCCTGAAAACTGCTTAATATTTTTGTGGGCACTGTGATGCATTGTTTTTAGGATTCTTTGATTCTTTTGTCACTTTATAAATATTTTCACTGCCACTGTTAATCATTTTAATCCATCATAGCTGAATAAAAGTACTGATTTCTTTAGAAAAATCTTGCCCAAACTTTTGAACTGTAGTAGTTATAGTATGTGTGGAAGTTAACATTAACATATACAGTAGGTTAAAATGATGTAAATGATGAGGTTAAAATGTTCTTCATTACTGAAAGCAAAATGGTTCAGATTTCATATTTATACAGTTGTAGAAAGCTGCTGCTAAAACAAAAGCCCAGACAACCTACAGAGAGTGTGTGAAGCAATTGGTGAAGACAGCATGTTGCAATTAAAGTTAAAGATTGAATTTGAGTCGCAGTTGTAGATTTGAAGCGCAGCAACTGAATTTGTCTTTTGATATTGCTCACTGCAAACTACAAAGCATTTGCTGAAAGGGACCATTTTCCCTCCTCTGTACTACCAGCAGAGTAAATTAGAGATAGACAGGAATTGTGCATTTCATTGGCTACACTCAGCTTGCATTGAAAGGACAGCTGAAGAGTGGCCCATTAAGCTTTCCCTTATCACTCGGGTTCTGAATAACATCTTTTCAATTTTTGCTTTACAAAATCAGACTCATTATTGCCTGCGTTTTAACCTGGTCCTCAGCCATAATTTGTTCTGTAATGTGTTTTCTCGCTGTAAAGTGATAGAGATGTCATCACTCCGCCTGAAGCTCGGGTTTGGTTTCATATTTGTCATCCTGCACAAGAAAAACATTCTTACATGAATGTTGTTGTCAGTGATTAATTATGAAAATCGGAGAAGTCTGTTTCCCACAGCGAGCAACAACAAATGTGATGCTCTGTTCAAATCGCATTTTTATCATGCCATCTTTGAGACATAGATTCACATCATTTCCTCTCTGAGCTCGTAACCTTTCAATGTCCTTTGGTCCACAAGACAGAACGCAGAAATACCTGATCTCAGACGGTGGGTCATTACAGTGCATCCCTCATACGGTTTGGGGGAAGGAGAGATCCCTTGCACGCTGAATTTTGGGGTATCACTTGAATAGGTTGCGTTCTGTCTTGTGGACCAAAGGACATTGAAAGGTTACGAGCTCAGAGAGGAAATGATGTGAATCTATGTCTCAAAGATGGCATGATAAAAATGCGATTTGAACAGAGCATCACATTTGTTGTTGCTCGCTGTGGGAAACAGACTTCTCCGATTTTCATAATTAATCACTGACAACAACATTCATGTAAGAATGTTTTTCTTGTGCAGGATGACAAATATGAAACCAAACCCGAGCTTCAGGCGGAGTGATGACATCTCTATCACTTTACAGCGAGAAAACACATTACAGAACAAATTATGGCTGAGGACCAGGTTAAAACGCAGGCAATAATGAGTCTGATTTTGTAAAGCAAAAATTGAAAAGATGTTATTCAGAACCCGAGTGATAAGGGAAAGCTTAATGGGCCACTCTTCAGCTGTCCTTTCAATGCAAGCTGAGTGTAGCCAATGAAATGCACAATTCCTGTCTATCTCTAATTTACTCTGCTGGTAGTACAGAGGAGGGAAAATGGTCCCTTTCAGCAAATGCTTTGTAGTTTGCAGTGAGCAATATCAAAAGACAAATTCAGTTGCTGCGCTTCAAATCTACAACTGCGACTCAAATTCAATCTTTAACTTTAATTGCAACATGCTGTCTTCACCAATTGCTTCACACACTCTCTGTAGGTTGTCTGGGCTTTTGTTTTAGCAGCAGCTTTCTACAACTGTATAAATATGAAATCTGAACCATTTTGCTTTCAGTAATGAAGAACATTTTAACCTCATCATTTACATCATTTTAACCTACTGTATATGTTAATGTTAACTTCCACACATACTATAACTACTACAGTTCAAAAGTTTGGGCAAGATTTTTCTAAAGAAATCAGTACTTTTATTCAGCTATGATGGATTAAAATGATTAACAGTGGCAGTGAAAATATTTATAAAGTGACAAAAGAATCAAAGAATCCTAAAAACAATGCATCACAGTGCCCACAAAAATATTAAGCAGTCAGGGACCAAAATCTGCACCAGGAAAATTTACATTTTTAAAACATACAATAGGAGAAGAGATTATACTGTTTGTATTTGTATTTTTTGATCCAAAAACAAAAAAAATCTTACGACCAAAAAACATTTGAATGGTAGTGTTTGATACATAAAAAAAGTATAATAATAATAATAATAAAAATACTGTAATTTAATAATCTATATTACCTTTATTTTATAATATATAAAAAAAGAGTAAAATATGATTCATATTTAAATTTGACAAATAATAAAATAAAAATGCATTACTATAAATGAACGTGAAAATGAACATAAACCTCAATCAATGCTATAAATACTGTTGTTCATTCTTAGTTTATAATGCCTAGTGCATTAACAAACAGAACCTTACAGACCTTAGTAAGAGACTGTAAGTCCATCCCTCGCAGCCTCGTTTTCATCCGTGTCAAATTCCTAAGGTCTATTCTAAATTGTTAGCATTAAAGCTATATAATAAGTGGTTGCATCATTCAGCAATCTTAATAAGCATGATGTATGTTAGTTGTCTCTGTCTGGCTAAAAGCTCCTTTAGGAGGGTTGACTCCTGAGAGCCCCGGCCCTGACGGACTAATTACTCCGCCTGGCTCCATGCTGCTGTTTTCTAATTACCGCGTGGGATCACATATCACTGTTTAACAGGTTCTCATTAATTACAGCCCATCTGCCACCTGCATGCCAAGCAGTATCACACGTGCCACTCACCGGCGCCAGGGCTGGGCACGAACGATCATCAGCCATGAAACAATTCACACCTGTCAATATTGCTGTGCATTGGCATTTAGGTTTGGCATTAATGGCTGACAGGTTCCCTATCGAGAAGAACTACTGGAAAGACCACAGTAAGAAAATGAGAGACATGCAATTTAGAGATTTTAAAGAGAACAATCTGGAGATGACTAACTGCAGACATATTTGTCAATGTTCTCTGACCACCTGGTGGAGATACAAACACATGGACGATTGTGCTCACAGTGACAATAGAACCACCTACCGTCCAATCAACACCACCCGCCCCTCATATCAGCAGCTCGCACGCAGCCTGGGAGCCAAAGAAATATGGTGTGAACAAGTATCACTGATATATCACTGGCAGATTGTGATGAACTACAGCTGGTGCTTATTATAGTTTGTCATCGTCACCATTAATTCAGTGTTGTGTATCCAGGGACACTTTTTTTATTACGTAAATGGGACAAATACCATGTTAAGAGAGCAAAGACACCGTACTATCACATATTAATGTATATTATCAAGCAACAACATCACTAGGCCTCATTGACATAAGCAGTGTTTCCCATTGGCACTTCCCTGGATGACTTTTACTACATTATGTTTTTCTTAGAACAACATGAACATAAGCAATCTGAGATGTATCACTGTGAACTGCTAAGGGCCTATCTTCATAGCACAGCAAAACATGCGCACTCCATATGTGGCGTGAAAATGTATTTCTTACTTACAGGTTGAAAACAGGTAGAAACTGTGTGAATGGTAATACAGCACCCAGCTTCTCTATTTCAGGATCAGTTAAGATTATCCAACTCACTGTTCAGAAGCAGAGCAGTCAAGCATCAACCGCTCAATAAGCTCCCGATAGTTCAGCTTCCTTGAACAATAGGTTGATGCAATCTCACAAATAAGACAAACTTACACTCAACCCATTTAACAGTGCGCTATTTCTCCTTAGGGGATATGGGACCTTTTATACTTATTAAACTTTTCAAACAGCAACATTTATCAGGGCAGCAATATAAATTCAAAACACTATTAGCTTTAGTCCATGTGTATAGATTTGGGTTTCAAGGCTAGAGAAATGTTCTTTCTAAACCAACAGACTACTGAAATATTCCTACCAAAATATCTAAGGATTAAATAGTGACTGAATGTAATATAAATATTACATGCAATTTACCTAAGTGCAAAATGTGTATGTTGTATTTACCTTTACAAAATAAGTGAACAGTTAAAAGTCTAAGGACACTGTATGAGCTTCATTGTGCATGTGCACCTTAGAGAAAATCAAAATGCTATAAAAACACATTAAAATATTTTTATACTGTATAAAATTATTTTTTTATATACATTCACCAAACTCCAGTGCATTGTTTGGATACTTTTATTTAGTGTATAAAAGGTAGTAGACAAATATATTTATAAAAACATCAGACATGAACAGCTGATCAGCAGTGGAGATGTTTGTTTGTTTGGTTATTTTATATAGATGAGTGGGTACTGTGTAATTCTGTTAATAAGAAAATTAGTAAAATGTTGCTTGAATTCTGAATTGAAGCCTGTGTTTTGCTAATGTGCTTTTTATTACTTCTTTTTGAGCCATGACATCAAAAAGGAAACTAAATCACAACCAAGAACTAGAAAAACATTATTATTGTTTCTTACATTTCAATTTCAGTGGTTGACACAGTGACAACCAAGATTATACATACATATATAGTATATATATATATATACACACATATACTGGGATAGTTCATCAAAATGGATTAAAAAGAATCCTGGCAGCATTGTTCCAAACCTACATCACACAAAAGAACATCTTTTGAAGGACACTGGGTGGGTTAAAAATACTTTCTTTTGTGTTCTGGAGAGAGAAAGTTATAGTACTATATGAGTGCATATGTTTATACTCCTGAAAACGGAATAAAATGTCCCTACCAATGTTAAAACCCAACCGACACCTACTCATCATGACTACAAAACTAACATCACTTGCTAGTTAAGAAAAGACTTGAAGCAGGGACATTTAGCAAAAAGGAAACCCTTCATCATTGACTTCAAAGATGTCTAAACAAAGCCCCAAGAGACACATTCCTAAACAAAATCCACATGCTTCACCAAACTGTAAACACACTGAGTCCTTAGCTACCCCTCTGTCCCGTGACTCAATTTATCAATGTCAAATACCTAAGAAAGAAAAAAAATCTCACCCTAATCAATCTACAGACAGGGTGATGACTCACACTAAGCACATCTTTGCCTCTCTGTTTGATAAACAGAGATGTCGGGCAGGTCTCAGACCCCGTCACTGCTCTCAGCTCAGTCTAATGTCGGCTGCTAATTGCCCTGCTGATGGAGGATTACCTTTCATCGTACCAATCATCTGTCTTTGCCCATCCGGCTCCTCATTACGCTCATTAGCTATGGTGGCTGAGGGAGCGCGTAGCATCAAGAGCACATCACTGAACACTGAAGAAAATGTGAACGTGTCCGTCACAGTCTGTGTACACTGGGTGTGTGCTGTGTAAGATATCTGTGAAATGTATTTTTTAAGTTTATACTAAAAAATTGCAGATATGTCATGAATATCAAGCGGTCAAGGTTAGCTAGTTAGCATGGGCCAAGTAGCATCTGCTGAAAGATGACATAACTACAGCTCTTTTTCGAAGAGTAATTTCATATGGTTGGGTATACTTGGCTGCCTGAGTTGGGCCTTTAAAAGCCACTTAATGGGGTCCTATTATGCTTTTTCATTTTTTTTAACTTTAGTTAGTCTGTAATTTTGCTGTTTGTGCATAAAAAAGATCTGCAAAGTTACATAGCTCAAAGTCCAATTCAAAAGGAGACATATTATTTAACAAAAATCACTTTTAAAAAACTACAACGAACGACTCGTTTGAACTACAACACATATTTTCCGGGATTTATGATATCACAAATACCCACGAATGGGACGAGACCTGGTTGAGCTGCAACTAGAGAAGGCAACGAGGTTACACTAGTCGGAGACACGCAAGCGTTACAAGGCAGATGAATTTAGAGGTGGTTACCATAATCCAGGATAAAAGACATGCTCAAATTGATGTGATTGATGATGCACGTATTACACGTGAAGCTCGCATGGCGAGGCGGCTATTGGTAAGGGGGCATTGACAATTTAGCGACCAGGCGACGAGTGCTCAATCACAAACACATGGCCCTAGCTAACCAATCACAGAACCATTTCATATGTTTCAGAAAGCGAGCCTCATTGATACATGGAACTATTCGAGCCATTCATGCAGTTGGGGGAGAGCGGTGTTGTATACTTGTAAAATATGTAAACAAGAAGGTGTGTTTATGAAAAACTTGTCTGAGGCCGGTTGTCTAGTACACCCCAAAACCAACTCAAGACTTTGTACAAAGAGTAATAGGACCCCCTTCTATTCAGTAATGATTATGGATTTGCCTGCACTGACACTACGATATAAGAATAAAACTTGAACTGAAATTGATGACACTATGGTCTTCCATAGAGCAGCTTTATAAGGGAATCAGATCTGTTCTATAATTGTGAATTTTGCAACATCGACAGCTACGAAAACTATACTGAATAAAACATTGAGCTGAATAAAGACAATGTGACTTTTGACACCGGCTTACAGCTGAAGTGAATGAATTTACACCGTTTATTGACCAACATGAATAACACTAAACTGACTGAGCTAAATAATGACACTATTGTCTTTTTTAGGGCTGCGATAAAGCAGAATTTCAATTTGTCTTATATGTGTATCATTGATTCTGTTTATTACTGTGAAACGGCTTTGAAACAAACAATCTGTATTGCATAAAGAGCTATATAAATAAAAGGGACTTGCCTATTCTGATGGGGAAAAAAGTATATAAAATCAAAACCGTTTTAACATATTATAAAT
>JADLZN010007275.1:0-37620 GCA_018155175.1 Sinocyclocheilus anophthalmus | reverse complement strand
GAGAGAAAGAGAGGGAGATGCCAGGGTCACAAAGGCTATGTGAGAAGAAAAAAAAGAGAGAAGTGCCTCATTGAATATTGAGAAGGGCTGCTATTCCCTGCTTTTCCGGAGGCATGGCCTTGTTGTACTGCTACAGATGTAGATCCACTAAATGGATTGTTGTGTGATAAGAGACAGTGATCCAGGAATAGAACACAGGCTGTAAAACATTTCATCACACAGAAAATGTGTTTCTTCAGATCTCCTGTATGTACAGATCAGAGATATTATACAGGAATGTATAACATGCTGTTGATTGCCACAGACAGTAATCAAAACATCAGTCTATAAAATGAAGCAAATATCAGGTTTACTGTGTTGCACATGCAGTGCAAATGTATGGGAAAGGTATTCCAGAGAGTTTAAAAGCAAAAATGTGAAGCTTGTATTATCATCCCCTTTAAGGCTGAATTTTGCCATTTCTGTGGTACTAGTGTCACCAGACTGAATTAGAAAAACGACATTTAAAAATACAATCATAATTTATTTTAATAATGTAGTGATATTTTATTTGCCATCTCGTCTAAAAATGTGTGATATTTGAGCTGTGAATTTTTTATCTTTAATTCTACAGTAGTGTCTAACTTGCAACCAATGCCAAGATTACAAAAGAATATTAAAATTATGTATTCCTCATATTACTTTTTTACCTGTTTTATGAACTAGGCTATACTGTCTTAACAATTGTATAATATGATATCTATACGATATGTATATCCGCCCTATATATATAATATATAATATATATCTATATATAGATATATGAACTATCCCACATACTCACCCCACTGCCATTGGTTAGCCGAACCATCTAATTTCTATAGATTAAGTTGTCTAACTGTTAAAGTCGTCATTTAACCAAAATGCTCACACTCACAATAAAGTGTTTTTCAATAATGCATTGGATGTGAAAGCAGATAAATGAAGCAACTGTTAAAATAATATATAATAATAAATCGAATCAAGTTCACAAGCGTATTTTTACAAATAGCCTAAGTCTTTGCAAAAGAATTGCAACACTTTTTATATATAGTCGATATATCCAAAAGTTGCCCCGGCAGTGATATAGGAATAAACCTTCACCACGCTCTGGAAATTTCCGTGCTGTAGGATGGACAGCCAGAGGAGTGGATTAAAAGGGAGAGAGAGCAAGAGAGAGAAAAGATGTCCAGATTAGGACAGTCGATATTTGAGTGTCTGATTTCATCGAGCTTGAAGTGTCCGCGAAGGTTTAAAGTTGAGATTTAGAAGGGTGTGTGTGTGTGGGTGTGTGTGTGTGTTGTGTGGTGTGTGTGTGTGTTTGTGTAGTGTGTGTGTGTGGTGTGTGTGTGTGTGGTGTGTTGTGTGTGATCATTCTTATAGTTTTGTGGCACCGGCCACCAGGAACGCATTACCCAGCGGAAATGCAGCAATTAACACAGTCGCGAGTCCTGCGCGCGCACACAAACGGCCCGTGCATGCTGTAAATGCAGTAAATAAGGCAGAGAGAGAGAAAAAAAATCTGTTTAAATGTGGTATTAGAGTGCATGCTCGCCGCCTGTCACGTTATTTAGAAAGCACGCAATGTTCTCGCGGTAACCAATCATTTAGCGCTCGACCTGAAACGCTTTCGCACACACACACACGTGCTTACACGCAGCCAAACACCGGGCTGACAATACCTCATCTATGTTCACACAGACACGGAGCGGGAGTCGGGGGAGGCAGCGCAGCAGCGGAGAAAAGCAGAACTGACAGAATGAAGAGGCCCTAGCAGGAAAACATCAGTAGAGAAGTCATCCCAATGCACGGAAACAGAGCAGTTCCCATGGTGCACCACAGGCTGCCTATCTCTGGGGCTGGAGGCAGGTAATAGGAAGCTGTAATGATAAAGACGGGGAGAGAAGCCACAGGAGCATCTTCCATTCAGCCCTTTTCTCAGAGAGAGAGAGAGAGAGAGGGATGAGGGGTGGAGAAAAGACTTTCTATCAGAGGCAGACTTCCATTTGAAAGCTGCGAGTTAGGCAATCTGTGGTCTGGATGAAGTGAGAATGGTGAACATGAGAACCTAAAGAAGAGAGAAAAGTGGATGTGATTGCAATACAAACGTTGACTTAGAACTTGCAATGGGAATCAGAAGGTTATTTAACAATTATCTGAAAACGTTCTGTTCAAATGGGAATTTATATTCCAGGTGCCTGCATTTTAATGCTTCTTTTAATTCAAAGTTCCCATAAATCACTGTTTTGAAATGTGAATCTTTAACTACACTTTATACAGTATGAACAACCTGGCAGTCAGTTCACCCAAAAATGAAAATTTGCAGGTCATCCAAAATGTAGAGGAGTTTGTTTTTTCATCTGAACAGATTTGAAGTTGCTCACCAATGGATCGTATGCAGTGAATGAGTGCCGTCAGAATGAGAGTTCAAACAACACAATAATCCACAAGTAATCAACATGACTCCAGTCCATCAAGTGTGCTTGTAAAAAACAAATCCACCGATATATTTGTTTAGAGCTGTTTTGGACTGCTTTTGCACATAAATGGTGATGGATCTGTGCATATTTCTCTCCTGATTGAGACAAGCTGACTTTTGCAATGGAGGAAACAATATTAAAGGACTCATATTTTCAAACAAACAAACTGATCCACTGTACATCTTGGATAGCCTGAGTCAACCAGTAACTTGAGATTGTAATACGGATTTGAGTTATTTTGAATGATTCACTAAAAAGAACTGATTTGTATAAGTCATTTGATGGAGAAAGACTGACAACTTGTAACTTAATATGCATTTTCATGAAACAGATCACACTTTATTACATTAAAAAACCATTTAAATGCACATAAAAATAAATGACACTAAAAATGCATTCGAAAGTTGCCTGTGATGGATTTTAAGAAATATGATGACAGAATTTTCATTTTGTGGGTGATCTGTCCCTTTAACAGAAATTATGAAAATCACTCAGTTCCAAATATGATACAAATCAGTCTTTGATTCCCAACCCTACATGGGGGGAGAAATAACAGCATGTTAGGCGATTGGCATTATCAATGCTAATTGATGAATGTTGGGGATTTGTAACTATGGCTCGTAACTAAGCATTCTTGGATATGGCCCATCCGTATGCAAAGCATTCTGGAGGCTAAATTGAATCACATTACATACAAGACAGACAGTGCCTCGCAGGCTACAACGGCAGATGAGATCGTAAAGCTTAATTTCCATGAGACTGCATGCGTTTAAGGAGATCTGGCATCCAAACTTCATATTTATTCATTGAAACATGGAGACTTGAGCACTTAACAAGCTTTTCTCTCCTCCTCTGTTAAACCCATCAGGGCCTCTTGACGGTAAAGCAGGTGTTTGTGTATTTTGGTTTTTTCTTTAACAAGGGAGGAAAAAACAGAGAAAATACTTCCTTGTTGTTTTCTGAGTTCATCTTAATAGTCTCCCATCTGCCATGTAAGCCGGGCGCTCTCTAGAGCAAATGCTGTTTGGCAGTGTGGCGATATCTCCAGGATTTTAATCCGGTTTGGCACTGCTGATAGGTGGCCCAATCCACTTTTCCTCGCATGGTGACCAGAATATCGATCTACGGTCAGCGACGCCTGCCTCCTCAACTCTCACACGCTCCATCTCACCACTGACCCCCACCGGCAGGATCAGGGGAAGAAGTCAAACCAACCAATCAGGCGTGAGTCTTGGAAAGGCTGAAGGGATATTGGCTGATCGTATATTTGACAGGCTGAGCAATGAACCATTTAATTACGTCAGTTATTCATGCTTTCTCTGTGCCAAGGGTCAAATGTAGTGTCTGGCTGCCTCAGCCGATGATCTTTTGGCATATAACTGACACATAATTGCCAGCATAATTACCTTTTTTGGAAATTTGAAAAAAGTTCAGTGTTTTCTGTAGCTATAGCAACACAGTACTTCTTTTTTGTGCATATACATATAAACAGCACACTTTCTGTAAAGCGAAAATCTCTATTGAGAGAAAATTATGTCTACGAAATATGAAATTAAGCTTTTTTTTTTTCATCTCCAAGTTGAATTTTTTCCATCAGAGGCACTTGTAAACATCTTCCTCTTATACCCACAGAATAGCTCACTCACTCATAAAAATCTCATCTCCTCAGCCTCCTGGTCACATTCAGTGTGTTATCATCGTTTAGAGAGCCTGCATGGCTCTAGAGCCTAGACGTGTAATATTGTCAATTCTAACAAATATAAAAATAGTGTCTGTCCAACGTGATCTCATGATAATTCGCATTTTACGTAAAATGTGGTTCTATAAAACTTACATTTACTTACGTTTTTACAGGCCCTAAAACGTAAAATACTGACGTATTTTCAGCATCTAAACGTACAAATACTTGTGTATTTTCAGCATTTAAACGTACAATAAATTGACGTATTGACGACACCTAAAATTAATCCTTATGAATATTGAAATCGCGGCATTAATTTTATTAGTTTTTAGTTGTCATATGAATTACCTTGTTTTCAATTGCATTATTAAATTGTTTAACGTTACTCATTTACTTATGAAATGATAACATTTCGTTTTGTTGTGATTTCTGCTGCCAGCTCGTTTCCAAGAACATGCCTACATAATGTTAAACACGACTTCACTTTAAACCCTTAAAATAAATAACGTTTGCAATCTTTTAACCTTTACTTGTCATTTAATGTTTACTTTGATTGCCATAGACCACAAAAAGCGTTTTCTCCCAACATGCTGTAACTAACAATAGAACTATAAAATACACCAAAAACGCAAAATAATTACGAAATGCAACAATTTTATTAGTGCGCTGTAATCCAAATCTTCCGAATCCATAGGACTGCGAGGAACAGACCCAAATCCAAGCCTTTATTCGGCGATCTTCTTCTCCATCCCAAGCAGCGAGTCCAGTGACCGTGAGCAGCAAAGCCCGCGCTGACTGAAGCGCTCTTTACAAATTCAAATGTTGCCGCTTCAGACGACAGGTTTTACGGCAGGATAATCGAACGCTCATTGGTTCTCGCCTGCATTCGTCTCAGATTGCGACATGCCTTGTTTCTGGTGAGGTGTGTTTGAATGATGCGCGTGCGCCTTAACGAGTTTACGGAGTGGATCGGGAAAATAATCTGTATAATATTTTCTGTGATTAACAACATAAATTCAGCTCTGGACCTAACGCAAACCTACTGTATTCTGCCAGAGAGGACTGCGGGTGCAACGCATCATTTGGATTACTTTTGGTACTGCTTTTGACATTTTGCAATAAATAAATGATTGTAATTGCATTTACCTGTCTGTCATGTTTTTTATACTGTAAAGAAATTTTTAGGTTTCTAGATAGGAGTGGAACTATAAAAATATTTTAATGCTACATTGTTACTAAAATAGTTTCTTTTTCCCTGCGGATTTCGTTCATTTGCGATGTATATCCCTTTTTATCTTCGCTATAAAATGGGTAGGTTCAGGTTTGGGGGTAGGTTAAGGGGTCTAAAAATCTAAATTGCGCTATTCATAAAATGATAAACATGCATATGCGCTATAAAAAGGTTAGTTTAGGTTTGGGGGTTATGTAAGTGTTCCATAAAATCTAAATCGCTTATTATAATGATAAAAATGCCTTGATCAATATCTTACAATGATATAAAAGATACGTAATATGTTTACGTTTTTTTAGCTAAAAATACTCATCGATTTGTACTTTTTAAACTTTGAATATCGTCTAAATTGTACCTTTTGGATTAATAAAAACTTACAAAGTGTCCTTTGTTCGTGAAATGTTACTAATTAGTACCTACGTCTACCATGGATACCCATGCTGGTCTGTCAGTATGATGGTTCTCTTGCACTCCACATCCATCCACAATGTATTTATTTATTTTATATTGTTATTCTTTTTTTTCAGATCTTAAAAAGCTGTTTGATATGCAAGCCTATTTGGGATTTAAAAAAAATAAAGACGGTAATTGCAATCTGTTATCTCATAATTCAGACAATTCATTCCCCCAACCCCCCTGCACATCGGATTTGAACTCTCCTAATTCAACTTTTTCCTGAATCTGCGCTTCACACCATGATATATATCACTGTAATATAGCAAATATTGATTAGAAATGTAATATATTAGAATAATTAATTTTTAATTATAAATTATATATATGCTATACATAGCCGCTGTTTTTTGGTTTAGTAAGTCTGTGGACCCCTTATCAAGTATTACACATTCACATGTCCCATAACATTAAAAAGCTAAGTCATACAATGTCCTCATGGTATGAATGTGTCCTCTGTTATGAAGTTTTTTTTTCAGACCGTTGGTCTCTCAGAGACAGCCACTTCTCTGCTAAGAGCACGTCTCCAACCGTGCAGGGCACCCAGGTCAGTTTAGAATGAAATGCGCTCAGGTTTAATTCTAAATCGTATATATCTTTTGAAGTGAGAGAGAGAGAGAGAGAGAGATAGAGAGAGAGAATTGTGGTGTTATTTTCATCTATTTGCTGCAATACAAACATCTCCATACCAAGATAAAAACTCTTAAGAGAAATTAAAGAAGTTTCATGTAAATGCTCCAGTGCATTAATTAGTATCACTGTTACTGGAGGTAATTTATCTAGGGCTCTGTAAAGGGCCATTATTTGTCCATTCCTGCCTGTTCGGATGCAATTACAATGACTTAGTTTCACAAATTTCACTGTGTTAAAATAACTTGTCTCTTTATGATCAATTTGAGAAAATCCCAAAAAACATCTTGAGCTTCAGTTGAAGCAAGTACATCACATGTCACAAATTGACTTTGATGTGAACGAAGACCTAAAAACAGTGCAAAATCTAAAATATTTCCTTTTCATTTTCGTCACATTTTTCAAAATCCACACACTTTCTAGATTTTCAGTGTGGTCACAAACCTATCAACCACACTGCATTTAAAAATAAAAGAAAGAATATGAAATATAGTAAATCAAAATAATAAAACCTTTCCACAAGTAAACTGTTCTAAATGTGTCATGTAAACAAAGAGTCAGTAACCAGTCAGTGCACTGTTTTAAGTCACACAGGCCTTAAGTGAAACAAAAAAGACAGAACCCAAACCACCAGTGCCATGTGTGAAATCATGGGAATACTGTCAGAAATACTGTCACAATTCAATCTGTCAGCGAGACAGGAAGACAGCGGAGTCAGGTCGTGAGCATCATAGAGAGCCAAATATATACTGAGTCACAGACCCTGACATGGGCTCCTGTTTCACACTTGCTGGAGAGAAGAAAAAAATAATTTCTTATCCCTCTCTCTCGGCCTCTTTTTGTAAAAATTTTTAAAAATGTTAATATCTAATCTGTAGTCTCATATTTAATCCAATATTTGCTGAAAGATCTCAGTTTCTGAAGAGTTTCGATCCAATGTGAAAATTATTAGTCAGGTATCCTAAAAAAAAATGTATATCTAAAATAAATGGCTGTCAAAAGTTAGTTAAAATTACTTAATAAACCTGAATACATTAGATTAAAAATGTGTAATTTTCAAGTGTCAGACCAGGTAGAAATTACAGTTTAAAGGTGAAGGTTCATTTTTTAAAATGACAAATATTTTGACTTATTCAAACACCTAACACATATATTATATTAGATATTGTAACAGATCGGCCAGGCTCCACCACCACCCAATCACAACGATCCCTCTCACCTGAGTTCTGAGCACCTGCACCTGTCACCAATCAAGCACCTCATTACCAGCCTGCATAAAAGCACACACCGCAGACACCCTCACTGTCCGGTCTCGTATACACGTAGAGGACTCAGTGACTTTGCCACTACTTCCATTTGAATACTTCCTGCATTACTTACCTCCTGTGTTCCTCCTAGTGTCTCCTGTTCCTCCTAGTTCCCGGATTGCTGAGGTGTGTGCTCCTCCTGCCTGCATTCCAGCTCCTGTACAGCCAAAGACCCGGATTACCCCGCTCATCATATCCTTCGCACTATTCCCTCCCATCACATCCTCTAAAACAAAAAAAAAAACAAAAAAAACCCCGCCCCACCCTCAGTACTCTCTGTGACAAATAACCTATTTGATTTATACTAACCTGTTGCGTCAGACCTCTTCCGTTACAGATATATTATGCATACAAATATTTGAGAGTGTATTAAAAGTCTGATGGAAGTGGGCAGGTGATATATTCTTCTTTTGGTCACAATTCTCTAATTGGTAGAGATTTCTCTGTAGGATCATGGGCAGTGTAATTTTTCAGCAGGAATTCTGCTGTTGAACACCATTGTTTAAAACTTAAATTGAAATAACTTCAACAAAAGCAAATACCATTGATTAAAAACCCAGATAGTGCACAGTGTGGTCCATCATAAGCTTTATGAGTTATTGTTAAAAATCAATTCCCCTATGGAGAAATGAATGGGATTTTTACTTCTAGACCCAACTGTTACATTCTATGCTTTCAGGGAATCACCTACAAATGGCTTACTAATATTTTCCCCTGAATATTAACAAAACAAAATAAAAATTACACGCATCACTTTTAAGGAAACAACACATTTTTACATTGTGGTATTCATTGTTCTAATCAATTATATTTCCATAATCTGTCAGAAAACAAACATTTTCATTTAAACTCAAATCTTCGACCACTGCTTCATATGCCTTGTTATTTTCCCCTCACGTTTCTAGTCATTTCTCACTCCTTCTATCTCCTATCCGACCATTTTTTCCATGCTGTCCCTGAATAAAAATGAAGAGCGCATCCGTGGGTGCTCTGACGCTCCACCATCTGTCCAGGGGCTCAAATTTACACCCCAATATCTTCATAACTCACACACAATACGCAGAGCACCACACAAGCCAAGAGAGCTCCCAATGACATCTGAAGGTCTTGGGCTTTAGCCCCAGGGCTTGATGATTTGAGTGACTGATGTGTGTTTTAAACGCCACTGCAATGAACTCGCTGGTAATAGAAAAAGCGAGTGAATGAGAAGGAAGGAGAGTACAACAGGAAGAAAAGAGAAGGAATGCTAAGAAGGCAGGGCAGCACTCTAATGTTGCAAATTGCTATGTTTGGAACAACACTACATACTACTCTGACTGTATATTTCATATTATCTACTGTTTATCTATTTACAAAAAAGCCAAAATTTAAGATTTTGTAGCCAAATTGCAAAATTTCTTCTACTTACATTACGCAGTTGTAACAAACTAATACATGTAATGGATATTTGTCAGTCATACATGAAATAAGAATTATAGAGTATTACTAATAAACTAAATGTGTTTAAATAAACTGAATGCATTTTAAAATGCAAAATAACCAGGTTTATATATTTAGCTCTTAAGTTTTAACTAATTAAATATTGCTTGTTCCACAGCTAGCCATATTTTAACCATTTTCATACTGACGATTTATGCTTGTGTTTTCTAAGCATTTTGAATGAAATGTGTTTTGAAAATATGATTATTTAAATAAAAAATGCAAATAGTTAATGATAAACTATACCATGATTAGTTAATCTTATTAGTGCAGATAAAAAGGGCATTAAACAACATACAGTAAGACTACTATTGTCCGATTCACAAACAAATAATTCTTATGAACCAGTTATTTTAAATGAGTCGATAACATGCAGTGCAATAAGTGAAGTGCAGTTCAGAAACAAATTACTTTTTTATTCAGTTCTTTTTAGCGAATCAACAACATAGAGCACAATCGGTGAAGTCTGATTCATTAATGACAGACTCTTTTGAGTCTTTTGCTGTAACAAAAACATACAGCAGAACCAGTGTAGCCAATTCACAAACAAATGACTCTTTTGAGCCAGTCCTTTTAAAATCGTTCAAAAGACCACAACTCAAAGCTTGATCATAACACACCCACACACATATCTACATATATTAGGCAGTGTTCGAACTATACCGTGGACTTTGGGGGAGCCCACTTGTTTTTTTTTCGTGCCCTTGCACGTGCCTCAAAAGAGGGCTTACAATGACTTACAAAGTGTAGGGATTTCTAAATATGAACTGACACTGATATCAGCCATCACAAGGTTTGCTAATCACCCAGCACATGAGTCCCATATTCTTACTAAACTCAACTACTCATGAGATCGAAACTAATTCAATCAGGAGACAACAAAGCTTTCTTGGTATCAGAACTGGAAAGTTCGTTCACAACATATAGAAACCCCAATGTCTTGTGACCACCAATGGATGGAACCATTATGTCCAGAACAGGAAAAGGATGAGTAAATTAACTGATGCCCTCAGGCAAGCACGGGATATACAGCGTGAAGCCACATGACTATCACATGTTTAACCACCTGCTTCCTGCATGACCGAAACCCTTACTTTCTTGTGTCACAGACAAAGAAACAGGACATTGTATCTATTTTAAAAGACAAATTGTTTAAAAACATATACAGTAAGTAGTGAAAATGTATCCACTGTATGTGTTATGCCGTATCTATATATTTGATGTGTTTATCGAAACCATGATATCTCAATCTTGGCCTTATAACTTTTCTTTTAGTGATTACGATTACTGTGTATGCAAAATACCTGTTGTTTGAGCTCGAATGAGAGCTTGTCTTATTCGCCAAACATTGGTGTTAGTGAAAAGTTTATATTTTGTATCATTCTCTGGTGATTATACTTTTATCAGAAGATATTTAAAACTTGCAGAAATACTCTCCACAAACAGCATGCGATTCATGCATGATAAGGAACAGTATGGGTCGTGGCTAAGCCACCATCTGATTGGACAGCGACCTGTGGGCTGGACAAAAGTCAGCCTGCTTAAAATTGGACACAAAGCCCTCTTGCGCTGTCTTATGCTCGGGCTCGCTCTCTCACTCTAAAGAACTTTGGCTTTCACCTTGGTGAGCGCGACAAAGTGCCCCACGCCGTACCATCGCACCAGCGAGACCATCTAAGAACTCAAACACTTCAGAGAAACACGATCTTCAAAGTCTTGCAAACTCAGGCTTTTAGCAGGACTGCTGAAGCTCTTCGTAGACCGGCAACCAACCAATCCAACGAGGGGTTTCCCAAAAGAACGTCATTCAAACGTCATACCGACATCACCTCAGCGACCAATCAGCAACGGGGTTCCCTCAACAGACATCCAGGAAGCCCGCATCAGCAACGGAATCACCTCAGCTTGTCAGCTGTCAACCAAAATAACGCAAGTAACGAACAAACTCTTCAAATCAGCTGAACTGGTGTAGAGCTAATTTAAACAGTAAAATTAAGACCGATTCTCTGCTTGGTAAATTCTCTAAGGTGAATTTAAATCACTCGTAAAACGAGTTAGAACTTGAAAGCTTCATAGAACTCCGTCAACTCTCATTTCTGTCATCTGAAACTGTATGTGTGTGTAGGTGTTTTAGTTTAGGTTTTCGTAGCTGATCCCATAAACTTTCATGTTTCAGTTTATAAAGAATCATGGTCTGGTGTCATATAATTTCCGGTTAAAACTTGCCAAGATCCGTTCCTCTCTACGAGCTGACAAATTATCATAATTGTGTGAACCCTGGCCATGGAGAACATAAAATACATATTCAATTGGTAATATAGCCTGACATCTTCTCGCTGGCCGAGTAGCTGATAGGGTGTAAACCATTTAAATAAAAAATCAGTTTAATCAAGTGGACCTCAACTTTTCAGATTCGAGTCCTTTCAAAACCTGAATGAATTAATAATAATTAATTCCCTACAATTACAAATGAATAAAAATTAATTGCAAAAGATACATAACAGCTACAAGTGTACGCACTACTTGCTTTATGCAAGCACTATATAGGATAAATCACTACAGGATTTACCCTATTATACTTTATCGACACGAGTTGATAGGTGAAACAACAAACAGCCACCCACAAATAGTCTATAAAAAAGCATCAGGCTGTCTTTGAGTTCAAATGAACAACGGTTAAAGTTACTTGTCGTCAGGCTACAGAAGAATACCATAATTCCTCCATTCAATTAGGCCTAAGACATCGCAGACCTATAACAACCCAGCCACAGCACATAATTGCTAATAACATGCCTTACCTTAACACAGATTCGACCACAGAGTCCAGCGTTTATATTTTTTCTACGAATCTTTGAGTTAACATGAACTAAACATGAGTGGAATTTGCACCGCAGCGCCCCCACACCTTGATGCTCATGACAAGAATAGCATGTATAGTTCTCTTTATTGAAGTGAATTAGGTTTAAAAATCGCCGTCATGCATGAATTAATGATATTTTTTGCAATTTTACACATAATAATCAACGATGATCACAATACACAAAACTGAAATTGCACATCAAAATAAAACATTGTCAATATTTTTGAGATTCTGTCCCGTTTTCAGGGAGCCCTATCTGTATTAAAGGGACCGAGCTCCCCTACTCCCCTGTTAGTGGTCGCACCCTGATATTAGGGGTGGAACGATACATGTATTTCGTACCGAACCGTCACGGTACGGACATCTCGGTTCGGTGCATGAGGCCGTACAACGAATACAGGCAATTCACACTCCCAATCCAGATGGGGGCACCCGCGACAATTGCAACTCTGTTTGATAACGGGCCACCACAGAACACATCGAATTGCCATTAGTTTGCGCACTCATTGAAACAAAGCCCCTAGACAGTGACCCCAGGTGCTGATTCTGACTGTGGTCCTCTCACAAGACTGACAAAGTATATACTTTAGTTTTAAAGCTTGTGCACTCAACTGTGTGCGAAATGGAGCTTTGTGCTCGTGTATCCTACCTCTCTCATTCGGCACAAATCCAAATATTCCATAATATTTCCATATTTGTGATGTAACATATCTGAATGCTAAACTATTATTTGTTATGTAAATTATAGGCTTTGTACATGACACAGAGGTGGGCGCGCTGATGTTTGGTTCACTGTAATTTATTTTGATAAAGTGCCAACTGCACTGTAAAGTTAGCAATGCTGGAACTGATGTGTTTTGTGTGTGTGTGTGTGTTTTTGTGGTGTGTGTGTGTGTGTGTGGTGTGTGTGCGCGCACGGCGATCACTTCAACTGTTTACTAATACCAGCAGAATCCACTTTAAACACTTATTGTCTTATTAATAATGCATCACCGTATAAAGGTCTGCTTTTATTTGTGTACACTCACAATGAAAACGAAACATTGTGCTTTTGTAAAATAAAGAAAACAAATAGGATGTTGCTTTCTGTCATTTGAGTTTCCTTTCTGTGAACAAATTAAGCCCGTCACAAAAATTAACTGAAACTCAGTGTATATAGGCTAGTTACGTGTCGCATGTTTTTTTCTCTTGTTTCTCTTTTATCTGTAAACTAAATCAAATATATTTCAAGAATTGATTCCTTGTATGTATATTTGTACTGCAGATTTTATATATATATATTGTAATGACCCGGCAGTGAGCGCTAGCAGCCAGGTGCATTATGGGTATTTGTTTAGAGTTGATTTATGTGTTAATTAAGCAAGATGGTTGGGTTTTTGCGTTAGCAATGTTATGTGTGTTTATGTTTAAGTTAGTTCGGGTGGGTTTGGTTCAAATACTGCCTTGTTATAAAAGTGGCTGTCACCGTCATGGAGAGAGATGTGTAGGGGAGGGACTTGGCGATATGGCCTTGTGTGTGTAAGTTCTTATTCTGTGTTCAGAATAAAAGGAGAAAGATGACAGTACTGCCTACTGCTGATTAGTTCTGTCTGTGCTACCGTTCATAGAGACACTCAGGGTCGTGCGGTGAATGGGACGCAAATGCTCGGACGCACTTTCAGCTAACCAAATTAAAAGTCTCAATGTGTAGATGCTAGCACCCTGCTAGCAATTAGCTTAGCAAAAGTTTAGTAGCCTAGCTTAGCTCCGATTAGCCCCACGTTCTAAAGAACAACTGGGCGTTGTTACAAAATGTAATAATATTTAGTATTTTAATAACTAGGTGGACATTTTTTTTATTTGAACTACTGTCTGTTCAAAATAAATGAAAAGAAACCGAGCATAGTAGATTTTTTTTTCTGTTGTACTGAAATCGTATCGAACTGTGACCCCCAAACCAAGGTACATTCCGAACCGTGACATCTGTGTACCGTTCCACCCCTAATAAATATATATATAAGGGATGCACGATATTGGATTTTTGCCGATATCTGATATGCCAATAATTTTCAATTAATTGTGGCCGATAGCCGATGCTGATAGTGATATATAATTATTTTAAAATTTTTAGTTAGTTTTTACACGAACTATTTGTTAAATAAGTTATTTTAATAATGAACAGTACAGTGAGATGATTGAAAATAAGTATAAATAACTATATATTAATCACTGCATTTTTTTTTTCAGAAAGATGCAGTGGTAACCTTAGCGTTTTATTTTATGATTTAACATTTGTAAATGGTCTAAAGCAAAACAGTTGTAAAAATTCTGAAAATTTTTTAGAGCTCATAATTTGTTTAAAAAAGTTAACATATTACACATTAATGAATAAATGAGTTTATATAAAATTATTTTAAGTGTCATGTTTGTGATTTTTTTTTTTTTTCATGTAAGCTATAGCTTCTGATCTAAATCAAAACATACTCATGATTTTATGGCATCAATTACTGTTTTATTTAATCAGAAACAGTCTAAATGTTTTTTGTGTAGGCTATTTTACTTTTAATTTTATTAGAAGTAGGCCAACAGTGGCCACTATGGAATTAAAACTCCTTACTGAGCGGATTTAGGACCCGGGGGGAGGCTGCTTCCACTGCACAAGCTATTAATGTTTACTCTATCACACAACAAACATGTCATTCTGTACATGCATTCTCAGTTTAAATGCAGTGATCCAAAACAGTGAATTCAATCACCATTCAGGCAAAACTTTGCTTCAAGAACGAGCCACAATGCTGACATGATGTAATCGCACTGTTGACGTGATCTAATCATTAGCACATGTGAGTTAATGTATTCCTCTTATCGGCAAGACCTATCGGCATAATTTTTAATATCAGGCCGATGCCGATATTTACATTTAAAACCATTATCGGCCGATTCCTATATCGGTGCGATAATATCGTGCATCCCATAAATACATGTAAATATTTTCAATATATATACGGTATGTGTGTGTCTTTATATATACATAATAAATATACACAGTACACGCATATATTCTGTACACAAAAACTTTTATTTTGGATGTGATTAATTGCGATTAATCGTTTGACAGCACTATTATATATATCCACACCCCACACACACACACAGTATATAAAGGTCTATAGAGAGACAGAGAGAGAAGTTGATGAAGGAAGGCGATCTCAAAGCATAAAAGTCAGAGAAATTGAAGGAGGTTGAGAGAAGAGGTGCAAGGAGGAATAAAAAAAATGTTTTGTTTTTTTCCATCCGAGATGGGCAACATTTGGTGGAGAGATAGAGATTCTTAAGATGGGCCGAGGATGTGACTTTCTATCACTCGTCTGATTATATCTATCGGAAATGTGCTGGGGAATTGTGTTCTGTCTGTGCTCAAGGCTTAAGCACTTGTCAATTTCATTCCTCTATGGCAAACGATTACTTACAGACCCCTCCGACAGCAAGCTAATGGGCTCCTCAGATCTTGGCAGAGATTAGATGGTAGGACATTGCGAGAGATGGAGCAGAGGCTGAGAGGACATTTTTAAGGAAAATTACGCAAATGACCTTGGTCTACTTATCATTGCGCTACTTGCCAGGAATGTAGATGGTCTCCTTGGAAATTACAAATGATCTGAAACTCACTTGATCCTTGTATACTGGTGTGTTTTTTATTTTTTTATTTCTCAAGGCAAAAAGACAAAAAAAACACTGTAAAACAGTCGCTGGAAGTGAAACATTTTTCTTTTCTTAACCTCTCCTCAGGTTATTACTGAATTTAAAGCAGTATTTTAAGGTTAAATAGAAGTTAATCTTTCTTTACAGAATCTGTGGCATGCTGTTGATTACCAGAGAAAATCATTAAGACTTTGTGAAAACAAACTAAAAAACATGTCAATAGAAATGCAATCACAACAGAAGTCTTTGGCTACCCTATAGGCTTTTATTGCAAGTACAGACACAGTATGTTATCAGATGCGGTATTAGTTGACTAGTTAGACAGTATATCAGCCGAGTTGTGCTAGTCAACAAGTTATGTAGAATAATCATTAGCGGCCTAATATTTTTGGAATTACATGAATATAAAAATATACATAAGGTAAACATAGACCCATCATTGTAATTTAAGTATAATTTAGAAATATGATCAGTTTTTCTTTGAAAACATTTTATTAGTATATTACTAATAATAATAGAGATACATTTTAGTTGGTTTTAGTAATTTTGTTGTTTGTTTTTTTGTTATTTTTATTTAATTTTGTTTAATTCATTATATAGTTTTTAAGTTTTATTTGTAATATTTGTATTAATTATTAATTTTAGTTATTTTTGTACATCAAGATTTTTTATGTTTTATTTTATTTCAGTTATTTTTTTAATGGATTTAGTCCTAGATAATTAGTCATGTACAAGTTGTTGTTCAAGCCCTACATGTCGGTGCTGACAAGAGTTAACTTGTATTTAACCTGTAATATTCCTTTAACTAGGGTTGGGTATCATTTGGGTTTTTCTCGATACCGGTGCCAAATCGATACTTTTAAAGAGTCTATGCCGCAAAAGTTAACATATTTCACATACTTTTGAAAATCTAGCGTTTAGTTGATCCTGATAAGCGCTCATTGTCACAGTTGTAAACATGATGGCTTTCTTCTTCCATGAGGAGGTTTGGTGCCATTGCATCTTTCCAGGTGGAACGTTAAAGAACGCTACGCACACGTATCCCAGAAATCCTGTAGAATTCAACCAATCAGATGATGACTTCGAAACTCCTGAAGTGTTTCCAATTTACGTGTCCACAGTTATTTACATGCCTACTCTAAGACTGAGCAATAGTAATAAAATCGACGGACTTCCAAGAGAAAGATATATTTCCAAACAATTATATATTTATATACACTGCCATTCAAATGTTTAGGGTTGGTAAGTTTTTTGTTTTTTACTTTTTAAGTCTGCGTGTTTTTGCGCGGTATTGGGCTACTTTAACACTGTTGACGTGGGTTGTTTTTCATGTCCGTGGGTTGAAGCGACCCCAGTAACGCATGCGAATTTTACCAGAGGAACCCTACCGAAAAACTAGTATTTTACCTCCTGGAACGTGATTTTTCTTTTTTTACTGGGGAAACCCCTCGAAACGCAATTGGGCTAGTTTTGAGTAACAACTGGGCGGGTTTTGTTGCGAAAACCTGGCAACCCTGCACTACGGCTATTTGACAAAATACAGTAAAAACATTACATTCTGAAATTGTAGTACAATAAAAAAATAAAAAATAAATTAATATTTTTCAAGTGTCATTTATTCAAGTGTTGGCAAAGCTGAATTTTCAGCATCATTACTCCAGTCTTCGGCATCAAACGGTTGATCCTTCAGAAATCTTGCTAATATGCTGATTTGCTGCTCTAGACATATTTCTATTATTATTATTATTAGTAGTAGTAGTAAAAAAAAATGGTGCAAATAGCACTAAAATTGGTTATTTTGCTCTTAATCCCCCCCCCCTCAATGGGAACCACGTTAAAGGGATAGTTCACCCAAAATGAAAATCCTGTCATTCATACTCACCCTCAGGTTGTTCCAAACCCGTAAGACCTACATTCATCTTCGGAACACAAATTTTAAGATATTTTTGATGGATTCTGAGAGCTCTCTGACCCTCCCATAGACAGCAATGTAATTACCACGATCAAGGTCCAGAAACGTAGTAAGGACATTGTTAAAATGGTCCATGTGATATCAGTGGTTTAACCGTAATTTTATGAAGCTACGAGATTTCTTTTTGTGCGCAAAGAAAATAAAACAATGACTTTATTCAACAATATGTCTCCTCCGCGTTACCCTAGCGCCATTTTGGAGAGTATCACATACATAAACAACATATGCTGTTCTGTGTCAGTGCATGGCGGAGCTGACACAGAACAGTATACATTGTTTCGATGTGTAACTCTCGCAAATGGCGCCAGGGTGACATACGTCATTGTTTTTATTTTCTTTGCACACAAAAAGTATTCTCGTAGCTTCGTAAAATTACGCTTGAACCCCTGATGTAACATGGATTATTTTAACGATGTCCTTACTGTGTTTCTGTGCCTTGATCGGGGTTGTACCCTTGTTGTATATGGGAGGGTCAGAAAGCTCTCAGAATTAATCAAAAATATCTTACTTTGTGTTCCGAAGATGAACGAGGTCTTACGGGTTTGGAACGACATGGGGTGATTAATTAATGACAGAATTTTCATTTTTTGGTGAATTATCCCTTTAAGAGGCGCTGTATGTAGGAGTGGACACCTGGTTGAACTAGGTATTGCAGTCTACATTCAAAATATTGGAGAGGGTTTTTTTCACCCTGCCCCTCCTCCTCAGACCTGACATACACGCAGGTTGCCAGATTGACGACACCAGCAGGAACTGATCCCTTTCGTTTGGCAGTTTCCATGACTGAAATGAAATACGCTGTGTTTACCACCAACTGGCAACCAGGGGTGCTGACATACAATTGGGTAAACTGGCAGTGGGAGGGTTACACGGACCAAAACAAAGACAGACATTCAGTCCCAGAACGCACATTTTCAAAGGAGAGTAGCTGACTGTAGCACTGCTTTTCTCAGATAAACACGTATGTACCTTAGCATGTTTCTTAAACATCTCAAACTATTAGGTTAATTTGTAATTGCTTAGTCGAGTCAAAAACCTAAGCAACCTTTAAAGTGCTACATAGCCCCTAGATCTTTAAAGATTGTGCTATATATCACCTTAACCCCCCCAAGACCGCTGACGAACCCCTAAAGGTACTTTAAGAGGTGCTCTTATAGCAACTTAAATGTTCCCTATATTACGATCAAAAAATCACGTAGAGGTGCTATATAGCACCTCACTTCCACAAAGAACGCTGAAGAAACATTTTTTTTTGTTGTGTGTAATAGTCGTATAGTAGTAGTAAGAAGTGAGTATCAATGTTAAAAAACCACTGGTGCTGCTTATATGTTGGAGAAACTGTGATTTTTTTCTTTGTTCTTTGATGAATGAAAGTTTAAAGTGAGCACATTTATTTGAAAATAAAAATCATTTGACGATGTCCACATTAAAACATGTCTTACTGTCTATCTTTTTGGGGAGCTTTTTCTATTTTAAAAGACAGCATCCTGAACATCCTTCAGATTTTTTTTTTGTGTGTTTTCATGGAAGAAGGAAAGCATAAAGTTTTGAAACTACATGAGGGGAGAACTGTTGAATGAAGTTTTATTTTTATCACCGTAAGAGAACACTACATTTGCTTGTTATAACCATGTCTATCTTATGTCTACTTCTCAACTTTTGATTGATTTGCCAAATCCCACATCCTTTTTACAGACAAACTGTTATTTTTAAACAATTCCTTCTTGCACAAGTTTTATTTGTGCCTAACTTAATAAATACGAGCAACAAACGTCGCAGCTTTTGAGACTCCGTGGGATACCCCCCACACACACACACACACACACACACAGAAACAAGTCTACAGATGCTGAAATTTATTCACAATATTACACACAAAATACCTATTTCAATCAAAGCTAACTCAATGTCAAGGATACCTCTGACATGGGTGAAAAATGGGGGGAGGTAATATTAGCTAAATCAGCAAGGCAGCGCCTGCTTCAGAGAGGAGATATTAAGAGACGGTGGAGGCTAAATAGGGTTGTTTTTCTGTAGTACAGAGTAATGACTGTTGTGTGTGGGGAGCAAACATAATCACTTGAATGCATGCTGAAACAAATGCACCAAATTATTGCGTTGAGAGAAAACTATACGTAATGGCATCATTACATCAGGCTGTATTTGTTGTTTTCTTCTCATTTTGCGCTCACTCTCTGTCTATTTTCAGATCTGCCAAACATTTCATGTTGGAGAGTTTATTTTAGCCAAACAAAAACTAATTTTATGTCCTTTTATCATGAAAAAGAACCAGTAATAGATTGATGGAATGAAAAAAAAAAAAAATGTTCCGGATGCAGCAATTAATCAGAAAATTTGAACACTCTGTGACTGCTGTTAAATTAATTTAAATGTAATTTAACACACAATGTTGTTTTCATGATAATGCGAAACCCAATTAAGAGAGTTCAGAATGCATTTGCAGATACATCACCCTTCGTAAACACATACAAACCTTGTGCACATTAAATTTATTTATGTAGCATCATGCGGCAAAATCCTGCTTATCTGTCTTTACAGCACAAAAGTACACAGCACGGTAATAGCAACTAACGTGGATTTGAAGCATGATTTGAAAAACGAGAACAGACCACAGGTTAGCTCTGAACAGCGAATAATAAACGGATGTATTTAGTACCTGATGAATCTGAGGGAATTATCACGGCAGGCAGAGATTGTTTGATGCAGGAAATGTTAATTTGCCGTCACGATAACGACATTAATTAATCGTGCATCACGTCGGCGTTTGAAGTAGTCACAACAGCGGCATGGATTCCGGTTATATCTCCTTCCGCTATTCCTCGAGGTAAACAAATGCCTGTTGAATCACATGAAACCTTTGTTTTTGTTTGCTATTAGCAGGCATTTATTAAAAGTGCTGTAGCCAAAGCACAGATTTCGTTTAATGAAGTTGCATTTGCAACCAGACAAAAGCTGTGCATCACACAACACTACAATCAGCTGATTATGATTTCAGCCACATAAGGCAGCAGATTTGATATACTATCTAATTTAAAAACACAGTGATGAGCCTTTCCTGTGAGAGATTCAAATGGAGGAAATTACAAACGGACTTGGCACATGAGCACAATGTTGTCAATGTGAGTGATTCTGTAAAATGGATTTGTCAGGTGTTGTCCCTGCTTTGATCTGAACCCCAGGACGAAAGATGATTATGCCCTGGAAACACCATGGAGACGAGTTGGTAATCAGCGTCACTGATGTATTACAGAATTAAAACACAGCAAAGACTGAAGAATCCAAGATTTTTTTTTTTTTCCTCCTTTGTGAGAGATTAGGCATGAATTTGATTAGACTAGATAGTGAATTACGCTCACATCCGCACACAATCGACACACTCGCTCGGTCTGTGCAGAAATGGTTCTCTTGAGCCAAGCACATGGAGAGCTGTCTCTTATTGGCCTGATTACTTCAGCTGTCTAGAAATCAAGCTCCGGCGTACTCACCCTCCTCCATGGGTGGGATGGAAGACTGTTTTCTTGTAAACAATCAATGTGGGATAAACGTGGCGTTCACGGCTCTGAGGCGGCCTGCTTTCCAGCGTTTAAAGTAGTAGTCTGGCTCCGTCGCTAACAATTAACGTGTTTAAGTACACATGACTGCTGATTCCATCTGTTTCCTTGTCAGTCTGTCTACTTTTTAAACCATCTCTTTTTAGTGGTTGAATCACTACTACATCTTGCAGCTTTTCTCCAAGTCTTCCATCCACCTCCTTCAATGTGACAGCTTGGGGAAGGACTTGAAATGCATTCAGAAAAACACATACATAGGTTTTTTTTTTTTTTTTCATAGAAGTACTGACAAGTGCTGGCAAATTGGGGACCACAACTGCAATCTCTGGGGTGACTTCAAATTGTAGTGTGAAGAAAAGTTTCAAAAGTAGAGTGTTCTAGCACAGGTCAACTTGAAAGTTGTATTCAAGCAGACTGTTGGCAGTCAGCTAAGAGCTTGACAACAAAACAAAGTTATTTGTAGCTTTGAAGCTGAAAAACCCTAGTGAATTGTATTTTGTTGTGTTCCAGAAGTTGGACCCATCTTCTCTATTGAAACAAGTTGGTCTGAAGAGTAAATTGGTGACCTGTAACCGAATACAGCAATATAGTAAAGTGCTGAGATCTTAACCTTTATCTCTCACAGCCGACTCTGAGGAGCCATGGCACTGGAGGTGATTTCATTAGCGCAGCGGGAGGGCACAAGGGTGGCGCGACCATGCAATGTCGTCAGTCTGGAATCGCATGGGTGGAGCTGGAAACACAAACCGCCCCACAGACCTGAAAGTCGTTACCATACCCGCTAATTAGCTTAATTTGCTAAGAAAACAAACTGGGGCCAGATGGTGAGGCTAGCGAGTATTAATCGATCTCGAATCCCACACGACCACATGCATGAGTTGGAAAGTGGGTTGTCCGCACAAAAGACATTAAAAAGCTTCATCTCCTTGAGCAGATTGGTGGTTGATGGTTGAGAGAAGACAAATTAGCAGCAAAAGAGACAGATTTGAGTGAAAAGTATAATTGCGGGTAAAAGACAGGTTTTTGGCGAGCTAAGATTAAGGATTTTGGGTCTAAACATTTAACCACCAGCTCACGCCAATGGAAAGATTGATTACTCTGAGCTAAAAATGCCACATCAGACATTTCATATTGAAACCTGTGGTGTTCTGCACAAATAATGCAACTGATTGGATGCAGTATTCAGTCCTGTGAATATTTACGACTGTTGCATTAAAAGTATAATCTTACTTTTATATTTTATATGTAAATTTATTGTATGTATTAGTTATATTTCTATTATTTGATTTTTAATGTGCATATCCATGTATGTAGGGGATCTGTGCATTCTAATAGAGTCATCAATTAGCACACAATTAATTGTTTTAGCACTTTCTGTAATTCACAATTTCATTATTTCTGAGTGAAACAGGATATTCAAAGAGAAAAAAATGTTGGACAGGACTTAATTTGATCCATTGGGAACTGATCAGATGGTGTCCAAAATAGATCCAAAGCAAACTGTGTGTGAGTATGCTATTTTATAAGAAAAGCAATTTCAGAAGAAGAGCAAGAGTTATTTATTTTTATTTTTTTTTAAATAAATAAAAACATGCACTGATGAATCACTCACAATAAGTAAATTTTTATGTCATGTTGACTGCATGTGGCAGGCACATAAGACTGAATTCTGTGAAGGAGGGAACAATATGTAATTCACATAGAAAGGAAGCATGTTTGAACTGAAAATAATACTTAGCGGTACCCTATTGCAGTGCATTTTGTGCCTGATTTCATTGAATTATGTGTAATTATTCATATAATACAGTGAATTAGCCCCTATGTGTTTAGGAACAGCATATGCATAACTTTTTTTTATATCGCTTTGGGTTATATAATATATGTGTGTAATGTGTATTACCTACATTCTGTGTCCAACATCTGTAACCTTGAGCATTTATAGCTCAGAGAACGTAGTTCTCTGTTTATGACCAGGTAGACGGGAAAGACTCCATTCTTTTTGTGGTAATCTAACTAAAGCACTGAAAAGAACACAGAATTCAATAAGTAAAGAGGATCCATGGTTTCTCTTAATTCAGTTCCTGATCTTTGGGTGGCCAACAGCCATGAGAGGACTGGTGGCAATATCCCTTTCATGCTCTACACTCATTTTAACTAAATAACATGATTTAGGGATGTCTGCTGGTAATTTAATCTTGTAATGCTTCTCTACTGAGACTGGCGTCGTAGCTCTGAGGTGTTTTAGTGCTTTCTAAGGCGAGTATCACTGTTATTATTGCTCATACTTCTGATTTCACGACTAACCTAGCCTAGGTATTAAATGTTAGTGCATAACTTGCCCTGCATACATGCTACTGACATGAATGATACATCAGTCAGTCAGTCACATTCAAACACATACAGTACATAATTCGATGCATATTGTGGTCAAAGTGTTTAAAGCGGATAGGAATTCACTGTAGGACTAGACTGCACAAGAAGAATCAGTCTGGTGATTAAAGTATTGCTTCTGAGCATCTCATGACAGGAAGAGAGAAGCAGAGAGTAACTTTTTAATGAGAACCTCACAAAGACGGGGGAAAAACAAGTAGTGAGTGTCATATAAAATTACAGCAGTTTGTTTTGAGAATGTTTATTTGTTTTCAATGCTCGTCCCTCTGTTACAACCTCTTTCTAAGACAAATAGGTTAGATTGTAGTATGAATTTTGTTTAAATTATGTTAAAGGTAGGGTTGGGTTCCGAAACCCAGTACCAATTTGGCACCAGTACCTATGTAACCGGTATGTAATAGAACCGATTCAGAACGCAGATTTCGGTGCCATGCCTGAGTGATCGATTGAAATATTTGTCCTCTGGTTCTCCGAAACGGAAGTAAGAAGCATCATCACTGGCACCGCACGTGAAAAATAATTTCCCGACTGAGAAAATGCACGTGAACTCAAGTCGGAAAGCTCTAATACAAATCCAACAAATCTTTGTAGTAATGCAAGTGTCCATGTTGTTTTCACATTCTGACTTAAAAGCACAACTCGGGAAATGAGAGCATCTGTGGAGCGACTTGCTCTGATGGCAGCAGGTAGCCTTCCGTTAACTAAGCTAAACATACTTAAATTAAAATGCCTAAAGCTAAACCTCCCTTGTATTCACATTTCTAAACCTGTTGTCCAACAAAAAAAAGAGAACATTATAACTTTTTTACTCTACAACACCAGTCAAATACTTCCTTTTGTGACCTGATGTGGCTTCTTGTCACAGAATGAGGCAGAAAATATGTTCCATAGGCTACTTTAAAAAAGAATACATCGATTAGCAACAGATTATAAATATACTTAATTATTATGAAAATACCAGAGATGGCTTGAATAACACAGATAAACTATATTGTCGCAGTCGAGTGTTTATTGTATTCGTTTTATCATTCAAAATGTTTATATGCTCCGTTTACTCAGTTACAGATA
Organism: Sinocyclocheilus anophthalmus; assembly: GCA_018155175.1. NCBI lineage: Eukaryota > Metazoa > Chordata > Actinopteri > Cypriniformes > Cyprinidae > Sinocyclocheilus > Sinocyclocheilus anophthalmus. The sequence goes on along the minus strand of JADLZN010007275.1, from coordinate 12,797 downwards.
TAATAGCAATGCCTATGTCCATATAAGGGATTTCCTGGAGGGTCACGACTTCACTACTTCTGTGATGGATTTTTAATGATTTTTCTGTGCGAGGGGCCCTTGGGCGTCCATATGAATGAAGCAGACTATGTGGTCTCTAGTGTAATGGCCAATCCATTAATTTTTATGGACTTTTTATTTATTTATATATATATTTTTTATAAGTATCGGTTCAGGCACCGTTTAGGAACCGGGAAATGTTTTAAGTGGTTAAACTTTGGTCCCCCCCCCCCCCCCGTTTTACACATGGTCTGTTATTGTGGGGACATTTCCACACCCTTAAACATGATGTGGCACAAAATTAAACATGATTGGTTGCTTTACCTGTCAGTCATATGGCCTCTTGGACGGCCATTCAAAGCTGCCAAGGTTCCCAGACCTTCTGCCGTCAGTCTGAAGTCTGTCTATGAGAGACTAATATAAAGCAGATGAAAACTCTAAAGTCATTTGTGGGTTGATTTCCTGAAGAGTTTAAATATTGTGCCTCTGTAGAACGACTTCTCAACCAATGGTGTGAGTTTGAAGGCGGGTTTACCTGTTTTGTCTGAACAATAACAGACAGGCAGGCAGTTTCTATCTTTGTCTATCCAGACAGTGTGGCAGATTTCCCAGTAGTTATATAGAGACTCGCTGCACATCATCAAGGATCCAGTCTGTAATTCCCCCTCAGAGCAGTGAGGATGCACATCCTGTTTGAAGGGAAACAACTCACTCAGTTTCCTGCGCTTGTTGTTTTGAGTCTGACTGATTTATGAGTTTATGGAGGGCTTGGGTAACACTCACGGAGGGCTTCAGTGAGCATCGGGTTGCAGATAACCACGCTGATTTGAATCATAATCACATTTCTTCTCCACATCTAAGGGAATGTTGACCTGAAGATGAGTTTCAGTTTATCCTGGCACTGTGTAAACTTCTGCTTCAGTGCTAAGAGAGGCAAACACACGCACACACACACACACACATTTAAAACCCATTAATTTCCATTAGGTCCCCTCAGGCTGAACAGTGCGTTGTTGTTTCTCTCAGTCTTCAGTATTTAGGCTGCCAAGTCAATCTTGCACAGTAAGCTTATCTACATGGCGCTTAAAGACAGGCTCAGGATTAGCTGGGCCTCACTCACTATGGCAACGCACCGACAAACCATTCGTACATACAGACGTATACAATCTGCATTTTTATTACACACCTGTCTGGAATGCTTGATTCTGATAGGTCAATCGTGGCATTTTTTTTAATTATAATCAGTATTAAATGTCCATTTATTATTTATTTGGTCAGTAGTCATGTAATAGGTGGGATAATGTGATTTTTTTTTTAAATAAACCCCTTCAGGCTTAATCAAATATATGTATAATATTCTATATAATGGCAGGTTCCCCTTGTGACAACTTGCCCCATATAGGCTCTGCTATTAGGGCATGTTGTTACACATGTACAATGTTTGTTCAACAAACAATTTTTCTGGTAATAATGGTGGAAATATTTAGAACTTCTATAACCAAGGCCTTAGGATATGTGTTAAACACACATTTAGTCAAAACTGATCCAAGAAAACGGTGCTCAGATTCAGGGGGAAAAGTGTGAAATTTGATATCAAATCAATCAAAAACCTTAAAAAGCCATTTTCTCAGCTTTATTGTTGGCTTAGTTACTGCATTTTGTCAGTTTGCAGGGCAGAGAAAAGTACTTCTAAAAATAAACCTACAGAATAAACCTTGGAAAATTTATTGGAGTAGAAAAAGTATGACGTCCAGCCCTGGTCTTCCCTATGCAGTTGTCAGGAATGTTTTGTGATAATTTTGCTGAGTCATCAAGTCACCATCTTCAGAGTCTGCGCATCCCTTATACCTCTTTCTTTCTCACGTACAGTACATGAACGTACACAGAAGCACACACTCGACTGGCCTTAGGGAACCAAAAACAAACAGTGTTAAATTGCAAAGCATGCAGGTTGCTGCAAGCCCTTGTCATCTGTTCACCGGTCAGCTGTTTATTATCAGCAATCAGGTGTGTAGATATAAAACAAAGGGAACTCCAGGAAAATGTCAATTCCCATGCCAAAACTCTGTCACTAACCTTGCAAGAGTGACCTTCTCTCAGATTTCAGTCTTCAGATGTCAATTTAGTCAAATTGTTTAATTATGCCCAAAATGCAAAATACATAAAATACATAAGATTGTATTAATAGATATAGAGTAATAATAATACATACTATAATAAGTAAAATAAGTTATAAACAACAATAAATGTTAGTGCTTATTATATTCTAACAACATCATTAATAAAATAATTATACTAATAATAATTCTAACTTAAACAAGAGTGCTGTTAAAAATTATTAAAAACCACAACAACAACAACAAAGATTATATTATTATCTTTAGTAGTATGACTGTAACAAAATTTCTCTAGGATAATATAATAATAATAATTATTATTATATATTAGTAGTTGTTGTTGTTGTTACCGAGTATTATTATGCTAATTAATAATAATAATGTTCAGTCCCACTTTATATTAGGTGGCCTTAACTACTATGTACTTACATTTAAATTAATAATTTGTTACAATGCACTTATTGTGTACATACATGTTTTTACATTGTACTTATATATTTTTTAAATACCTATATGTAGTTACATCTGTAACTACATATAGGTATTTAGTTACAGATGTAACTAAATACCTATATGTAGTAACTACATATAGGTATTTGTTAATAGTAAATTAGTAATTACATTTATAAGTACACTGTTGACCCATCCCTTACACCTGTGCATGTTTGTGTTGTTTCAGAGTCTGCTGAAAATGATTGAATAAAACAACAACAAAAAACATCATGGAGCCAGGACCCCCCTCCTCTTCCCTATAGGCCCAATGTTTGTAACATTCCTTAGGGCCCTTTTTTACAACCTGCCCCCCAAACGGTGAATGTAAAATACATTCTAACAAGCTAGACCTTTCCTGAATTATTTAGCAATAGCAATCCAGCAGCATGCAGTATGGAAATGTACAACTGTGGAATTTTCCATGAGGGAGCCTCCATTTCCCCGGCCCAAATCTGTTGGGGCAGCAGCCTGCTGCGGGGGCCTCGTTCAGTCTAATTGACTACAGGGTCTCACCTGTGGCTGCATAATTACGGGTTTCAGCACTGCAATAGTGGCAGTTGCTTTCACTGCCTCCCTCCTGAGGTTATCCGCTGGGGTTAATGAATTTTAACTGATAGTGTACGAGCCGTTGTAATCCACTGGGTCCTCCAACACAGCGTACACACTAATGCCCTAAGGCAATGCTACACCCTTTCACCACCAAGAAAGTCTTTCCAATGGAGCCTCATGCCTACAGATGGTCAACAATGGGTGCAGAGGCCACACAGTCCATCTTGTCTACAAATTTGCAAAGAAACAGATTTTTTTAATTATCAAGCTGTTCATGGTCTCTCTTCTCCTGCTGTTGGCCTATTCAGAGATTCTCCAGTCTGCTGAAGTGCTCTGTAGAGAGAGGCAGAGGCAGGAACAGAATTTTGAAGAAAAAAAAACATGCATCCTATTCAGCCAGTAGAATTTGAACGCTTGTGAACAAAGCGATCATTGGTTCAGCGGTGTTATTTTTTGAGAACAGTTATGTGCAGAGCTGGCTATGTAAACACAACTTGTCAACAAATATATATGACTAGCTCTTTCATATTTCAATATTCCTCCAGTGGTAGGGATGGGTGGTATGACCAAAATCTTATGAATATCATGGTATGAATCATGTTCTATAGCGGATACAGTAAATATCACAGTATTTTATTAATATAATATTTAAAAGAAACCTATAAAAGCAAACCGGGAAAAAAATTAAGTAATCCCATGAATTCCTACTTACTTTTGTATGTAATAACTTTAAAGTTTATATATATAAGATATATATATATTATATATATATATATACCATAAGTGGGGCAACAAAGTATGTAGTCAGCCACAAATGTGCAAGTTTCCCACTTAAAAAGATGAGAGAGGCCCGTAATTTTCATCATAGGTATACCTCAACTTTGAGAGACAAAATGAGAAAAAAAATCTAGAAAATCACATTTGATTTTTAAAGAATTAATTGGTCAATTCCTTGGTAAAATAAGTATTTGGCCACCTACAAACAAGCAAGATTTCTGGACCTCACAGACCTGTAACTTCTTCTTTAAAAGCCTCCTCTGTCCTCCACTGGTTACATGTATTAATGGCATCTGTTTGAACTCGTTATCAGTATAAAAGACACCTGTCCACAACAACCTGTTCAAACAGTCACACTCCAAACTCCACAATGGCCAAGACCAAAGAGCTGTCAAAGGACACCAGAAACACAATTGTAGACCTGCACCAGGCTGGGAAGACTTGAATCTGCAATAGGTAAGCAGCTTGGTGTGAAGAAATCAACGGTGGGAGCAATTATTAGAAAATGGAAAACATACAAAACCACTGATAATCTCCCTCGATCTGAGGCTCCACACAACATCTCACCCCGTGGGGTCAAAATGATAACAAGAACTGTGAGCAAAAATCCCAGAAACACACGGGGGGACCTAGTGAACGACCTGCAGAGAGCTGGGACCAAAGTAACAAAGGCTACCATCAGTAACACACTGCGCCGCAGGGACTCAAATCCTGCAGTGCAAGACGTGTCCCCCTGCTTAAGCCAGTAAATGTCCAGGCCCGTCTGAAGTTTGCTAGAGAGCCTTTGGATGATCCAGAAGAGGATTGGGAGAATGTCATATGGTCAGATGAAACCAAAAATAGAACTTTTTGGTAAAAACTCAATTTGTCGTGTTTGGAGGAGAAAGAATGATGAGTTGCATACAAAGAACACCATACCTACTGTGAAGCATAGGGGTGGAAACATCATGCTTTGGGGCTGTTTTCTGCAAAGGGACCAGGACGACTGATCAGTGTAAACGAAAGAATGAATGGGGCCATGTAGCGTGAGATTTTGAGTGAAAACCTCCTTCCATCAGCAAGGGTACTGAAGATGAAACGTGGCTGGGTCTTTAAGCATGACAATGATCCCAAACACACCACACGGGCAACGAAGGAGTGGCTTCGTAAAAAGCATTTCAAGGTCCTGGAGTGGCCAAGCCAGTCTCCAGATCTCAACCCCATAAAAAAATCTTTGGAGGGAATTGAAAATCCGTGTTGCCCAGCGACAGCCCCAAAACATTACTGCTCTAGAGGAGATCTGCATGGAGGAATGGGCCAAAATACCAGCAACAGTGTGTGAAAACCTTGTGAAGACTTACAGAAAACGTTTGACCTCTGTCATTGCCAACAAAGGGTATATAACAAAGTATTGAGATGAAATTTTGTTATGACCAAATACTTATTTTCCACCATAATTTGCAAATAAATTCTTAAAAAATCTTACAATGTGATTTTCTGGATTTTTTTGTTCTCATTTTGTCTCTCATAGTTGAGATACCTATGATGAAAATTACAGGCTCTGTCATCTTTTTAAGTGGGAGAACTTGCACAATTGGTGGCTGACTAAATACTTTTTTTCCCCACTGTATATGTGAAATATAAATGGTATATTTTATCAGGATTTCCTTTTGTAACATTATCAGTGTCTTTACAGTCATTAATGTATGTAATGTTTGTGTGTGTGTGTGTGGGGTGTGTGGGTGCACCTAGACATATAAAATCTTCCATCTATTAGTTGCACAAATCACTCTGCATGTTCTGCAATTTCATACCAGTGTTTATCTATCACCCTTTATCTGTGTTTTCTTCCTTAGCCTCAACTCTTAAAGTTTGGCTGAGAACTCAATTTGGTTTTTCTTCTAAATCCAATATTTGATTTGAAAATGTCACACTGGCTTCCATTAATGAGTCAGAAAAGCCACCTGCATTTTGGTGCTATTTATTTGAGCCAAAGCTGCATTTGGATTCGATCAGATCAGACCCACCCACTCATTCTGCCGTAAGTTAATTTGACTAGATGGATTGGTGCAGGAGGCTAATAACTAGAGATGTGATGGCAAAAATACATCAGGCCTCTCTCTCTCTTTCTCTCTCTGACGCGAGATCCATGGTGGTTTGAAAACTTTGATCTTCTGTGAGCGGATGAAAAGCCCATCTCTTATCACCTGCCTCACTGTTGTCTACTTAACACTTAGCCTCAGACGGAGGGCCTGACAGTTTCAAATCCAGTGCAAAAAGAGGCTTTTAAATCAACAAACTTTGGAAAATATTTTAACCACCTGCCGTTCTAAAAGTGACACTTAGCAATTCAAGCATGACGGTGCTTTCCATGGGTTCAATTGAAGGAATTGGTTTCACTGTACACATCAGACAATGTTCATCTTAACCGAGTATACATGTCTTTGCTTTAAAGGAATGGATCACCCAGAAATGAAAAACCTGTCATCAGATCGCTGTAGAGCACAAAAATCCTTACTACACACCAACAGTTGTATCTTCATGGTTTCACAATCACCAAAAGCACAGATAATGACCCCAAAAACACACTAAATGTAGTCCACATCACTTGTAGGGACCATTTCTTTTGAATAATTAAATTTAAGAAGTTATTATGGAAAAAGGGATAATGAATGAGATTTCAGAGCTTTCTCACATGACTATATTAACTACGCAATGATTGTTGTTATTATATATATATATAAATATATATATATATATATAGATCTTATACACACACACAAACACACAGCCACACACACACACACACAACACAAAACACCTAATGGTGTAATAACACCATTATGTACATTTACACAACGGTTCCATAAGGGAACTGATCATTAACCAATACATTTTTTTTCCTTTTTTTTTTTACTGTGGCTGTTACAATTTATATAATTTTTGCAGTATAATAGAACTGGTATTTGGAATTTTGGATAACTTTTTCATGATTGTTATTTCTTTGTGTGTGTGTGTGTGTGTGTGTGAAGTATTCCTTTTATAGATTTAGGTTTCATATATTTTAATAGTCATTTATTTTCCATGCAAGTATCAGTTCAATAAACAAAATCAACTGGCAGTCAGAGAGAAAAATCACTTAATAAAAACATTTTCCACAGCTCTCTTCTCCCCCCTTTCCTCTAAGTGTGAAATAACACTTTACTTGTCCGTGAACCTGCTGCTTAGGGTCAGATGTCAACAGCATCCACACAGCTGTTTGATTTCAAATGTTCAAAAAATGCCATCGCCATGGCCGATTCAACACCGAAGGGCCATGATTGGCCAACGGCTGGCGGCTCTGCTATGTGTTTTTGTTTGAATAAACCAGCTGGCACGTGCTGAGGTGAATGAATGCGTGAGGCCCCTCAAACACACACACATACACACACTTTGTGGTCAGGACTCATCTGTTGACATAACGATAGTCTGAGGGCCCTGAGGGCAGATACGTGTAAGGAAATGCTGCCTGACTGATCTGTTGGTGTGTATTGTGTGTGAAAATAATGGCAGACACGGGCGGCCTATTGTCTGAGTGAAAGCAAGGCATAAGGCACTCAACCACCGCCCCCTCTATTAAGCATCACACACCATATTGCCAAAGTATCCATTCATTTAAGAGTGAACAAAAAATGCCCTTTTAAAAACAAATCATTTACTGGCCATATAGGCCATTATAATTATGTTAAGATATTATAAAAGCATAAAAGCCTGGATTTAATTATTTCAACACAAGGAAACATGCAAATGCATGTTTCAGGAAACATGCCTTTCATAACCATAGTGTATTATAGTAACATGCAAGGTACATAAAAATAGATGTGAAGCACATTTAAAATAGTAAAATGGTCATTAAAAAAGTAAAAAAGGGGGGAAGGGAAAAAGACAAAAGCAGGAAAGGGAACGAAATAGAGGAGGAGGGAGGGAATTTAAAATAAAATTATTTTTACATGTTTTTGTTAATTTTACTTTTATTATTGTTATTATAAAATTTTGTTTTTATGCACTGTAAAAAGTCATTAGTTGAACTTGGAAAACCTGTGGAAACTGATTGCCTCAAATTTCTCAAGCAAATTAGTTTATCATTTTTGAGTTAACTTTGTAACTTTGTATAGGTAACTTGTGTATATGTATAGGTTACCAGAAAACTTGAGTGTTGCTAACTCAATTTGACAAGTTCAGCCAACTTAGAGATGTAAGTTAAGTTTAGTGCACAGAACTCAAACAAAACAGTTCTCTTAACAAGTCTGCTTTGTTCACATTACTAGACAAATGTGTGGAAACAGATTGCCTTAAATTTCTCAAGTAAGCTGTACTCAAAACTTAAAGTTGTTAATACAAAGACAGAAAACAGATTGTTAGCACAACAATAGGGCATTTATTTGTTTAAAACAATGTTACTTCAAGTCATTACTTTTTAGGAATGCTATCAAATCAACAATTTAACACTGTAAGAAAAATTGCACATACTGCACTCAGGAAATAAACAGAAAAAAACAAACATCAACATCCCTTTTATGACACCTTGTAAATCTAGATCACCAGTTTCTAGAATTACCTCCCCCCCCCCCCCCCCTTTTCTACAATCAATAAGGATCAATCATGAACAATTACAAAATTCTACATCAGAATATTTTTCAGAGATTGCATTCTAGGTTCAGCCATTGAATGAAATCAAAGGTGTCCTTCAGTACTGGAGGATACTATAATTTCATAGCATAAATCCAAGTCCAAAGAGCAGGCATATCTTGGGGAGGATTTTCCAGATCATCCAATACAATTGTACCTTCCAAAAGGATTGCAGTAGACATGGCATTAAATGCAGTGAGTTAGGTATGGCTCTAGAGTCCTCAGCTCAGGGATCACGGTCAATAGGCCGACTGACATCTCTTCTTCATCATAGTCCTAGAAACAAGAATAAAATATGACAAAAATAAGTAATTACATCTGAAGAGTACATATTCAGGTTAAACATTCGCAAACAAATTAATATCTGTGTATTATGTTTAGATATAAAGGCCTTTTCAAACTGAGCACAGCAGTGGATCCCAGATAAAAAAATTTAAAAAAGACATTCAATCTGTTGTACAAAAAGACGAGACAAACTGAACAGTATGCCAGCTATACAATAATCTATTCTGAAACTGCTGCTTTGACATTTGAAAAGTGTAAAAAAATAAAAAAAAACAGCATTTTGGTTCAATACTGACATATATATTCTCTTTTGTGTGATTTCTAAATACTGACCACAAAACCATGATCAAGAGCACCCTCATAGGCCATGTCTTAAATGAGTGGTTTTCACGTCTCTATCACTCATATATTACTCTTTGTTTTTGTTCTCTTGCTTATCTGATTTCTTTATTTCTTTCAAACCTCCTTTTTGATTTTTATATTTCTTTCACTTACTTACCTTTATTCTTTTCTGTCCTTCCTTTCTGACTTCTTTCCTCTTTGTGTTGTTTCCTTTACTCTTCCTTCATCTAAATTGTCAGACTCCTTGTTACCTATTTTCTTTCTTCACATTATTTTTTCTTTACTATATTTAAAGGGTTAGTTCACCCCAAAAAATTAAAATTCTGTCATTAATTACTCTCTCATGTCGTTCCAAAACCAGTAAGACCTTCATTCATCTTAGGAAAACAAATGAAGATATTTTTGATGAAATCTGAGAATGCTTGGCATCCTCTGCTTGTAAAACAAGGCACAGTGCATGCGTGTTCTATGTCAGAACGCCAGCTCCTGCGTCAGCAGCATCACACGCATACATCGTGGTACTCTCGTGAACGATGTCCTTACTTTCTTTCTGGGTCTTGAACGTGGTAGTTGTGTTGCTGTCTATGCAGAAAGCTCTTGGATTTCATCAGAAATATCATAAATTGTGTTCCGAAAATTAACAAAGGTCTTATAGGTTTAGAACGACATGAGGGTGAGTAATTAATGACAGCATTGTCATTTTTGGGTGAACTATCCCATTAATTAATTTTTTCTGTCTTCCAACTTTGTTTTTATTATACATTTCCTTTCCTTTTTTCCTTAGAAGTTTTTTTTCTTCACTTTTTTTATTCCTTTCTATCTTATATTGTTTCTGTGTCCTGATTTTTTTCTTTCCAGGTCTCAAGAATTGTCTGCATTACACTAAATAAACAGAATATAACAGACAAAATTACTTACAAAAAATGTCTTGTAAAATCAGTAAGGTCCTTTTTCAAGGAAGAGTGGAAGGCCGGGAGAACTGCGTTCCCATGCAGTCAGTCAGTTCAACAGTACGTCATGCCTGTACATTGGCTTCGCCCGATCTTCGCCACGCGCACCCCGCCCCGCAGCGCGGGTATAAAATGAGAGCGCGTGCAAACGCACATCAGCCTTTCGCTTCGGAGCCGAGCCTTCTACAGGACGAATCTCCGCGAGTGTTCGAGAAACAGCTGCCGTTGGTGTGACGGCGTATCAGCGGGAGTTGACATCCAGGCTGCTGAAGCCTCGGCGGGCTGCAGCTTCCATTCTGCAGTCTCGCCACGACCTCCCCTGGGCGCTTCAGCGCTCTCACTAAAAGAGTGTTTTTTCCATTTCTAAAAGAGCAAATTCTAAAAGAGCTCCACGAGCAACGGGCGTCTTTCTAAAGATGGCTTCCCGCTCGTGCGTTTATGGATGTGGTCGTTTCCTGCCTCCATCTAATGGTCATGATCGCTGCCTCTCGTGCTGGGGTTTACAGCACGCTGAAGCCAGCGCTCATGGAGGTCATGTTTCAGTGCCGGGAACATGACCATCGGGACCATTGCGTCAGATTACTCCTCCATTAAAAGGGGGGTAGTCACTCCTGCCATGCCCCGCTCTGCTCTCGGGTTCTCGGAGGGTACTTCGGTCATGGTAAGGGAAACCGAGGGGGTAGGTGAGAGCGTCCCGTCGAGTACGTCTCGCGGGCCTCTCATTCTAGACGCATGTCGCACCACTGGCGCTTAAGGCGAGAGTGCGGGGTCCTCGGGAACAGGGCTGGGGTCCAGATCTTGTGCGGGGCACAGGCGAGGACAAGCTGTTTTTTTGGGGTTCGGTCTAAGCTTTCGGAGGGAGAGCTAGGCTCTGGAGATGAGGATTCAGTTGCGCTGCCTCCGTCAGGAAGAGTGGCTTTGTCCGAGTCAGATCCAGAGCTGACCGCTTTGCTTTCCCGGGCCGCTGAGAGCGTCAGGCTGCACTGGAGGCCTCCTCCTTCCCCCGAACGCTCGAGGCTGGATGATTGATTACCTGCCGGGCGTCGGCAGCCGCCTCCGGTATCATTCTTCCCGGAAGTGCATGAGGAGATCACTAAGTCTTGGAAGGCACCTTTTCTGCCCGAAACAGACTTGGTGCCACCTCCGTCCTCACCACCCTCGAGGGGGAGGCGGCCCAAGGGTATGTGGACATCCCCCCAGTCGAGCGCGTTTTTGCTATGCAGCTCTGCCCGCAAAGTGCCTGGAGAGGTAGTCCACGCCTTCCATCCTGGGCCTGTAAGTTCTCGTCCGCTCTGTCGGCTAAGGCTTACAGTGCTGCTGGAAAGGCCGCTTCCACCCTGCACGCCATGGCCCTCCTGCAAGTCCACCAGGCCAAGGCGTTGAAGCAGTTGCACGAGGGTGGTACTGACTCAGGTGTGCTGCAGGAACTGCGCACAGCGACGGACCTCGCGCTGAGGGCGACGAAAGTCACGGCGCGGGCCCTGGGTCAGTCGATGTCCAAATTAGTGGTCCAGAGGAGCGCCAACTATGGCTGACCTTGGCGGATATGAGGGAGGCCGACAAGCATCGCTGCCTGGACTCCCCGATCTCCCAGGCCGACCTATACGGCGAAGCGGTGGAGGGCTTTGCCCAAAAGTTCTCCGCCGCACAGAAGCAGACGAAGGCGTTCGACACATCCTGCACCGGCGGTCTGCTGCTGTCCGCACCCCACCGCCGGCTGCAGCCCCTCTGTCTGCTCGTCGCCGAGGGCGCCCTCCTGCGGCCTCCACCTCCGCTCCGGCGCAGCCCGCCTCCACCCCTGCCAAGCCCGTGAAGCGCCAAAGCAGGCGGCGTCCCTGAGATGGGCGACCCGGAGCCCTTGGATCCTGCTTTTCAGGAGATGGTGACCGCACCACTCATTCCCCCGGCGGAGGGCTGGATGGAGAAACCTTTGTTCCTGTTTTTTCTATTCCGCCACTGGCTACCAAGCCAGTGGTACCCAAAACTTCAATAAAATAGCAGTTTCCTTTGCCTCCGGGTCCCAACAGGGCGAGGACGGCGGTGCACGAGACACAGTCTCCACACAGTGGGTAAGTAGGGTGTATCAATGGTAAGATTAGTTCGGTTGCTGGGGTCATGGTTAGCGATCCCAGGACAGTCTCGCTGGCGCCTGAGAAACCATCAGACGCGGCTACGCGATTCAGTTCGCCCGGCGCCCTCCCAATTTCAGGGGCATTCGGTTCACCTCTGTTCTGGACAGGGATGCTCCTGTCTTGCATGCTGAGATCGCGGTCCTGCTGGCGAAGGACAAGATATAGCCGGTCCCTCCAGCCGAGATGAGGTCTGGTTTTTACAGCCCATACTTCATCGTACCCCTAGAAAGGCAGTGGGTTACGACCAATCCTTGAACTGCGCGTACTGAACCGGGCCCTTCACAAGCTACCGTTCAGGATGTTGACGCAGAAACGCATCTTTCAATGCGTCCGTCTTTTCGATTGGTTCGCAGCAATCGACCTCAAGGACGCATACTTTCACGTCTCGATTCTCCCTTGACACAGACCATTTCTCCGCTTTGCGTTCGAAGGGCGAGCATATCCGTACAAGGTCCTCCCCTTCGGGC
>JADLZN010007274.1:0-50398 GCA_018155175.1 Sinocyclocheilus anophthalmus | reverse complement strand
TTTCGCTCTTATGAGAGCCGATGTTCCTTTTGGGTGGACACAAGACTGTCAGAATGCTATGGTTTTCCTTAAAAATAAACTGACGTCTGCACCTATATTGAGGTTTCCGCAGTTTTCACTTCCATTTTTCATTCACGTGGATGCGTGTGATGTTGGTCTGGGTGCTGCTTTAATGCAAAGGGATGAGCAAGGCAGGGACTGTGCAGTTGTCTATGCTAGCCGTACTTTGCACAAGTCCGAACGCCCTTACTCTACTCCTGAGAAGGAGTGCCTAGCGGTAATTTGGGCACTTGAGTATTTCAGACCATACATTGAAGGTTTGCACGTCACAGTTTTTTCTGACCACAGCAGTTTGAAGTGGTTGATATCACGACCTAATCCCACTGGAAGACTGGCTAGGTGGTCACTTCGGTTGCAAGACTTTGATTTTGAGATAATACATAAACCAGGAGTGTCCAATAGTGTTCCTGACAGTTTGTCAAGGAACCCTCTACCTTCTTGAGGTCAGCTGTTTGACATGCTCCCTGATCGTGCTGTTCTTGGAAGTCTGGACTTGCGCTCATTGCCGTCTGTGTTGTTTACAGACAGTGATCAGTTGAGAAGTCTGCAGCTGAATGATCCCGACATTGGAAAGTTGTTCAGGGAGTTGGAGGATGGTGAAAGGGTGTCTTCCGAGGAAGATCTTCTATATGCTGTTCTTGATGGTCTTCTGTATCACAAGGATCAAAAATCTTCTTGTACATTACACCCCATGAAACAGTTCAAGCTTTATGCTCCCCAGACTGTCAGAAGGTTTCTGTTGGAGTATTATCATGACCATCCCACCGCAGGTCACACGGTGACAAGACTTAAGCAGAGATTTTTCTGGCCCAACATGCTGTCAGGTGTGAAGAAGTATGTGGGTTCATGTGCCATCTGCCAATTCACTAAGCCATCCCAGAGAAAGCCTGGTGGCTTCATGGTTCCAATCTGCCCCAATATCCTTGGGAATATGCTGGGGTGGACTTTGTGGGCCCTTTGCCCCGAACGCCGAGTGGAAATGCATACATCCTTGTGTTTGTAGATTACTTTTCTAAGTGGATTGAGGTGTGCGCGGTGAGGGAAGCTACAGCTTTGGTTGCTGCCAGTAAGCTTCTCAGTGAAGTGTTTGCTAGCCATGGCGCTCCCAAGTACTTGATATCTGACAGGGGTTCTGTGTTTATGAGTGACCTCTTCAAACACACAGTTTCTGCTTTGGGTACGGAGCACAGGCTTACAACAGCTTAAGTAGTTTTCAGGCGAGTTTTCGGAACTGAGAGCAGTAAGCAGTTAAATTGATCTTTGAGGTCTACCAGAGTTAATATGAATCAGGTCCGTAATATATTCTGGGGCCATATCACGGACAGCTTTAAAAACGCACAGCAACACCTTATACTGAATCTGATATTTAACCAGAAGCCAATACAGCTTTTCCAAAACTGGAGTAATATGCTCCCTTTTCTTTGTACTAGTAAGGAGCCTCGCAGCTGCATTCTAGACCAATTGCAATTTTGAAATAAGAGATTTATTTACTCCCAAATAAAGTCCATTAAAATAGTCCAAACGGGAAGAGATAAATGCATGAATCACTATCTCAAGCTCAGCAACAGACAAAAAGGAATTCATTTTTGCAATAGTCCTCAACTGAAAGAAGCAACTTTTCACCACACATTTAATTGTAAAAAATGTAAGACATTAAAGTATAATGTAAAATATACCACACTCTTCCTCTGGATCTCTCAAAATCTTTGGACCCCCCTCTCAGCTTTTGAGAAGCAAGAAATTAGTATTAAGTGATTTTTTTTCTGGAAAGGATACATACGCCGTTGAGCAGAAGCTCGAGTCAATGTCTCCTTGAGCTGTGCTATATTCTGTTTGAGCTTCTGTAATGATGCTCTCAGGGTCATGTTGAGCTACAAGTACAGACAAAGACAAAAGTGATATAACAGCATAAAGATCAGACACACATGGCTTAATTTTATTGTACAATAAAAATTAATAAAACCCTGTCTTTACCTTGGCTGGATTTCCTCCAGTCCTCAGCTGTCTATTTCTTTCATGGATGTTTTCTGCAATTTCTTGAGCCAGGCGACAAGCTGCATCATAATTCTGTAACCTAAACAATGAAAAACAAAACAATGTCAATTTGGTAAAATAGTTTCTGCCACAGCTTCCACCAGTTTTCAAGTCATTTAAATCACAAGATTGGCATCAACTAAATCATGTGACAGATCTCAGCAAACCGGACTGGCAACATTTATATCAGCTGTTCGCCGAGTAAAAACATATATATATGTACACAAACACAGAATCATTTATTAAAGTACAGTGTGTGACGAGCAATAAAGAAATGAATACAGAGATAATTTCAGTCTGAAGTGATCTGGCTGAGTACAGATCCACTGACTGCAACAGCAAATTATGTTTGCTGAACTCTACGACCTGTAGACCTCACTTGTTCATAAGCGATAAGAATTTAGAAATCCATACCACAAATCCTGTGACATATTGCGGCACTTTCGTTTCAGTTATAAAAAGCGTTTCTCAGAGCAAAACCACCAGCAACATAAACTGCGCCGTGCCAGTTCCTGGTTGGCCGTGACGTCAGACGGTGGCCTTGTACAGACATATCACGTAGCCTACGCTCAAAATTAATACACAGAAAACGTTACATTTTTTAACACGCTGTACCTATAATATTTAGATTACAATAGACTTTCGCAAGCTTTAGATATGCTAACGTTATGTAGGCTACATTATCTCACTTATTGCACAACTAGTCTCAAAGAAATTAATAGAGAATGGGAATGTGTCGGCACAGCTGCAGTGCATTCTGGGAATTTAGGTCACGGGAGACACAGCGGAGGCTTGATAATATAGTGACTGTAGATGTTTGATATTATTTAATGTTTATATTATTCTACTTAAGATCGTGTTGGAGTGGTTAAGGCTCACCTTACATCATTTGCCATAGCCCTTTGCACTGCCGGTGTGAAAAATTTGCTTTTTTCAGCATTAGCAAGCTGAAAAAGCAGAGGTAATTCCTGCAGACATTGATAAGGGCTATGCCATAGCCCTTATCAATGTCTGCATTAAATGCAATTAAAAGCTTTTGATTAACGCTATGTTGATACAGTAAGCGTTAATCATTCCAACGCGATCTTAAGTTGAATCATATAAACATAAAATAATATAAAATGTCTACATTCACTACGGAACTCGGATGAAAGTTAAACTGAAACTCGGTATGGTAAACAACTCAAATAAGATGTGTCTTAATAACTGATGTCTGTAGATTTATTATATACAGTGGTTTGCGCTAAACTGTAAGCCCTCACACCACAAATAGAAGAAAATCAAATATGGAAACGTTATCGGTACTTTGATACCCAGCCACTTGTTTGCACGGATTAAGTTTCATTCATTCATTTATTTGATCGCTTGCATCGTTGTTCGGCATCTCTAATAGTAAGAATCTTCAACTTGGTTCATTCAAGTCAAGGTATTTATTTGCATAGCATCCACAATACACATCGTTTCAAAGCAGCTTCTAGTAAGTTCTGTTACCACTATAATGGCTTAATTCTTTACACTAAGCAGTTTTACTGTGCAATATGACAATATATAACAATGATAAATGATCCACCGTTTGAGATCTAGCTATGTATTCTCCCCTTTAAAAAATAGCCATGATTTTGCTACTCTAACCAAAGTGTTTTAGCAGTTAGCCTATATCAGTACCACTGTGGTGAAGGAGACTGAATAATGAATATTTGCAGCCTCTCAGACAAACCACAGAGCGATTTTTTTATTTAAAGAGATTTACATATTACTCCGTTTTATTCTAAGAGTATGTAAGATAAAAAATATTAATAGTAAACGGTCGGCTTTTTCTGTGGTGATTTGCGTGTGTTTACACTGTGTGCTCCTGAGCGTGACCTAAAACATGGCGGAATCCAATGCGGCGTGATGTAGATTCCCATTCTCTATATGAAGACGTAAAATTTTGGTTTGAGTTGAAATTATTAATTAGAAATGAATTATTATATGAGAAGAAATAGACCATGGAGTCAGAAACACTAAATTCAGCCCACACCTGCTAAATCAAGTTGTGAAAGATATTAATTAATGTTGATTGTAGCCATTGTACACATTAGCCTACTGATAATAAAGAATAAGAAAGTGTTGGTTAAAAAAAAACTCTTTACAAATACTCCACAGTCTGCATAAACCGGAGAACAATTAACTAATTGCAATAGAGATGCTATGTTCTTACAGCCTATTGATAGCCCTACTGATTTCACAAGAAACGTATCTGACCTTGCAATATTTCTTACAACAATGTAGCCTATATTTAGCCTAAGTAGGAGTGTAAATATCTTCATCTTTTTTGTCTCATTCCTCCAAGTTCAGATCTGTTCAGTTATATATTGTTTGTTACATAATGGCACAATTCTTATCTATGTAAAAGAGACAAACATGTCTCTTTTAATTTCTGTCCTGATAACGTCTTCCTGTGAAATGTTTTGTTTGAAAAGTGTATTTGAGATCTATCTTTAAAATAAATGCTTCTTGGTTTGAGATGCACTTTTACCTGTTGAAGTGCACTCTTATCTGTTTGAAATATAGCAATACCAGGAGCTAATGTTAAAACTATAATGCCTGTTTCAGAAATGTCCTTTATTGTAATATTAGTTGATTAAGTTGGTTGAGTGATCTGTTGTGCTTAATGATTCAGAAACATTCTATGCCCACTATAGTATGCCGTAATACTCGTTAAGTTATGTGGGATCATGGTAGTTATATTTTTTGTAAAAAAAAAATTTGTCCCCACTGTGAGACTGAAGATAGATAGCACACACACACACACACACACACACACACACACACACAACATCGATATAATATAATCTATATATAGAATAGATAGATAATATATATATTATATCATCGAAGAGTTCAATGCAAAAGCCTCTAAAGCCATCTTGGTCAAAAATGAGATAACGATACTGAGTGAATGCAGTGCTGCATCTCAATAAACAAGCTACAGGTAGTCCAAAATGCAGCAGCTGGAGTCCTTACCAGGTCAAGAAAATGTAATCATATTACCCCAATTTTACAGTCTCTGCACTGGCGACCTATTAATTTCCGTATCAGTTACAAAATATTATTACTTGCCTATAAGGCCCTTAACCGAACTAGTCTTCTACCACGCTACAATCAATCACGCTCCCTAAGGTCATAAGGTCCGCCCAAAACTCTGGACTTTTGGTAGTACCTAGGATAGCAAAGTCCACTTAAAGGAGGTAGAGCTTTTTCACATTGGCTCCCAAACTCTGGAATAGCCTTCCAGATAACATTCGGGGTTCAGACACACTCTCTCTGTTTAAATCCTGATTAAAGACACATCTCTTTGGCCAAAAATTCAAATAATGCATCTCATAATCATTTACTGCAGTCATATCTGATCAAATGCACAATATTATTCTTTAGCTTGGGTTAAACAAAAAAATTTTGCTTGGTTGGAACAGCAGCAACGCTAATTATGTCTCTATTTGTTTCTCTGTTTATTGACCTACGGAGGTAACTAGGATTTACACATAGCTCAGTCTGACCGAACACCTGAGAAGATATGATGCAAACCCCTCAGAGGACCTCAAATGATGCCAACCCTGAAACAACATACAAGACTACCAGATTCTTGCTAGACAATTTTGCAGTCGCACATATAATAATTGCTGGCTAATAGGTTCATCGTTTGATACGTCTTTAATTGATATTTCATAAAATTTTCTGCCATGTACAAAACTGACATTCCACCAATGTGATAAAGCTACCACTAAGATTATAGAACTTAAGTTGCTGGTAAGCTTGCCTTTGCATAATTGTATCGTTGAAAAAGCGCTTACAATAAACTTGTAATTTTATTAATTGAATTGAAGCTCTCCACACTGAGTATATGTTCCTATCAAGTACTTTCCTTCAAATGCGCTAACATCCCCAGCCTACCCATAACAGAACTTTACTACATAGATAACCTTATCATAGTACCAGAAGAAATGCTAATTCAAAGAAATGAAAAAGGTCAGACGACACTTAGAGGTTTGCATCTGGAACTCTCTCTCTCTCCTCTCTCTCCTCTCTCTCTCTCCTCTCTCTCTCTCTGCTATATATATATATATAGTTTATTTAGTCATTTAGCAGTCGCTTTGATCCAAAGACGACTACAATATGAGGACAGACAGCAAGCAATCTAATTGTATAATATATATATGCTGAGAATTATGACTCCCACACCTAATGATGATATCCTCTGATAAATCAATATAAATCAATCTTGAAAAATAGATTAATGCGTTATAATCTTTCTAGTCACCATCCAACTTTTACTATAGTCAAGGCCAGGCTTTAGTGTATTTGAATTTATAAAAAGTATAATAATAACTAAAATTATAAAACAAACAAGGACATATATATTTTTTAATGATATAGTTTTGCATCTGCATTATGCATATTAATAGGTAAATGGATTGCAACAAACCTTAACTTAACTTTATTATCTTAGATGAAGGAGTTTGAGGGAGGCTATTAGCTTCATTCGCTTCTTCTGATGGACTGCCACTG
The DNA here is from genome assembly GCA_018155175.1 of Sinocyclocheilus anophthalmus. Classification (NCBI taxonomy): domain Eukaryota; kingdom Metazoa; phylum Chordata; class Actinopteri; order Cypriniformes; family Cyprinidae; genus Sinocyclocheilus; species Sinocyclocheilus anophthalmus. The sequence continues at coordinate 43,756 of JADLZN010007274.1, read as the reverse complement.
GGCATGTTGCCTATACTGTTAAAAACAAACAAATAAAGATTTTTAAACTAATGCAGCTTGATCTTTTAAGTGTTTACTCTGCTTTTTCTCTCACAGTGTTTCACAGATATAATTTACTGTTGCACACAAACAACCTTTTTGAAAATTATTCTCTTTTTTTGGTCTTACCACCATCAAAGACACTTATTCACCAAAATGAGCGTGTCAATCGTGCCCACTTCCAGCCCCTTTGATGAGCAAGTCTTTGACACAGGGTGGTGGTGGGCGATAATGGGGGTAGAAGATTTTGTACGGTCATCATCTGAGAAAGCTATATGGGGACCTCACTTCAAGACAGTGGTGGGAAACAATGGAGTCCCCACAAGGACCACCTGTTAGTGATGGATCCCTTCAGGAAGAGCCTGTGCCTGCCAGCCTCACTGAGGCAGCACCCATTCCAACTGGATCCCAAAAGGAAGAATCTGTGCCTGCCAGGAACCCACTGAGGGGAAAAATAAGGATCCCAGAAAATATAAAACAGCATCTTGTCAGGCATAATGTCTTGACACCTTTTCCCTAAGGCTCCCAAAGGGACCACCTACACCTTCCAGTACCCCAAAAGGAGCAACAGCATCCAATGGGTACCCACAAGGATACCCAAAGAGAGCAATTTGCCCACCAGGTCCCATGAGGAGGCAGCTGTGACCACCAAGCCCCCACTGAGGAGAAAACAGATGATCCCAGAAAATATGAGCATGCTGTTTTGACACCTTTGCCATTTTATTAGGACGTTTTTGGATTAAAATGTTATATTTATAAATGTGAAATGTATTTATTTATATATTGATGCAAGTGACCTCCTTTTTGATTAATTTGATTTGATTAATGTGGAGTTATCTGACTGTGAAATTACAGCTAAGCAGCACAATGTTTATAAAATAAAACGTAACCTAAGTGTGTTAACATGTAACATTCTAACAAAACGAACAGGTTTAGCACCTTATTTAATGCTATTAGTCCCCATTTTGAACCTGACCATTTTGTTTCACATCCAAACACATATGTGTTTGAATAAATAACAGTGTGTTGAAAACAGAACTGACTTTTGGAATTTCCTGGAAAAACAGGCATTAAAATGTGTCTGGTATAAACATTCTGTGACACTTCAAGAAGACAGAATTTCTCTGTTTCTAACCACAGAGGGAATTACATCAAATTAATTTCATATAGAAGTGTGATAACAATTTTGAGAACTGTACGATTCTGTCAATGCATTATTTTTTTTATAAAAAAATACATACAAACATATTTCGATATACTTTAATTTATTTTCTATTATATTTCTAATATCCCCCCCCCCATACAAAAAGAAGAAGAAGTTGAATCCCCTTATAAAATATAAAAGTTATACATGCTTAACTTAGTTATATCTCCTTAGACGTTATTACGTAGTTAATAAGCACTGTCTGAAAAATTCTTACATTTTAACAGATGGCACAGAATAAAATCTACAATATCTTTATTTGCTGTTTGATGTTGAAGTTAATTACTAAACATCATTGTTATGCCATGTTATATCATTGGTTTTATTGCTGTATATTCAAGAGCTAATATTCACATTAACAGAGGCCATCTGAAATTTTCCACTGTGTATACAGTAGTACTACAGCCACATGGACAGGTCACATGACAGTCACATCATCTGAACAAAACCCAGGTGTCTCAGGGCATCACAAAGAGAGCAACAAACCTACTGTGAACTTAACGTTAAAAGTCTCTTTAATGTGAGCGGTTGGGGCCATGCTTCAGATTACTTCAAATATTGCATGCTCCCATTTTGGCTCTACAAATGTGAATGTCCAGAGTGTGGAGGACGGCAATAATTCACAGTGTGCAGACCGGACAATCTGTGGCAGACTCCGCTCCCGATCTCTTTATGGCTCTGAGGAGACAAAACACTCAACGGAAGAGATTGACGAGGACAGAAGCCACATAAGACCTCGTTCAAGATCATTCTATGTTTGTGACACTGATGATGCAGGAACGGGTAATTTTAGCAGATGCAATGCTATCAGACCAAGAGCAAGATCACTACACAGTGAGGATGGGAAAAGAAACACTGGCGGGACAAGTATCACTGCAAAGCCTCCGATCAAAAGACCTAAAGGAAACTCAAGCAAACGGGCCAGCAAGGATCTTACAGGTGCGTGAGTGAGATCTTTTTACCTTTGAAAAATGTCACCTTTAGGGTACTTGCGTTGATAAAATCATAAATAAGCACAAATGCTTGTGTAACACCTCTGAAGGCTTAATTTAAGCTACAATTAATAATGAATGAATTATTATTAATTAACAATTATTCTAATCCCAAAATGCATTTGTGACTTTACTCCAATATAATACATATGCAAATCAAAAAATGTTCTGGCTGAAAATTATAAGCTCATACCGTGTAAAACTACTTTTAAAAGGAAAGATATTGTAATAATGATTCTAACTGCAGAAAAAAAATGTTTTACACACATTTTAAATAGATATGTAAAAAATAATAAAACAAACACACTTAAATCAATCTTTTAAAATGTATTTGTTTGAACTTAAAGTTAATTTAGTCATCACAACAATGTTATTGAATTATTATTATTATTATTAGTGAATTACCTTAAGGAGTAAGTGGTGGTTAATCTAAATTCCAGAGGCAATCCTGTCAGTACTGTGAGCTTATACTGTACATTAATACAGAAGTCTCTCATTTTATGTCTATTCTACACAGGCTATCAGCATGTTACATGAAATATATAACCACATAATTTCAAAAATTGTTTATTTACCTAAGATTTTTTAAATGGTTAAAATACATTTCAATATTATTGTTGTTGTTTTATTACTGGTAATATAAATAATCATGACATTAATAATTACTATATATTCTATTTCATAGACTTTGGTAGTTCTTTTATAATATTTATTAGTATAAATATAAATGTTGATCATATTAATGTTATATGTATTACAGAAATATTGCTGAAGTTAAATGTTTTCTATTAGGTTTTATTCCAAAGTTGTATTTAGTATAACTTAAATTAGGCAGAAATTAGTAGAAATGTACATTTAAATATCCAATGTCAGCTGATTCTGACCAAACAAAATCTCTAATATGAGCTGATAAGCTGATTCCCCAAAGAACGTTTTTTTTCTTGGTGTGGAAGACCATTTTTAATATCTAAGGAACCTGTTTTTTTTTTTTTTACTATAAAGAACCTGCAATGCAATGGAAAGCTTCTTCATGGAACCACAGATGCCAATAAAAAAACGTTATTTTTAAGAGTGTAACTAAGGAATCCTGTAGTGTCAGGTGGCAAGATCAGACAAGAAAAAAAAAGAAAAAGACAAGATGACAAGATAAAAAAAATTGGCTTGACAATATTCACAAATATATTTAAAAAAAAAAAAACTTTTTTTATGGTTGGGAACATAAGTTATAATATTATTGTCATTCAAGTCATGCTGCAGTTTTTTTTACTTTTGAGCAATTCAACATTTTAACAGGAAATAAAGGAAGTTTAAAGGGTGTACCCATGATGACCATTTCTGAGGTGGATAACTGGGAGATAAGCTCTTCTTTGGGGATGAAATACGGTCAGTATGTAGACTGGGAAAAGATCGACCCAGAAGCTGCCACCCGTTATGGGAAGATCCTCTCAAGTGATCATTATGAGCTCAAAGCAATGGGCCGTACAGGATTCTGGTCCATGCCTCATACTCTCAGAGCCAAGGCTTACCAGCACATCATCCACAGCATCGAGAGCACATCCACCACCGCTGATCTGGACACTTACCATGGCATAGTTAGGAAGCTTTTCGGGGAACTGCAAACAAGCACACACCCTTTCCCAAAGTTTATGGAGGATGGGGAAATTCCCAGATACTGCTTAAATAAAGCAGGTCTGAATTCAGTGAAAAAAATTCTCATTTGTATAAACCACCATTTTCCTGATGTCAGCTTCTGTCCTATTCTGTCCGCTCTGGTGTCTCTTCTCTTGCACTTCAGTGAGGATGAAGCCCAGTGTTTCCACAGTATTTGTTCCCTGGTGTCCTACACAGACCCTAAAAAGCGTTACATTGACCGGACTTTCCTCACTTCACGTGCCTCATGCATGACCTTTGGTGACCTTGCCAATAAATACTGCAGGGGAATCCGGAAGCTAATAGCCAGCTCTCACCAGAACCTGTTTGAGTTCTACTCTGACTGGATCATGTGGATCTTTGCCGATCTGCCTTTCACATACGCTATCAGAGTGCTGGATGTCTATCTAATGGAGGGTTACAAAGTTTTATACCGTGTAGCTCTTGCTCTACTCAGCTTTTACAAGGTCTGTGTGTCTTCACGAGTGGCCCACGTCGACGACTTCAGACAGGACATGAAGAGTTTTGTGCAGAATGTGGGACGGCACAGTACTATTGACGCTCTGCTTCAGAGGGCTTTTAGTATACAGCTGCCCACGCGTAAAGAACTGACTTATCTCTTCAATGCCAACAAGGATGCACTAATTCATAAGGACATCCACAATAAGAGGTGAGGGGTTTGTGAAGTCGTTTATTGTGTTCTCTGTAATTCCTATTATATATAAAACTGTATTTTTGACATTGACAATAGAACTACAACAAATGTCTCTTTTTTTTCAAGCTCATACCAAGCAATGGATTTTCGGGCCTTCAGATCCTCTGTAGTGACTGAAACAGAGATGAGGGTGATCTGGGCCTGGATTCCAGAGCGATTTTCTCTGTTCAGTCCTGTGCAGCTATTCAGTACAAATATTCATGGCAGAAGTCTCTTCTCGTAAGTTATTATGATTTACATGAATTATACTATCAATACAATAACTTTAGAATTTGAAAATGTAGCTTTAAATGGTTAAAATATATGTAAACATACATATAAATAATAGTAATGATACTTATTATTAGAAATATTTTTTCAGCAGCCATTACACTGTCATGATCTTCAGAAATCATTCGAATATGCTAATTTAATGCACAGATGAAAACAGTTGTGCTGTAAATAAAATTATGGTGGAAATTATTATACTTTTTCAGGATTCTTTGCTAACTATAAAGTAACAGTATTTATTTGAAGTAGTTTTTTTGTAACAATTTAAAAGTCTTTACTATCACTTGCATCCTGGTTGAACCAAAAGTCTTTAATTTCTTAAAATAATAATTTTCCTGCTAGGTTTATCCAAAGTTGAGATGCATGACCAACTGTTTTTACTCTTGAAAACGGAAGATGAGGAGGTATGTATGAATTTTTAAATCTTACAGAAAATACATAAATACACAGTATTTTGCTAAATTTTGATTTGCTTTTGCTTGGCCTCATGGCAACACAGATTTGTGGGGCTTTCTTGTCTTCTGATTGGGCTCAGAAGAATTGTGATGAAAAGGGATTTAAGTTCTTTGGCACAGGAGAGTGTTTTGTTTTCACTGTGAGTAAGTCTACATTTGTCATCTGATTCAATTGATTTATTGTGCTTTAAACTACATGTTGCATTGTACGCACAAGAATATGATTTGAATAAGTTAATCAAATCAACTTTTCAGCTACGACCAGGAATGGAACGGTTCCAGCGTCCAGTGCTGCAGATCTCTGGGATGTCTGACAAATGTGATTCCTCTCATCAGAAACAAACTCTCTCAGTTAGTTCTCTGCTAAGCACTCATGCGGACAGACCCACTGGAGCCTCTCAGAACCAAAGATATGAGTCTGCATCATTCTGCACATTGTCAACCTTCAAATTCATGGCAGGAAATGATGAGACACTTTTTATTGGTAAGCTGTTTTTTAATCTTTAATGACATGAAAGGTTTCAGCATGTAATTCAGACTCAGTTATCCCCTATTATTATTATAAACAATGTAACAGCCTCTCAGGCTAATATTTGCATGCCCTGAATGCACATTTCACCTGCAAACGTGCTGTTACGCTGCCTATGTGTCAACATTACTGGGAAAAATAGCCTCTAATAAATGTTGTGTATACACTGCTTTACTTACAGCTCTTAGTGTGTGGTCTCTATCCTGCAGGTGGTGATGATGGCCACGCGCTGCACCTGCAGGCAGATCTGACAGCTGGATCTTCTGAACACTGTGATACGTTTGAGAGTCCACCTCTCTGCAGGGGATGCTTCAAGATCCAGTCTCTAGAGGTGTGGGGTATCCAGCACTCTTTGTCTGTTCCACCACTGCTATCACAGTGAAGACTGTGGAGAATATCTGTTGCTTGCCCACACATCAAAGGTCACACTGCCAAATGTCATCATGCTTTGAGACAAATCTAAGGCCATTAAAACTATTTTTTGACTGCAGTGTAGGACTACATGTACATTGTTGTGCTATTGCTTTATGAACAGTAAAAAAAATTAAAATTAAGATTCAAATATCCACAATATTATTTATTTACATTTTAAATACTTGTTTTATTATATGACTTGCTAAATTATTTTAATATTGTGGTCCTGTTGTTCACTGTATTTCTGGAAGAACTAAAGTGTGTAAAACCTTTTGAATAGAAGTTGCAAAGTATTAAAGGGGTCATATGATGTTTGCTAAAAATAAAAAGAACATTTATTTGTGTATTTGGTGTAATGAAGTGTATGCGGTTTTAAGGTTCAAAAAAACATGATTTTCACATTAATGTTTATTATTGTTTCCCTCTAGGCTCGCTTTCTGAAATGAGTCGATTTACAAAGCTCATGATTCGTGTGCTCGATGGCCAGCTTATCAGGCGTGGTGATTGGCCGAATACCTCAATTGTGTGACGGAAATGTTACGCCCCTTGCCATACTGTGATGCCTTGTCCCGGCCAGAGCGACGAGACAAAAAAAACATTACAAATCCTTTTAAAAGGGCATTCTGGGTCGCCCTGCATCCAGTGGGGACATAAGTACAGATTATAATGATTTATACTGTCTTTTTACACTTTGCGTTGCATTGCGCAGTGTAAACATAACCATGTCTGCATTTGTGACCGGAGAAACGACAAACAACAAGCGCTAAACTCGCGTTTGAATCATCAGTGGCAAATAATTTAAATATAAAAAACTTACTTACAGTCTGTGAGTCAGAACAAGCCGGCATTGTAGTCTACTCTACCAAGATCAATAAACAGTCCTCCATAAAATGCTCTGCACACACTAAAATATTTGCATTGCACTGTTCTGGAACAGCCTTGTAAATACAACTTAACCACTGATTATTAGTCGTGTCTTCTTTTGGAAGGCCAAACAAAATAGTTTAGCTTTCACAACGAAACACAGCCGTCACACACTGTGGGCTTGAGTGAGCGGAGGTCGGCGGGCTTGAGTGAGCGGAGGGCGGCGGCTTGCGGCAACCACATGTGATGACCCCTGGCTGGACTCACGCTTCTCCACGGTGAAAGCGATCGGCGATCCACAGCGAGCGCGAAGTTGATGTATTGCCTTCAGTGGACCAGCACGGAGCAGATCCAGCTGACGAAGCAGGATATGGTCGTCTTTTGGAAGGCTAAACAAAGTAGTTCGCTTTCACAACGAAACACACAGCGCCTTCACGACAGGGCGGCGGCGGCAACAACAATACTACAGCGAGGATAAAAGTTACGCCTTCTTTCTTTGCAGGAACATTTGGGCAGATTTGGGCGATCCATTATGAAAATTTCCAACAGCGTAGACATGTGGTAGGTGTGGTTGACTCTTAACTTTTTATAAAGAATATCTTTTGGATTTGAGACTTTAGTCTTTGGTAACTTTACAGATCTTCTTATGCACCAAGAGCTTATAACACTCAAAGAGAAAGGAAAAATTTAAATCGCCTTCATATATCACTTTAAACGAATTTTTGCCCCGTTGTGTTGTTTTTACTACTTACAATGATTAAATGGCATGAATGGAAGTTCAGTTTGCGATGTCTTTTCTCTCTACTGTGACATATATCCGAGGGTGGGGTTAAAACAGGGCAGTCTGAACTGAGGATGGGCGGGACGTGATTTCGTTCATTCGGGAGAAGTGATTGGACGTTGGAATTGGGGCGGTTGCAAAAAATGGAGGCAGGGACCTGAAATGCAAGTTTGTTAGTAGTGGTGGGGGGATTTCTCTTCCACTGGATCACAGTCAACACCAAGCATGGAATTAATTGTTTTATTTATTAAGGATGGACGATCAGGGCAAAAAACGGCCTAAACAGCACGCGTGTGCGCGAGAGGAAGGAAAGAGAGAGAGAGAGTGAGAGAGACTGCCTGAATGACTGAGCGCTTCCTCCATCAGGTTAAGTCATATTCATTAAAAAAATAGTTTGCGATGTCCTAAGAGTAATGTTGTCGTAATATCTAATATCTTTTCAATGTTTAGGGGTAACGTACTCCATCATGACTGGTGTCAGTGCTATAAAGAAGCATTAGCTTCAGCTTTTCCCCCTGTCGTTTAACCCAACGTTTACCCCTCACGTCACTAGCTCCACACTTGCGCCATAGCTCGTAACTGGACAAGAAGATGAGTTGTTTTGAGGGGGAGGGGAGGTTAAAATTTTTGATTAAAGATTACGATTTCATGGTGACATTAAAGTATAAAACATTGTTATTTACAATGCCCAGCATGGTTTTTAATCACATTTTTAGGGGGGACAACCCTCAGATGGGGGGGGGGGTCCTGTCCCCCCGACCCCCCCAGGATTTCTGCCTATGATTGAGTGGATGTGACGTCTGGTGGTATTGGTCCATTGTGTTTTATCAAGTCTAAAGTCAATGTTGCCTTCTACCAGGAGATTTTGGAGCACTTTATGCTTTCATCTGCTGACAAGCTTTATGGAGATGCTGATTTCCTTTTACAGAAGGACTTAGCACGACTGAAGCTTCCATGCCACACTGGACTGATGCTGGAATTAAGGAGCCCCGGCCAAATATTGAGTGCATAAATGAACATACTTTAAAGATCTTGAGCTTTTCTGTTTTGCAAATCCTTTTTTTTTTTTTATTGATCTTAGGAAATATTCTAATAGTTTGAGATACTGGATTTTTGACTTTCATGAGCCGTAAGCTCTAATCATCAAAATTAAAAAAAAAAAAAAAAAAAAAACATCTGAAATGTTTTTACTTTACATGTAATGAATCTAGAATATATGTTTCACTTTTTTAAATAAGTTAAAAAAAAGAAGAACTTTTTCACGATATTCTAATTTTTAAAGATGCACCTGTATATTGAACTATATTTTACTCATGCAGTATATATCCATACATTGTCAATGCATATATTTCTGTATATTGAAAAATATAAGCACTAGTTCCCAATATATGGAAATGTATTATGTAATATATTGCAATATATTTTGCAGTATATTCCCATATATTTTCGTTCCGTAAAAGGGACAAGGCTATCCCCTCAAAAACAGTGCATAAGGATAATAAATGTATAGCCAAAGTCATGTCACTCGTCGGCCATCTTTGAAACGGACACTTCGGGCTCGTGATGATGACGCAGAAGAGCACTTCAAGAAACGTCTCAGGTTACGTATGTAACCACGGTTCCCAGAGGGAACGAGACGCTGCATCGAGAAACGCTAGGGGAACGCTTACGCGATCCACGCTCTGATCGATGTGAAGCAGTCCACTAGCTGAACGGGACGCACGGCGGATGACGTCAGACCAGGAAGCTATAAAAGCACGTGCGGCGGAGCCACCGTCAGCTTCAGGAATGAAGCAAGCGCTGGCAGGGATGCCGGAAGTAAGGCACCGAGACGCAGTGTATCGTTCCCTTCGGAGATCCATGGTTACATACATAACCTGGAGACATTCCCCTTCAGGAACTCGAGCTGCGTCGACAAACGCTAGGGGAACGAGAATGCCCACGCAGCCAGAATTGCAAATCCCTGCCTAGTGTGGAAGAGCACAGCAAAGGTGAGAGAACGAAGTAAGAGGCATGGAGTGGCTCGCAAATCTAGGTCATAGAACCTGATGAAAGTAAGGGGCGTAGACCATCCTTCAGCGTTGCAGATGTCCTGCATAGGCACCCCTGATAGGAAGGCCTTAGAGGCTGCCACACTTCGCGTCGAGTGAGCCTTGACCCCTAACGGCGAGGGGAGATCAGAGGACTCGTAACATAAGGAGATGGCATCCACTATCCACCGACTGAGGGTCTGCTTAGTTGCTGGAAGACCTCTCTTAGGAGGACCGTAGCACACAAGCAACTGGTCCGCCCTCCTCCACAGGGCAGCTCTGTGGACGTATGCATCCAGTGCTCGCATTGGAGACATACAATTAAGCTTCTGCTGGTCTAGTTCCCCAAAGGGAGGAGGACTGAAGGCCTGAAGTACGATGGGCTGCGGTGCTGATGAGGGGACTTTAGGGACATACCACACACGAGGGTACAGAAATGCTTTGGCCAGACCGGGCGCAAAGTCAAGATAGGAAGGGGCCACTGAGAGGGCCTGTAAATCCCCAACTCTCTTAAGAGAAGATATTGCCAGAAGAAAGGTAGTCTTAATTGAAAGATGGCGATCAGAGATATCTTCGATAGGCTCGAATGGAGGCTTACAGAGAGCCTCTAGCACCACCACCAGATCCCACATGGGGACACGAGATCATACCGGCGGCCTCAGCCTCAGCGCACCACGGAGGAAACGTGTAACTAGGGGGTGTCTGCCCACTGACAGGCCACCAAGAGGGGCGTGGTAGGCCGCAATGGCCGCCACGTAGACCTTCAGGGTGGAGTGGGTTAACTCTGTAGAAAACCGGGCCTGCAGGAACTACAGAACTGTACCAAACGGGCAGTTAGTTGGGTCGAGCTGGCGGTCTCCACACCTAGAAATGAAAAGTTTCCACTTCAAGGCTTACAGTTTCCTCGTGGAGGGAGCTCTGGCTTGGAGGATGGTCTCAACAACCTCAGATGAGAGACCAGAAGCTACTAGTTGTGCCCCCTCAGGGGCCACACCCAAACTCCACAGCTTCGGGCGGGGGTGAAATATCGTGCCCTCCGCCTGTGAGAGGAGGTCCCTCCTGACGGGAATCTCCCACGGAGAGCCGTCGAGAAGGGAAATCAGATCCGAGAACCATACTCGGACCAGCCAGAACAGGGCTACTAACAGTAGACGAACTCCGTCTCGGCGCACTCTCTCCAGAACTCCAGGGAGCAGAGCAATCGGGGGAAAAGCGTACAGACGAAGCCTCGGCCACGCCTGCACCATGGCATCCAGCCCCAACGGAGCTGGATGAGTCAGAGAGCACCAGAGGGGACATTGCGATGTCTTCTGAGTCGCAAACAAGTCCACCTGAGCCTGGCCAAAAATACTCCATATCTGCTTCACCACCTCGGGGTGAAGCATCCATTCCCCGGGCCTCGGCCCCTGCCTCGACAGGATGTCTGCTACCACATTGAGATGCCCAGGAATGTGCATCGCTCTCAGCGAGAGGAGCCCCTCCTGGGACCACACAAGGATCTGGTTTGCCAATTTGTATAAACGGCGCGAGCTCAGACCTCCCTGTGGTTGAGTATGAGACCACCGCTGTGGTGTCGGTGCGCACCAACACATGGTGACCACTTAGGTCTGGGAGAAAGTGTTTCAATGCCTGAAATACGGCCAGCATCTCCAGACAATTGATATGCCAAGTCAGATGGCGACCACTCCACAGACCGCGGGCAGGGTGGCCACTCATGACCGCACCCCAACCGGTGAGGGATGCATCTGTCGCTAGCGTCACGCGGCGACAAAGAGCTCCCAGCACCGGGCCCTGAGACAAGAACCAAGGCTTCCTCCACATGTCTAAGGCACGTAGGCATCTCCGCGTGACCTTGAACATGCGAAGCGGGTTTCCCCTCGAGGAGAACCCCCTGGTCTTGAGCCACCACTGTAGGGGTCTCATGTACAGCAGGCCAAGAGTAATCCCATTGGACGCAGCAGCCATCAGACCCAGCAGTCTTTGAAACTGCTTGACAGTGAGTGACCGGCCTTCTCTCACTCTCACGACTGTAGTGAGGATCGACTCGATCCGAGCAGGAGACAAACGTGCCTGCATCGTGGTTGAATCCCACACCACGCCCAGATAGGTGGTTCTCTGTAATGGAGAAAGCACACTCTTCTTGGCGTTTAGTCTTAACCCCAACTCTCTCATGTGAGCGAGAACAACATCTCGATGTTGAACCGCTATCTGCTCTGAAGGAGCTAAAATCAACCAATCGTCGATGTAGTTGAGTATGCGGATGCCCTGGAGTCGCAACGGAGCCAGAGCAGCATCCACACACTTCGTGAAAGTACGGGGTGAGAGTGCAAGGCCGAAAGGAAGAACACGATATTGGTACGCTTTGCCCCCAAAAAACGAACCTCAGGAACTTCCTGTGATGAGGAAGGATGGAGATATGGAAATATGCGTCTTTCAGATCAATCGTGACAAACCAGTCCTCGGACCTGATCTGAGACACGACTTGCTTGAGTGTGAGCATTCTGAACTTCAGTCGCATGACTGAGCGGTTCAATAAGCGCAGATCTAAAATGGGACGCAACCCCCCACCCTTCTTCGGAACAATGAAGTAACGGCTGTAGAACCCGGAGTCTATCTCGTGCGGAGGGACCACCTCGATGGCCTCCTTCCTCAAAAGAGTAACTACTTCTTGTTCTAATCCAGAGCCTGCTCGGGGCCCACTAGTGTGGGGGTGACCCCGTTGAATTGAGGCGGACAGGAACCGAACTGGATTCCATAGCCTCTTTTTACAGTACGTAGGACCCATTGAGATACATTTGGCAGTAGCTTCCACGCTGCTAAATAATCTACTAAGGGAATCAGTCTCTCGAGACTGATCTCTGGTGTGCCCAGAACGGCTAGTTCGGTGCCTTGAAGCGTCTGCACGCCGACAGGGGACAACCGAACTAGCTGCTCTGGGGACCTCCGCAGAGGCCGCGAGCCTCTCAGTGCCGCTACGTTGCCGGGCGGTAACTGACAGATATGCTCGCTGGAGCCGCTGCGCCTGGAACACGGCAGGGTGGCAGACCGATCTCGTCCCGGGACTGGGGCGAGTGGGCACCGTGTAATGCGGTTGTGACCCTCTCTGCCCTAGAAGGGCCTGCCCTCGCTAGTCCTATACTGAGACAGTCAGGACCGTTTTGTCGAGGACCTCTTCGCCTGAAGGACGGTCCGTAGATCCGGCTTAGGCTTCGAGGCCCCAACCCAGAGCGCTGCTTCTGCCTCCGGTCCCGACGCGGGGGAACACGGGCGGCAACGCTCTGTTTTTGCGTCTCCCTATGTGAGGAGCTGGTACGCGGTGGGGACTGCTGCCGCCCAGCAGCCCCCGGAGCTGAAATACGGCAAGGAAGGAACCGCTGAAACACCGCTGCTTGTTTTCGAGTCTCCTGGTCCCTGTCGACGACTGAATTCACAGTGTCGCCAAACAGGCCAGAAGGCACAAGCGGGGCATCCAAGAGGAAGACCCTGTCCTTCTCCTTCATATAGAATGACAGGGTCAACCACAGGTGTCTCTCCGCCACCACCAGTGCTGCCATAGACCTGCCGATGGCGCGGGCGGTCTCTTTGGTGGCACGGAGAGAGAGATCAGCGGTTCTCCTTAACTCTGCGATATTATCAGAGCTAAGCTCCTCGCCCTCATCCAGCTCTTTCAACAGGTCGGCCTGGTACGCCTGTAACACAGACATTGGGTGCAGACACGCACCCACCAGCGCTGATGTTGTACGCAGCGGCTTGGAGGGCAGTGCCTTTAATGACGCTGCCATGCCCGGGGACAGATAGCTAGCTAGCGTCTGTTCAACCCGGGGCATCGCCTTATAGCCACGCTCAGATAGCCCTGCCACATTTCCATAATAATCTGAGGCAGGGATGAATAGGCGGGCTGACAACGGCTTGGCCCACGACCTCGACACCTCAGTGTGAAGGTCGGGGAAAAACGGCAGGCTCCGGCATGGAGGTGGCGGCCTCGCGCGCAGGAAGCGTTCATCAAGCTTACTTCGCTGCGGCTCGGCCTGCTTCTCGGCGGGCCAATCGATTCTTAACTTGGCCGCGGCACGAGTAAGCACCTCCACTAGCTCCTCATACTGGGGCGATTGAGGGGGCGAAACCTCTTCGACGCCCTCCACGTCAACCTCCTCGGAGGAAGACAGGAGAAGTGTCGAGCCGCCACCCCGGGAGGAAGTAGCCGCAGAACGGGCTTCCGAACCCAGAGATCGGGCACTGGATCCGGTGGGTGAGGAAGGAGATAGGGACTCGCCCGTCTCCATTCCCTCCGCCAGATCCAACTGCGAACCCCACGAATGCAACCGCCGCTCCGACTCGACGGAAGCGGGGCCAGCACCGCGAGGAACGCTGGCGAAGGCTCCCTCCTCAAAGAGAGCCCTCCGGGAGCGAAGCGTACGCAGTGGGAGGCGCTCGCAATGCGGGCAGCCGGCCCCCTCAAGAGCCGACTCTGCGTGCTTTGCTCCCAAACAAACCACGCACAGGCTGTGTGTATCCCCACTCGTGATATAACGTGGGCAGGGAGGAACACACAACCTATAACGTGGCTTGCACCCCTTTGCATGCTTTGTCTTAGCGTGGGCTTTAGACATAGCTGCTTATAAGTATTTTACCAAAAAATAGACAGACAACAATAAATATGACTGACACACACAGAGCGCTTCGCTGAATGACAGAAAGCTGACGCTGGCTCCGCCGCACGTGCTTTTATAGCTTCCTGGTCATGACGTCACCCGCCCGTGAAGTCACGTCAGCTATTGCGGATTCTGATTTCACATACGTGATTCGAGCGTGGATCGCGGAAGGCGTTTCCCTCGCGTTTGTCGACAGCAGCTCGAGTCCTGAAGAGGAACAAGTTGTTTGTCCCCTACACCCTACACCCTTCGAAGCTCTCATCGGAGGGGTTAAACCCTTGAAGGGATTAGGCATAGGGATGAGCCCTTCCGACTGGAACGCAGGCGGTGTTTCTATAGCAACCGGGAATTCTAAGGCAGCGCAGCTGACGTGATAACTTTACTGATTAGAGATGGACTTTTATCAGAAGGAGGGGTTTCATGCCATTAGCACCATATTAAGCTTTGGCAGTTTTCCCCATTCAAAAATAGGATATATATTAGGCTATTATTTTATTTTCGATTCCGATACCACATATGTTCAATCTCAGTATAGTCCGCTAACGATACCGATACTCCAAACTAAACGGATCTTTTAAATATTAAAAGATATAATCAGTAATTTTATCTAACTTAATATTAGGATTTAAAGCAATGTTTTTTAACATGTTCATAGGCCCCTTTTATTGACACTGTCAGAAAATAAAAATATACTTAATGTATTTTAGCCCGTACTGGGGCAGGTGCAACTTAGCCTTAAAGGGGAGCTATTAGTCCAACAAGTAGGCATGCTTACGGGTAGATAAGTTACACGGTGCACCTTTGAGGATCCCTCATGAAAAATTAACATGGTGTACATAAGACTCAAATGGTTATATATTATTATTACCATGGGCAATTGTGGTACTGCAGTTTTACTCCAAATGACTGTGGTTACTGTAATAAAACCATGGTTAGTAAAGGCTGCCAGGCTGTTGTACTCTTAAAGGTGAAACTTTAGCATATTTTTGTCCTGGCATATTTATTAACAGCAATTACAGAACATAACACAGTCCATTTGAACTTTTAACAACCAGTTGAAATAAATTGCACAAACTAGCCAATTTAAAATAATTATTACATGTACACAAAAGTTTGGGGTCAGTAAGATTTGTAATATTTTTGTTTTTTTTAAGTCGCATGATCACCACGGCTTCACTTATGTGAACAAAAAACAAAACAAAACAAAAACCGTAAAAGCAGCAAATTGTAAAATTAAACAATAAAAAAATAATATTTCTATTTTAATATATTTTAAAATGTAATTTAAAATGCATCTGCGAACAAAGCTGATTTTTCAGCATCATTACCCAGTCTTCAGTGTGGAAACCGTGATGCATTCTTCAGAATGAATTTTATATATAGCAACAATGTTATGTAATGTAATCTAATAATGTGGCAATGGTTTATTGAGATCTACTTATGCTTCTGATGCTTTAGGGAAACGCAGCACTGTGAGCCACGCGTCAGCAGCGAACGCTGTCTGTGATTGGTTGGTTCTGTCTTTCAGCATTTGCGTGTGTTCCGATGAGCAGGAGAAATGGTTCTATCCAACACAATTATTCGCTAATATAGTCTATTTTTCCACTTAGAAGATTATTTTATGCACCGAATTTCTTGATAAATAAATAAAATTGATGGTTAAAAATGCACTTTAGAATCGATATTTTTATGTGAGGATCGATCCTTTCAATAAAACATCAGTATCTAAAGTGCGGATCGATCCGCCCATGCGTAATTCAAAACAATAGGAATGACACGTCTTTGGTGTAGCATCGAAAATATTAGCTGTAACGAAATATAGATCAGTTTGATGCTTCCTGGAGGCCTCTTTTCAATCACCTGTTAAAAACTGCTAAATAACGGCGAAACTATTTGAAATTTTCTTTTCTTTTAATTTCTATTTTCTTTCATTTCCGTGTCAATCTTAATATGTTCAGAATTTTTCTCTCTAAATTTCATTTCAATATTTGACTTTTTCTTTTCCTCAATTATTTTTCAAAACTAGCGACAATGTTGACACTGTTGCAAATCTATTCGCTCTCTGTTACTATGGTCATTTTCCTTAAGTAATGCCCTTGTGAGGTAAAAAGGCCTAGGGTGTTACCTATTATTATTATTATTTTATAATTGTTATTATTACAATATTATTTCACCTTGTCTATGATTTCATATTGTGCAAGAAGTTGCTTTGAACCCCTTTGCCTCTACTTGGTGATGTGGTTATCTGCTAAACTGAATTTAATTGAGTTTTATTTATTTATTTATTTTTTCCTTCTTGCTTGTGTAGTTGTGTTTTGTCCTGTCTTGTGATTGTACTTTTTATGTGTCTGAAAATGGAAAAATACCACAATAAATATAATATACAAAAAAAAGAAGAAAATATTAGCTGTAACTACAAGAACTTCTGGGGAGACATTTACAGTTGAAAACTTACAGAGCCAAAACGCTCAATTGAATTCGACTTCTCAATTAATAACCAAAACAAAAACGCGATATTAATTCAAGGCTTCTGTACAAGTAATTGGATGTAGGTTCTTTTTTTTGAACAGTTCAAATGAACCGATTCAGTGGCATGAACTCTCCTTCGCTACTAAGCAACGAGTCTAAACGCACGCAGCGTACTGTTGCCTGGATACGTGTGTTTGGTTCCCGTAGCCTGCAGCCTTTTCGACTCGTTTACTCTGAAGCTTAAAGTTGTATCGCAATGGCAGAAGACGCGCAAGAAGTCCCACAGATCGCATTAGAGGCTGTTATTGGTTTTAATGGTAAGATAAACTGAACCTTATCACGTTTGATAGTTTGATCTATAATACATGGCATTTGCTAAAACGGATGTAATTAAGCGGTACCACAACATAAAACGTTACATGGTTTTATACAGGTCATGTGTTTTCTGGACTCAAAGTGCATCCAGACAAAGAACATCTCATTTATCCTCTTGGCTGCACTGTTATTATTAAGAGTCAGAGAAGTGGGAAACAAACTTTCCTCCATGGCCACACGAACAACGTCTCTTGCATTTCTGTGTCCAAAAGTGGACGCTATATTGCATCTGGACAGGTCACGTTCATGGGCTTTAAGGTGAGCTGGTGCAATACAAGAGGAAAAACGCTATTTACACATTGCTTAATAACATCACAGAGATACAGTGCTCCCTTAATACTCCGCTCTATAGCTTTCTTCAAATGAGATGGCCATTTCTCACTACAGGCTGATATTATTATCTGGGACTATGAGAAGAAGGAGATTTATGGCCGTCTTGTGCTTCATAAAGCTAGGGTTGAAGATCTCAGCTTCTCCCCAAATGATAAGTATCTGGTATCTTTGGGTGGACAGGATGATGCCAGGTAAAAATCTTACTGCAGTGATCTAGAATTAATATTTCCCATATTTTGATGTTTCTTAGCTCTAGTCTCTTAGCAGTGTTTAATTAAACAATATATGTGTCTGTATTACCTTATTACCTATATTACAGTTTAATCTAACTGTACAATGAGAATGTTTTTCTCAGCATGTTTACTTGATGGTTTTAGCATTGTAGTGTGGAACATCGAGAGTAAGGAGGCTATATGTGGCAGTCCTGCTTCAGCACAGAGTGCTGGTCACTGCCTCACCATCGAGTACACCAACCTGGACGATGAAATCTTTGTCTCTGCTGGAAAGTAAGTCCAATTTTATGGTAGTTATTCATGCAAGAAACGTTTCCATTTTGATCTAAAACAAAACGTTCATAGTATAATGATTCACATTTAATCTCACATTAAATACAAAAAATATAAGGTCTATTATGTTGCTTTCATTTGATAGAAAATACAACAGAAACGGCAATATTGTAAAATATTATTATATTACAGTTAAAATCCAGATTTCCTACTTTAATATATTTCAAAATAAAAAAAAAAAAAGGGTTTTTTTTTTGTAACAATTTATGTCGTGGTGATGAGCCGTCAGAAATATCTAATAATCCGATTGGTGCTAGTTATTATTAATTATAAAAATATACTAATAATAATGTTTGAAAATATACTGAAAAATCTGATTAATATATATACTATATATATATATATTTATAATATATAATATATCTATATATATATATGATTATTATATATATGTGTGTGTGTGTGTGTGTTGTGTGTGTTGTATTTCTTTCAAATAAATAGAATCAGAAGAGCTTTATTACCAAGTATGCTTACACACACAAAGGAATTGGACTTGACGACAGGAGCTTCCAGTGTAAAAGAAAGTACAAACATAGTGCAGACACACATAGGAATAACACAGTAGGGATGTAATATAACACTGATATAATAATAAAAAAAAATTGAATAATGTACTATTTACAGAAATAGAAGTATAGGAAAAAAATTTTTTGTTTAGATAAATGTACAGATATGTTATTAGTGTGCAGATATGTTATTTAAAAAGTGTGCAGTTTAATATAAATATAAATATGTTAGTTGTGATGGACAATGTATAATTATGAAAGATTAATTGTTCAGGCTGAATATAGCCTGTGGGAAGAAACTGTTCTTGTGCCTGGCTGTTCTGGTGGTCAGTGCTCTGTAGCGCTGACCAGAAGGCAACAGTTGGAAGAGAGAGTGGGCTGGGTGTGAGGGGTCCAAGGTGATTTTTTTAGCCCTTTTCCTCACTCTGGAGATGTAAAGATCTTGGAGGCTGGGCAGAGGGACACCAATAATCCTCTCAGCAGTCCTGACTGTCCGTTGTAGTCTCTTGGTGTATGATTTGGTTGCTGAACCAAACCAGACATCTATGGATGAACACAGGGCAGACTCAATGATAGCAGAGTAGAACGGTTTCAGCAGCTCCTGTGGCAGGTTGAACTTCCTCAGCTGGCGAAGGAAGTACAATCTCTACTGGGCCTTTTTTGCAATGGAGTCTATGTGAGTGTCCCACTTTAGGTCCTGAGAGATTGTGTTGCCCAGGAACCTGAATGACTCCACTGCAGTCACAGTACTGTCCATGATGGTGAGTGGGGGGAGAGCAGGGGGGTTTCTCCTGAAGTCCACGATCATCTCCACAGTTTTGAGCGTGTTGAGCTCCAGATTGTTGAGACTGCACCAGACAGCCAGCTCTTTAACCTCCTGACTGTAAGCAGACTCGTCACCGTCCTGTATGAGGCTGATGAGTGTGGTGTCGTCTGCAAACTTCAGGAGGTTGACAGTGCTTATGAAAGTGCTTATCACTTTCTGCAAATGTTAATTTACTGTGTTTTTTGTTTTTTAAGTGGAACTCTGCGTGTATGGGAGCTTGATTTGCCCAACAGAAAGATCCGGCCCACAGAATGCCAGACTGGACAGCTCAAGAGAATTGTCAAATGCCTGGAGGTGAGTAAGAAGCACTGATACTGCCGGTTCTGGTTCTTAATTTTTTTTTTTAACTTGCTCATACCTTCGATGGATTTCAGAGTATTTTTATGTCTAAAACTGCTATATACTGTAGAACATAAATAAACGTAAATGTTTTCCCTGCCTTGCAGATCCCTAACGATGATAATTTTTTCTACTGTGGAACTACTAGTGGGGATATTCTGAAAGTGAACCTGAAGACAAGGTTGCTCAACAGCTGTGGTCCTGTTAAACAAAAATTCAGCAAGGTGAGTCTCCAACTGTGGTTTAACATAGTGAGCAGCTAAGAATTTATTTTCTTGAAGTAGTATTTATGTCATTTACATGATTTTTGAGAAAACACCCTGGTACATGTGAATGGACTTAAAAATGATGCACAGAAATGTAATGATTTCTCTTTGCCTCATTTATGTTTCATACAATTTAGCTCTTATTTATTGCACTACACTGTCCAAAGAACATGAGTTAACAGAGACGGTCAAAACAAGTTGAACAACAAGTCTGAACAAAACTTTTTAACAGACCTTTTGTTTAAAATGTAATTTCACGTCTCGAGTGCTTTTTTTGGTGTTGCAGGGAGTGAACACTCTTAAAGTCTTGAAGACTGGTGATATTTTAGTTGGATCAGGAGATGGGATGTTGTCTTTGTGCTCAGGAGGGAATTTCAAAACCATTAAGTATGTAACAACCCTTGTTTCCTCTTCTTTCTTTTGCTCTTTGTTTTCCTCCTTTGTTATTTATTCTTTCTTTCTTCCTTCATCCCATTCAACCACTAATTATGGTTTACTGATCATTTGTAACAGGAGTGTTCAGTTGGAGGAAGGGGTGACATCAGTGACCCTGCGTGGAGATGGGCAGCAGTTCTACGTTGGGACAGAAGCTGCACAGATCTACAGTTTAGGCTACATTGACTTCAAACCAGAACTCATTGCAACAAATCATAACAGTGCTGTAAAGGACGTGGCCTTTCCATTGTGAGTGATATACTCCCTTCTGACACTTGAGGGAGCCATAAGCGTTGTATTGGAATCATAAGAAAAAAAGCCTCGACTCTCCATATATTTGTGCAAATCCTCTTCCTTCAACTCTCTTTTACTCTCAACAGTGGGACGTCAGAGCTGTTTGCCACCTGTTCACAGAATGATATACGAGTGTGGCATACTGAGTCCTCCAAGGAGCTTCTGCGTATCATGGTGCCTAACATAACATGCAACGCTCTGGGTTTTATGCAGGATGGCAGGAGCATCTTCAGTGGTGAGTCTCATACAGGATGATCTATTGATCTGTGCATTAGAAATGTTACTGTAAAATGTGAACTCTATGAAATGGTTTGAGGAACAATCATTTAACATTAACTTAAAGGGATAGTTCACCCAAAAATGAAAATTTTATGTTTATCTGCTTACCCCCAGGGCATCCAAGATGTAGGTGACTTTGTTTCTTCAGTAGAACACAAACGAAGATTTTTTTAACACAAACCGTTGCAGTCTGTCAGTCTTATAATGCAAGTGGATGGGAATCACGGCTTTGAGAGTAAAAAAAAAACATACACAAACAAAACCAAATTAAACCCTGCGGCTTGTGATGATACATTGATGTCTAAAGACACGAAACGATCGGTCTCTGCAAGAAACTTTATATCTGTGCAAGATATTATAGTATTTATATCGTTTTTTACCTCTGATTTACGCAATGTCCGAACTGTCCTGGCAGCGCGTCCTCCTGAGCGCGTTCTCAACAGTAGGCGTGTGAGGCGTCTTCTTCTTCTTCTTCTTGCTTTACGACGGATCGCAAACTTATAAGTGCATTACCGCCACCTATCTCTCAAATGGATCATTGACAACTCTAATGAGTTGTAGATAGATGAGATTGTTAGAAGAAGAAGAAGAAGAAGACGCCTCACGCGCTGGCTGTTGAGGAATGCGCTCAGGAGGACGTGCCGCACTCAGGCAGTTCGAACAGTTCGGACATTGGAGGTGAATCAGGGTTTAAAAAACTATATAAAACTGTTCAGTTCTTTGCACAGACCCGAGCGTTTGTGTCATTACCATCAATGTAATCGTCACGAGCCGCAGGGTTTAATTTGTTTTGCCTTTGTATGTTTTTTTTTTACTCTCAAAGACATGATTCCCATTCACCTCCATTATAAGAATGACAGACTGCAACAGTTTGAGTTAAAAAAACTTTGTTTGTGTTCTACTGAAGAAACAAAGTCACCTAAATCTTGGATGCCCTGGGGGTAAGCAGATAAAATTCAAATTTCATTTTTGGGTGAACTATCACTTGGACTTTATTATTTTAAAATATATATAAATAAATATTATATGTAAAATGTATGTGTGTTTGTGGATATATATATATATATAATATTATACAGTATGTCTGTATATATACTGTATATATATATAGATATATATATATATATATAATATATTATAGAATATATATATATATAATAATTTACAAAAAATATTGTACAAAATGAAAGGATATTTTTATATTTATTTGTCTATTTAATATACAGATTGCAAAGTCAATTAATTTTTTTACTTTGTACATTATAATTAATTGTACAAAGTAAAAAAAAATTAAATAATAATTTATGTTTAAATTATGCGCCAACATGTTAATTGATGAACTTATTTATCACATTTGTAATTCAATACAATTCTATTGCAGCGTGCTTAATGATAACTTTTTTTGTCAGCTTGGAATGATGGGAAGATTTGCGTGTTCACCCCAGAGAGTGGGAAGCTGAGTCTAATAATTCATAATGCCCACAGTATGGGAGTGACTGCCATAGCAGCGACCAATGACTGCAAGAGGATTGTCAGTGGAGGGGGAGAAGGACAGGTACAGCACATCAGATACACATCAAAAACTCACTTTTATGAGCTGTGCTCCAGTTTTAAAATAAACACTGTACATTACTGTGCATTATGAGTAATGGACAATTCTGCTTTTCTGTCACAGAAATAAATTACATTTTAAAATATATTCAAATTATATTAGAAATAATAGAAAATTGTTTTTTAAAATTGTTACAATATGTCACAGTATTAGTTTTTTTTCTGTATTTTTGATTAAATAAATGCAGCTTTAGTGAACATAAAATACTTCTTTTAAAAACATTTAAAAATTCTTTCTGACTCCAAATATCTGAAGAGTAGCATATGTAAGAAATTAGTTACCTTGGTCAAATACTCAGTTTAACTTTCATTATATAACCATATTTGTCCACAGAATGGCACAGCTGGCCAGTCAGAATCAAATTATACAGAGCCATGTAGCCATGTAAAAAGCAGGGATGTTTTGGATTTTTGCAGAATGCAGAATAAATGTATTCTTTGGCATCTTTTGTAATAAAGGTTAGAGTCTGGGAGATATTCCAGGACTCATATCGTCTCATCGAGACCATGAAGGAGCACAAAGCCACGGTTAACTGCATTAAGATCAAGAGTAACGACAAGGAGTGTGTGACAGCCAGCTCTGATGGCGCTTGCATCATCTGGGACCTGGTGT
Organism: Sinocyclocheilus anophthalmus; assembly: GCA_018155175.1. Classification (NCBI taxonomy): domain Eukaryota; kingdom Metazoa; phylum Chordata; class Actinopteri; order Cypriniformes; family Cyprinidae; genus Sinocyclocheilus; species Sinocyclocheilus anophthalmus. The sequence continues at coordinate 20,249 of JADLZN010007274.1, read as the reverse complement.
AAGTTTGAAGAGCATCAAATAATAGACATTTAATGTAGACCTATACTGAGCGAAAGGTCTTGCCCTCAAGTTATTCCTCTGTGCACAAGCCTGTTGAAAAGTTCAATCAACCACCTTTTCATGAACCAAACATTCAGGGTGCAGATTTGCAGTCTGTTTGATGTAACCTTTACCCATATCTGTCTGTGTTCTTCTCGTTTCCCATCCAGGAGGTTCGTGAGGAATCAAATGGTCTTGTCCAACACCCTGTTCAGTGTTGTATGTTACCACCCTGAGGAATTCCAGATCATCACCAGTGGCACTGACAGAAAGGTACAAGACTTGACTGATCTAGACTGATGTACTGTACTGGCATGTGTTTGAGAGAAATGTGGCCAGAAAAGTGAGAGAGCAGACAGAAAGAAAAAACAGAGATAGATACTGTGTGCACAACAACAAGCTGACAGAAAGCTCTCCCAATCTCCTGTGGATGTAGTAGGATCCGCTCATTCTACTCTGTGCCAAATAGTCCATCTGCTAGTCTTAGGGCACAGCATCAGTGTCCATTTAAAGACCGCAGTTTATTACCATACGTGTGTGTGGCTGTGTATTAAACGTACAGTACGGCCATCACACAGAAATATAAGAAAAAATGAGACCCGGCCTTAGTGCTTTAGAAACATTCATATTTTTCAAAAAGAGTAAAGAATTTAGAGCATGGTGTTGTTCTGTTTTATTTTAAGACCTTATATTTTTGGAAAGTAGCACAGTTTATTGTCAACAATGGTATAAAAGGAAAGTGCGTAACCTTTTGATTAAGGATTTGCTGCAGTTGGACAAAGAACAAAATGGTTTGGTTTAAATTTACCATCTAATAGCAGTAATTAATAAGACTCCAGACTGTAGCCAAACAAACATAAATGCGAGTCCATTGATGTCCAGGAAAAGCAGCCAAATTCAGCACAGAAGGTACAGTACTTGAAAGGACACAATGCTGGGGTCATGCCGGATGCCCAGTGCTGGCGCAAAGCCTGCTGGGACAGATCTCAATGAGGCGTACCAGACCTGCTCTGTCTGCAGTTCCCAACAGTGCTCATACCTTTTAAAACTTGATCGAATTATTGTATCATAAATCATCATTCTTTTTTTCTCTTATTTTTTTATTTGTTTTCAGCACAGGATCATAAGTATGAGGTTTAATACATTCTGACAGTATATTTTAATGAATGAGAAGAAGCATTCAGAATTAAATAATTTCTTTTTTTTTTAAAGTGAATAATCCAGTTATCAAAAAAGGAAAGCCATGCCACAACAGTGAACATCTCCATTACTGCTGAAATGCAATCAGTGGCCTACAGAAATTAGATTTATGTAATATCTCTTGTATACAGGTTGAGATGCAATAGCCCTTGACAAAGAACAACTGAAGGATTAGAACCATTTCTTTTTTCTTATGTTGTTCTATAACAAATTACATCATATTTCTATTGCAATTACATTAGCTCTTTGATACAATGATCTGAGTGCATGCTGAGAAATTATATTCTCTTTATGTTTTTTTTTCATTATAAAAATTGTTGCTATTTTACCTCTTCACCTCTATCAGATTTGCCATCCATCTTTTTTAATTGTATGTTTAGTTTTCATTCATTTATTCACCATTAAAACCATTATTGGGATCTAGACCAGAGTAGGACATTTGAAATGCAATCTTTACCATTGAACAGATTGGCTACTGGGAGGTGTATGATGGTTCTGCAATCAGAGAACTCGAGGGCTCCTTGTCTGGAGCTATAAATGGCATGCACATTTCTGAGGACGGAAAATATTTTGTGACTGGTAGGTACCTTCAGTATCTTTTCACATACGGAGTTATTTCACTGAGTCATTCTTCTGTCATATGGCGGATGTAACGATAACAACAGGTGGCACAATAAACAATATAAACAGAAGTATTTATTATGGTGCCGAAAAGCATAATTTGCAAAACAGATGGATAAATGTCTGCTCACCAGGTCTAAATAAACACTTGCAGAATTCAAACTGATCCCAGCAGTTATTTTTAAATGAGTTTCACAGTTTGAGTTGATGAGGTGCTAATCTAACATTACAGTTTTTAGTGCATGTCCATGTCGCTTTCTGCAGTTATAATGCTAAACATCAAATCTTTCTTTCAGGTGGAGATGACAAATTACTGAAGCTTTGGCACTATTCTGATGGTGAAGTGACCCATGTTGGCGTCGGGCACAGTGGAAGCATCACAAATGTGAGGATCTGTCCCAACAGCAGATGCATTGTCAGCACCAGTGCTGATGGAGCCATCCTAAGGTGGAGATATCCACAAACCCTAAAGAGTGAATAAGAATATCTAATGCAGTTCAGATATGATAGTAGTTCAGATATACACTTACATTGCATTCCTTCTTCTTGCAAATAATTGTATTGCAAATTAGGTTATGAATTCTTGCGAGATTTAAAGGTACCATTAAACAGTCCAATTCCAGTCATTTCATTTAAATAAAGCAGCATAGAGCCCCAGTTTCGGAGGACTATTGTGAACTGCACTGTCAGCTAATATATCACCTGAGAATCTCCAGAGAGCTGGTGGGGGAGGTTTGGAAAAGTACAGCATCTGCCTGTCCCAAATTTCCTCTCACCTCCGAGGAACAGCCTCAATAATGAATATCTCTTAACCCCTAACAGTAAGGATATTCGGCCACATACATTTAAAAAAAAAAAAAAAAAGGGTTGCTGTGCTGATTTTTTTGTAATTCTCACACCACAGATAACACAGATCTGATGACCTTGTTGTTGCTGATATAAAGACATAAAATAAAGTCAGTAGGCTATCCAATCAAAATTCAGCTCGGTAGTCATATAAACTGTATCTATCTGTCTTGAAGGTAAGGTGTGTAATAAAAAAAACAACAGATACATATTAGAGGATAAACCTGTATAGGGTGTCTGATAAAACAAGAAAAGGTGAAACTTTTGTGCTGCGTTTACTCTTTATTCTTTATCTGGTCTCATTCTTCCTTGTTAAATGGGTGCAAAATGGGTCTACCGTTATAAAAATACATGAATATGATTCTAGACATGAAAATGAATCGTGGACAAACTTTTAAAAGGAAGCACACAAGGAAACAGTAGGGGGCTCCTAATGCTTTGCAAAAAGACAGAGCACAACTGTGGCATAATTGTTTATGAACCTCTAATATTTATCGTAATCTACGCCTACACTAGCTCTCCAAGGCCCCCCATTGTCCACTAAAACATTGGAAGGCCCCATGACTTTTCCAGTTGTTGTGATTTACAGGAAATAAACAAACAAATAAATACTACTACTATTATTTTACTCACAATTTCTACCAGATAAAATATTTTAGAGCTTGGCATAACTAGAAAACTGTACTTTTAGAATTAAGGGATTTATTAATAAAAAATAAAAAAAAGAATAGACTTTTCAAGGTCTAGAAATCACATTTTTAAAATTAGGCTTTTTCAAGACAACGGGAAGTAAAAAGTTGCTGAAAAGGTTAATTAAAATAATAAACATCTTGATTTGTATTTGTTTTGGCTTATTTAAATGCTGGTTAGTGTTTAAATCATTTCAAGTTCTTCAATGATTTACATGCGCAGGGATGTTTTTTTATTTTATTTTTAATGAGTAAATGAAAAGAATGATCCTCAGAATATTTAGCAACATCTACATTTACACACACATATTAATTAATTAAATATTCTCATATTAATGAAGTTAATCATAATAACCTGATTAATAAACATATTTCGGTCTAGGTAGATTTGTATTAGTGACAGGAACTACATATTGCATTTCATCACGTTCAGGTGTGTTAATTGTGAATTTATGGGATCAGATTCCCGCCAAATGTATTGCAGTCACGGATAAAAAAAATAACAAGTGTGAAACCAAAATTTTAAAATGCAAGTAAAATTATATTGCACAAAATCTAAAAATGAAAGCAAAGTTTTCAGAATAGCAAACAATGGTCACGGATCAAAAATAATATGTAAATCAAAAATGTTATAACTCATTAAAAAAAACGCATGAAATCAACTTTTAACCATTTAAATCATATTGCAACAAAACGGAAATATTATGCAAAATTTATATTTTTTGTGCTCTCAAGACATTTTCTGCACATATTTTTATTTTTTGTATGCTTATGCTGTTTTTCCCTTCACTCTTTATTCCACGTTCTGCGCTTCTTCCAAATGTTGTGGTTAAGAGTTTCATGTAAATCAGGGCGGGTTTAACCGTCATCATTGGTCCATTAGTTCTAGATTGACAGCTCCTCCTCTAGCCAATCAGTCGAAGAGGGGCGGTGACGTCACTCCAACGTGCCTCATTACTGCCGATGTTCAGTGTTCTGTTCACTTGTACAAGTGAAAATGGAAACTGTCAGCTGGGAAACATCTTTCCATACAGGACACCGTTATATGTGTCTGTCTGTCACTGCTGTACGCCTACCTGGTGATCCGTTAACGTTAAATGAGCCATCCTAGCGACCTGTCGTGGTTATATTCATCTGTATATTGCAAAAGGGAGCAGCCACTATGCACCGGCCTTGCGAAGTGACTGATGTGCCTAGCTCGTCTTTACCTGACTGATTACAAGTCTTGTTATGGTTATTACTGTTAGGAGAGGATAATATGAGTAAGAGCAGGGATTTTCAAACTGGGGTCTGTGTCGTGACCCAAAGCCAGGGGGTCCCGCAAAATAATTAGCTATACTGTATTTTCTGGACTACACGTTGCATTTTTTATCTTCTGAATGTGCTATGATTTATATTCCAAAGTGACTTGCATTTAATGTCAAATAAGCAAAACGTAAACAGGTAAAAGCAGGCACTTCAAGGTTTCTATAAATATATTTCTCATTCTAGTGTTAGACAGTATCGCTGAGTTTTTCTTCATTTCAGGAAGAGGTTCACAGAGACGGCAAGTGCATTTTGTATGTTACACAGTACAACACGTTTCAACTGTCTATTTTGAGGTACACAAAAAACAATAGAATCGTTTTGAATGTCTTGCTCTTATCTGACGGATATCACATCTTTCCGGCTGATAAGAGGTACCCAAGTGTTCGCGCCAGTGCCTCCCGCGCGCACACAAAATAATCAGCTCTAGCATTGCAAACTTTAAATTGCAGCCTCTTCATCATCAAAGTAAATGAGACAACTAAACATACAAAAGGTATTGGTGATTCAATTTAGCTTGTCTTTTTTACAATATGTAGGTTTTGCTGGTCAGCGCAAGTATCGCCATGCCGTGGTGTTTTCCAAACAAATTTTTTGCATATGTGAAGGATGTTGTTTAAGTAGATATTCAGATACGAGAGAAGTACAAAGCCTTCTTAACAAAATAAATAGGCTAATAGTTTATCAACCAAATGTTACACCGCGTCTAACGATTCACTCATGGAAATGAGAGGTATGTGAGCCCAGCAGGAGGTTCAGTTCTTAGTTTCATTTTAAATGAGTTAGGCTTAGCATTTCAAATAAATGTTGTTTGTAAAGAATGGCACTATAATTTATTTTATGACATAGAGTTAAGCAAAACACGAGGAAGAGTGTTTTTCTTAATATCAGGACCATTGCAAATGTTTATTGAACTGAATCATAATAACAAGAAGTATATTTTGAGTGAGTTTACTATTAATAGTAACTATTTCTACTTTTCTCATTTTGCTCTATTTCGATGAAGAGTCCAAACAAAGCCACAGCAGAACAGTGTCCTCTACAAGCCACATAGCAGCCTTTCGTATTGAATGATTCACTTTATTCATTACTGAATGACGCAAGTCCATGGAATGATATTTAAAGAAAGTCGTATTCTAAGACAGTACGTAAACCGCCTCCTACTGGCTGTTTTACTTTCCATATTGGTTTTATGTTTCAAACTTTATAATTTGAAACATTAAAATGATAGCGTTAGGGCATTATATATGTCCTTCAACACAATATGCAAATAAATCATTGTGTATATCAAATCCACCTGGCCTCTGTAACTGTAGCACTATCGTTTAAAATTAATTTACAGATTTACTCATTTACCGTTAACGGATCGCTAGGTAGGCGTACAGCAGTGACAGACAGACACATATAATGGTGTCCTGTATGGAAAGATGTTTCCCAGCTGACAATTATCCATGTTCACCTGTACAAGTGAACAGAACACTGAACATCTTTTTTTTTTTTTTTTTTACATTTTTTTAATTTTATTATGCAATAGAAGAACAACAAATACAATTAAAAAGACAAGTAAGAACAAAAGACAATAAGGGTTATAAACAATACTCCAAAGCATACTATGTTGGCTTATAAGATTTACACCATGAAAGAGTCTTACATGCAACAGAATTATTAGTTTCTTAAAGAGTTTACATACACATCAAAATCTTTCCTGAAAATAAAAAAGTAGGGAGTTTTCTTTGAAAATGTACACCTATGAATGTAAAATTTAGCAAGATATAGCAATATATTAATAATACATTTACAGTGAGAAGGGTCTAAATTCAAAGAGTAACCAAATAACACATTTTTTGGGGTTATACAGAAGTTTGGATATAAATATTTTTTAACAAAATTGGAAAAGTCAACCCAGAACCGTCCCAAACAATGCTTTGTTGTTTCTTCAGACTGAGGCAAAATTAGCAATTGGGGAATTACTATTTGTTTAAGATTTAGCACGTTTGTAATTTACCACCGGATAGCAATTATGGATAATTTTGATAGAGACTTCAACAACTTTATTAGATAAGAAGAATTTTTGTTGAAGAAGCCAAAACTCTTCCTATTCTATATCACTAAATATGTTATTCCAAAAACTCACACAAGCAGGTAAAGAAATCTGAGATCTTTTAATAATTGAACGAATGTCTTTGTTTGACATGGTATTGAGAAGACTTTGGTCAACAAATAAGTTAGTGTTATCAAAAAGAGGAGAGTCGAATGAACCTTTAGGGCCAGATTTTACTAACGGTATAATAAAATTGGGAATTGCACCAAACACAATGGCATATTCTCTTGGGGGGACTGGAAAAGAAAATTATTGCATAAATTGTTCATAAGTAAAAAGGACACCACGATCATCTAAAAGTTGACTGACTAAAAGTATATTTTTATCAAACCAATTGTAAAAAAAAAAAAAGATTTATTTTTATATCTAATATTTTTATTATTCCAAATAAAGTAGCTATGTGGTGAAAAATTATAATTATGTATAAGTGACCAACATATTAACGCCTGTTTATGAAAACAAGATAAATTTAAAGGTATTTTAGAGATGTCAAAGTTGGAGCGCAATAAAAAATGTAAACCTATGTATATGATTTGGAATAAAATTCCAACAGGATGTGGGGTTGTTTAAAAATATGTTTTTATCCATTTAACTTTAAACAAATTATTAAGAGTAGAAAAATCCACTAACTCAAAACCCCCCATAGCCCGATCAGCTAACATAGCACTTTTTTAATTAAGTGAGTTTTAGAATTCCAAACAAAGTCAACTATAATTTTGTCCAGCATTCTACAAATTTCCACAGAAACATCCAGTACCATTGCAGGATAGATAACCCGAGATAACCCATCTGCCTTAGAAAGCAATACTCTACCTGTTATTGACAGATCACGCTGTAACCAAGAGTTTAATTTGCGTCGGATAGAGAGAATAACAGGTTCAAAATTAAGCTTTGGTCTCTTTTTCTGATCTTTACATATAATTATACCCAGGTATGTGATCTCGGGATTGACTGTGATGTCACAAATTTTAACATCAGTAGAATCTTTTATAGATACAAGTTAACATTTATGGATTTTAAGACTTAAACCAGAAGCAGAAGAAAAAAATAATTATGTCTAAGGCTAAAGGAACTTGATCTTTATTTTCCAAAAAAAAGAGTTGTCATCAGCCAGTTGGCTTATTAATATTGATCGATTTGCCACAGAGATACCTTTCAAATTACCAACACTGAACATCGGCAGTAATGAGGCGAGTTGGAGTGACGTCACCGCCCCTCTTCGACTGATTGGCTAGAGGAGGAGCTGTCAATCTAGAACTAGTGGACCAATGATGACGCTTAAACCCGCCCTGATTTACATGAAACTCTAACCTCAACATTTGGAAGAAGAAGCGCAGAACGTGGAAACAAGAGCAAAGGGAAAAACAGCATAAGCATACAAAAAAAAAAATATGTGCAGAAAATGTCTGAGAGCTTTATGATTTTAAATGTGTTTAAAGTGATCCTGGACCATTGTTTTCTATTCTGAAAACTTTGCTTTCATTTTTTTATTTTGTGCAATATAATTTTACTTGCATTTTTAATTTTTGGTTTCACGCTTGTTATTTTTTTTATCCGTGACTGCAATACATTTGACGGGAATCTGATCCCATATGAATGTCGTGAATGAGAATTGAGTTAATTCAAATAATTCAGCATAATCGTTTGAAAGAGCGAGTTTATTCAGATCATGTGGTTATGTGTTTACAGGAATATTCCAATAGCTTGTAAAATCTTTTAAAGAAGGTTTAATCTGAATGTGGACATTCATTCCAAAATAAGGTCGCAAAAGCGATAATTAAATAGATCAAATACAACGTCTGTTTGAGTTTGGAGGGAAAATATTGATGAGCAGCGATGAAGCAGGTAAATACATTCATTTCCACATTCACTTCTCCCAATACAAGTTCAAAGTAAACCAGGCTAATAAGATTCATAGTGGGAGGGTAGAAAGCCCTGTATCTACCATTCAGACGCATTTACTCCAACCAGAAGCCAGAGAAAGAGAGAGCGGGCGACAAACAGCCAGTAATGGTCATCCACACACAAGTATGCATGTAGGTGTGGTGTAAAGAACAAGAGTTGTGTCTGAAGCATGGAGTTAAGCCCAGTGTAATTCCAGGTGCGTACAAGAGCGTCATGGATAAAGCGAAACTAGCGCAGCTGAGATCAGTGCTAGGGAATGTCGGGGACGCGTTAGTCATCACGAGCCTCGGCGCAGACACCGGTGCCTTTACAGTCTGTTTTTCGTCGTCGTGATGCTTTAGCGATGTAGGTTTTCGAGACGCACAGGTGGGAGCGCCGTGTCTTCACACTATAGTGCACTTGTTTCTCTTTCGGACTTCCACTGATCGGTTTGGGTGAAACAACAGACTAAACATGGATACGCCGAGGGAAACCAGGAAACAAACAATCAAAGCCAAATCAGCCAAGCGCAAGAATAAGACGCACAAGTCGCAGAAGCTGTTCCGAAGGAAATCGCTAAAATCGCTTGGAAATTTTATGAGCAGGATTGTCAAAACTTTGGGGACTTTGGCACACTTGGGGGACGCGGACCAGCCGGACGCGGCGGAGGAGGATGATGGTGGGTTTGGAGACACTCTGAGCGCCCACAACTCTGGGAATCACAGAGAGAGCTCGCTGAGGAAGACCGCTGCGCCCTCATCTTCTTATGGGTCTGTCAAAGAAAGACTGTCCTGGTGTTACGGCGAGAAAACTCCGGGAGTTCAGGGTCTGAAGAACCATGGAAACACCTGTTTCATGAACGCCGTGGTGCAGTGCTTGAGTAACACGGAACTTCTGGCAGAGTATTTGGGTCTGGAGCAGTATAAATGTGAATTCAATGAGCGGAAGATCAACGGGACGATGAAGAGTGAGGAGGTAAGGGGGGAGGTGACGGAGAAGCTGGCATCGCTAGTGAGGGCGCTCTGGACGCTCGATTACACGCCTCAGCTGTCAGTGGAATTTAAGGTGAGTTTCGATCAACTTACAGAATGGAGTCACGAACCATGTGTAAATAACTTCTCTGAATGATCGTTTGTTTTTTCAGTGTAGAGTGGAATCGTTTTATTTGACTTAAACTTAAGCTAAGATCAACAGGTAGATTTGTCAGACAGACACTGATTCAGACAGATTTAGAGAATCGGATAATACAACGATCAGAGTCAAATTATCTGTATCGCTATTTTGAGATAAATCCGTTTCTTAAACTCGGTCTGAACGACTCGTTCATTAATTGGACTGAATCGTTGACCCTATAAGAGTTTCTTTCGGACATGTCCGATTGGCATTGCTGTGGGTTCACACACTAGCGCATTCGCGGGAATGACTAGACTTCCTCATCACTTATTCAACAATCTACAGCGTATTTGGTGGAAGTGGGAGGGGCTTAGAGTAGGAGGCGACAGGTGAATCACCTGTCAACAATTCGACAGACTTGATTTGGACGAATGCAGAATGTTTTTTATTGTAAAAAGGTGTTAGAAAAACAGTCATTTGTTTTATTCTGGGGTTTTTTTCTGTTTGCAAAAATGTAAATAGACTTTCATTTTCCATAACTGACAACAACACTCTTTTAAACATTATGCTTTTAAAAACAAACAGGATAAGAATTCTGTCATCCACTATCAACAATCATAGATTGCTCACAGCTATTTAGTTGTGTGCATATGCCTTGAAGGCACAGTATCTACACAGTCTTGTAACTCAATACTTGTCGAGAGAGATATAGGAAAAAGAGAGAGCTGCACATTAGTCCACATTGTTAACAGACTTTGCCCCTGGTGTTCCCATTCATTCAGATCTACCCTGTTCGGCTTTTATACTGTGGACAGTTTCTGCTCTGTCTATAGACCTCATTAGCTTACAGTATCAAGTGTATCAAAGTGTACCTTTTAAAAAAAAAATAAAATAAATAAAAAGCTAGCCTTTCCCTGAATTTCACTGTATAAGTACTTCTGAAGCAGTTACTTTGTAACATTATTTCTGATGTATGCTTACAGTACATTTATGTTTTTGTGCACAAAAACCGAGTCATTCCAGCAAAACCCTCTCACATTTGTCTTATGGCCAAGATTTTAAAAGGAATTTTAGTATGATTTATAGTCATTTAAATGTATATTTTATGATTTATAATAATATCATTTATTATTAAAGGTGCAGTAGGAGATCTTGGAAAATGCGAACTTTAGCCTGATAGCACTGAAATCAAACGTCCCACCCTCCCTGCAATTGCCATCCAAAACCACGCCTCCTGAACGCATATACACTCACAGACCAGAATACCAGAGTATTATAGTAACATTACTACAATAGGCTACATCAGACGTTCTCAATTCCAGTCCATGTTCAGAAGTGAAGTAAACTTCAACAGATTTCCACTGCTCAGGTTGTAGGGAGCAATGACCATGCTGTGTTAATCATATCGTCGAACACAGTGCATGTACGTAGCTCTCTTCTAATGAGCTGGTTATTGAATCGGGTGTGTTAAACTAAGCGAGACTGCCAAATACATTCAGTACTTAATTGGGATCCGCGTTGGGCTACATCATGTGTCATTCACCTGTGAGAAATCTTTAAAAGTACTACAATACTAGGAAGGAAGATCGGGTTGTTGTTGTTTCTCTGCCATTCTCGCTCTGTCTGCACAGCGTGTGTGAACGAGCTGATGACGTATCCTGTCTGCGCGAATAGGGTGCGCAGAGGTATGCTAATACAAACGTTGACAGGCAGGTAGGAACGCCAATTAAGACAATCACCTATTGCACCTTTAACTTTTAGTGGATTTAAGAATTTCTTCATTGTATTTGTAATGACAAATTAAAGAGACCAAATGTTCCCACAAAGATACAACCTGACATTTTTGACATTGTTGAGTCCTCAACTAGAAACAAACAAATCAATAAAAGGACTAAATTAAGTTTGTCTAAACTCTAATAATGCAAAAACTTTCTGTGAGGGTAGGTTTAGGTTTTAGTGGATGGAAATATTGGGGTTAGATCAGTATGAACTAAAGATCGTCTATGGCATCCCCACAAGACAACTGGTTACAATTTTGTGTGTGTGTGTGTGTGTGTGGACTGTTTGTGTGTTTCTGCGTCATCTCGGTTACCCAGCAAGGTGCAATACTGATACACACACCACCTTGAGCACAGCTTGTGCTCTGCTCAGGCATCATCCTAAGATCCATGTTTCTGATATCTGTCCCATTTCCATGCATTCCTCTTTACTTCTCAACAACACCTTTTTCGAGTTATATTACAACCAGTATAATTTTAGTTCCTCTGTCAAAATAGATGGCACTTCCATAGGAACAGATTGCAATATGATATAATATTAATAGTTGTATTAGTATATTTAATCAAATTCAGTCTTGTTTGCAGGGTTTAGTATTGATTACAGTAAAGACATGAAACTCTGTGGTAGAGGCCACAGTGGCTATTTAGTCTCTGAGGTGAGGAGATAAATGATGAGGGCGAGGAGGAAGGGCATCTCTGACGGTCAGGGGAAAGTGAATAATACAGCGTCTGGAGATCAGCAGAAATGAATGACTGTCCTCCATATGGAGAAATAAGACCGACTTGATGACTTTTATCAGTCTCTCTGTGTTTTCTTGCTCTCTGATTTCCCTTCCTTCCTGTCTGCCTTTAAATCATGGGTGTCAGTCTCAACACACTCTCATTTGTAACTACTCTGCATTTTGGCGAATGGATGGCAAATGGTTGTGAATTTGTGCATCTCATTCATACATTTTTGTAAGATCTGTAAGATTTTTCTAAAAATGTTATGTTTCTATACAAATTCATATGAAAACATTGATCCCTTGAGATCTGGTTGCATGCAAATTAAAACAAAATATTGCACAGAATGAGTTTTATACTGCTTAGAATAAATATTACTGTTTTATGAATTGAATGGAAGCTTGTTTACTAATTTCATTCTTTTAGGATTTTAGATTACATAAAAAAAACAAAAAACCTTCGTAGTATTAATCACCCTCAAAATTGTACAGATTTTTACTTAACAGTCAAAAATTTGTATACAATCTGTCCACCTTTTGTAGAGTAGAAAAATGAAATGGCTGGCTCTGGGACCGTTGCGTGATGTGTATAAATAAAAGAATGTTTCCAACACTTTACAGTAGGATGACAAATTAAGACAAAACGTTAATCTGACCTGACATACTATAGGCCTAATTAAAATGTAATATGTTGAATATATTTCATGCTAAAAAACAATATGGACACATGTTTTTGTTCTCTTTTCACCATGATTTTACTTTTAATTTTCATCCTCAAATCATTGGATTCCTCAGAGAGCTGTAGAATCAGCCCACTGGCCATGTTTTTGACACTCCAGGTCTAAATGGAAAACTAGTTGATTCTAAAATGAAAAGAAGAATGTAGCAAAGGCACATTCCTGTCTGGTAAGCTTAAGAATAGGAGAGAAACTCGGCAAGCAGCGCTGAAGCTGAGGTTATGTAATGCCATCATTCATCACGTTGCTTAGTGAATTGCCAATGGAACCAAGACAGGTCATGTTAACCTGCTAGACTTGTTTGTCATTCTTGTGTAAGAGAAGGGAGAGGTTTGTCCTGGGAAGGAAGTGAATGGAGACCAGTAATTTATGTCTAAACTACTTCTCACACAAATTATATTGGCTGCTGTTCGACCATTGGACCTTGATATACTGAGAGAAGGCTGAAATAACAAAAATGAAATGTTTTACAATTTACAGGGTTTCAACGTCTCTGTGCTATTATGTTTAGCGACTTATATAAGTTCAAACAGACTGCTGTGGTATGAAAGGGTTGATTGTTGTTGTCATTTTTTTAACCTTCTTGCGACTGTTGTGAGGAAAAAAAAAACAAAAGAAAGTCAATTTTCTAAATATCCTTATCCCCAGGGTATGTTTCATGCACCTGTTAACCTACAATGGCTGTGTATACATATAAAATATAATACCACCTGAAGTTGTGTACGCCTGTTGTTGTTCTCATTTCAGTTCAGCAGTAGAAGTATCAGTTTACAGCCTGTAGTCCCGGTTAAACAAACATTTATAGGTGTAAATGTCATAAAGCTGCTGTATGAGGACATCTCTGGAACTTTGGACTTGTTTTACTCATGCAGACATCATTTGAATTGATACCTGTGCAGCAAGTGTGCTGTTGAGACTGAAATAACATCCAGTATGAAAAGTGCCCTTAAGAAGAGACATCAATCTGAAAATTCAATTAAACGTTTGTTGACTGATATTTTGTCTTCTGTGGATTGATTAAAAATGTCTCGTGTTTTGAGCCACACTGGTTCCTAACACTGTTTGGCTCCCAACTTAGTCAAATATTGTTAGAACACTGCAGAAGAAAGTCAGTCATACCATTTTGGAACAACATAAGGGTGAGTAAATAATGTAAAAAATGTTTGTTTTTTTTTTTTTTTTTTTTTTTTTTTTATGTTTTTTTTTTTTTTTTTTTTTTTTTTTTTTTTTTTTTTTTTTTTTTTTTTTTCAATATCTTTTTTTTATTTTTTTTTTTTTTTTTTTTTTTTTATTTTTTGTTTTTTTATTTTTTTTTTTTGTTTTTTTTTTTTTTTTTTTTTTTTTTTTTTTTTTTTTTTTTTTTTTTTTTTTTTTTTTTTTTTTTTTTTTTTTGTTTTTTTTTTTTTTGTTTTTTTTTTTTTTTGTTTTTTTTTTTTTTTTTTTTTTTTTTTTTTTTTTTTTTTTTTTTTTTTTTTTTTTTTTTTTTTTTTGGTTTTTTTTTTTTTTTTTTTTTTTTTTTTTTTTTTGTTTTTTTTATTTTTTTTTTTGTTTTTTTTTTTTGTTTTTTTTTTTTTTTTTTTTTTTTTTTTTTTTTTTGTTTTTTTTTTTTTTTTTTTTTTTTTTTTTTTTTTTTTTTTTTTTTTTTTTTTTTTTTTTTTTGTTTTTTTTTTTTTTTTTTTTTTTTTTTTTTTTTTTCCATTTTTTTTGTGTGTGAACTGTCTCTTTAAGTCTCTTTAAGAGTTGAACTTGAGAACCAGAACAGACAGATTTGTAAAATGAATCATTCAGACCAGATATAACTACACTGAAATGTGCGAATGTTCGGTCGTTTTACTCCAGTTTTTCTTTTTAAAATACTTTTTAAATCTTTGACTACTTCAAAACTGTAATCATTAAAGCTTTTCTAATTGGCTACTACTGATTTGTCTTTGCCTTGCCTTCCTTCCGCATCTTATTTGTAGAATGAATTAACCTGAAAGAACACTGAACTCCCCTGATAGGAGACTCACCTATATACTGTACTAGAGAGAGATTTAGCAGCCAGTTCAACTGCAGGCTCGAACAATCGGTGCTGTTTTGCCCTATCAGAAGCCTTCATTGACTAATACTCCTCTGTGTTTAATCCTGTCCTACTTAAGTAAAATCACCACATGACACTATTTCAATTTGTAATATGCATCTTTATTAATATAATTAATATAATCAAACAGATGAGGAGAATAAAGAGAGTTGAATTCAAAAAGCTCTAAGCAAATCTTAGAATCGTTATCTAAGGCAAAAACATGGCATCTGTCCACTGCAGGCATGTAGACCATTTAAAATGTTAAATACTCAAATAAACTGTTTAGGCTACAACTGCATCTCTGCCTCAGAAAAATCAACAGTGATTTGATTTGTTTTTTCTTGATTGATGTTACTGTCATTGTCAAAGCTTATTAGCCCAGTGTGCTCTCATTACGTTATTACCTGTTCTTTGATTTCACTGTAACTTGCATCCTTTGTGGAAATGATGTTAAAATGCACACCATTCTATTGGCAAAAGGCAGACCGAATGGAAACAGACTGGAGACAGAAAACCTGGTCAAACAGGATATTTACACACATAAACCAGGATACTGGCGCTACTAGAAGCAAAGATGAGTCACATGATACATCACAACAATACTGTGCTGCTACAGGATATTGTGAGGATGATAAAGGATTGATACATTTCTGAAATCATTCTACTACAATAATAAACCAGTGCTGTAAAACTGTCTTTCACAAAAATTACAAGAAACGGTTGAACAGAAACTTTACAACATTATTATCATCATGGACGTGGGCTCCATTATATTCACATTATAGTGCAGTGATGCTAGATCGTTTAGTTTTGCTCAGAAGTCTGCTTTAGCTGACTGAACCATTATAACAGACAATTACGGTAATTAAACAGACATTTACTTTTCACCTGCCCTGTCGGTCACTCTTTCCTAACAGAATCACCAATATAAACATGACAAAACCAAAACAGACAAAGAGAAAAGAGACTCGATTTCTCTCCAGCAATGATGTTTTCTGTTCAACAGTTAAAGTAACGTTAGCTGGGACGAAACGCAGCGGGACAGCCTGATCTTCTGGGATCACAAAGGGAAAGAGTTTCTTCTCCAGTGGCACTCTAGCAAATTCTGCAATTAATGAATCGCTGCTAGCATCAGAAAAGCTCACCTTCCTCCAATGTTTCAGCTGCATCGTGTCTTGAAGATACTCATAACAATACACAAGCTTTACTCTCACTACCACTGGATGTAAACTGGTATTTAATCTCGACATCCCAGCGGTCATCAATTCATACGAGTCTCCGTCGCGTCTGAGACCCCAGAAGCTGTTTTCAGGGGTCAAAGGTTGTGTAGTAGGTTTTCCCTCCAATCCAAAACACACTCCAAGACTCCAGTGGTGACTGTCTCCCACCTCAATGTCCCACGCGTGAACACCATCAGCGTATCCCACACTGCCCAGCACCATACGGTTCCTGTGCAGATGAAGAGGGTTGGGCTCGTCCTGCTGATGAACACATGAGGTCACAGAGGTCAGGTCATCTGACACAGAGATGTCTGGTGGAGCAGCGTTTGGATTCAGGATCACAGGGTCTAAAGGGAACAGGGAAAAGCCATTTATGCGGATATTAATAAACATAGTAGTTCTTATCTTACATGAATTAAAGAGAAGTTTCCCCAAAATGAAATTCATGTCCATTAATACTTCCCCGCTCATTTCGTCCAAACCCGTACGACCTTTGTCATCTTCTGGATGATAAATGAGGTCTTTACGGGTTTGGAGCGACATGAGGGTGGGTAAATGATGGCAGAATTAAATTTTTGGGTGAACTATCCCTTTAACTTTTACAGGTCTAGTTCTCACAGTAAGAGCAGATGTCCTTCATCTTCTCCCACACTTGGTATTTCAAGTTCCCCAGATGTTTGGGAACATCGATAAGAGTTTCTGAACTCAGCTCCTGATCTGGCAGTGTGTAGTCAGTCCTAAACAAACACACACACATCACAGAATCAGGTTGAAATAATGTCAGCACACTTCTTAAAAGAAATCCCCAGATTATTAATATTGTCGTTACCATTATAGTAAGTGAACTACTCGGCAGCCATCAATTCACACACACACACATTCATACATACATGGAAGGGCCCTGAGGGTGGAAGAGACGTTCAGGAAATCACTTAGTGGCAGTAATGTGGACAGATGAGTGCAGGAAACAGAAGAGTGTTCATTCCTCTCTTTCACCTCACAACTCCCTCCACACTCTCTCTCCTCTCTCTCTCTCTCTCTCTCCCTCCCTTTCTCTCTCTCTCTGTTCCAGCGTGTGAGTTTAATTGTAGCTGAGAGACGATTCATGCCGGCCATTAGCTTTTGTGGTTTCAGCATTTTGCTTTTGTGCTTTTAATCTGCCCTCTGATGGGAGTTTAATCTTTACTGACTGCACAATTACCCGTGAGAGACACAGACACACAGATGTATTCCATTACTCTGATATTGAATGCGTTTAGACAGCGTGATGATTATCCATATTGAGGGTGTCCTAATAACCAGGCCAGCGGTATCTGTGGCCACTTCATGGAAGTCATATTATAATTGTGGGATATAAACCCTGTTCCCCTTCTTTTTCTTTTCAATAGTTTGCATATCATGCTTTCTGGTAACACCCTCAGTTCAGTTTAACATATTCCACCTTCGATTCATAGCTATTATTCTCCCAAACTCAGCACAGGAAATTTGGAAAGTCTGCTAATTTTGTCATCTGTCTCTGATACAGTTGTCTATATTCTAGATTGCAGAGAGTTAATGACATGACACTTCTCTTAAATAAATAAATACAAAAAAAAGAAGGAAAAAAAATGTATTATTGTATAACATATATATATATATATCAAGTCTCTGTACATACTAATTTTATTTAATATATATTTTAATTCATTTAATCAATTGTAATGTTTTGGGTGAAGCATAAATGGTGTGACACAATAAAGAAAAAAGTCTTAAATTAAGTAGTTTTATATATATATATACACAATAAGGTTCCAGCTATATTATCTTCCTAACAATGGACCATCCTACTGCTATTTCATATTAGATCAGGTCCATTAAATAACATCAATAGATACAACTTTTCATTTCAGTAATGTATTAGTAAATGTTGGAATCAACATTTATTTAACCAACTAATTGACTAAAATGTATAAATGCTTTAGAAGCATTTTTCATTGTTAATGTTAACTATTGTGTTGAAACAAAAATATTAACGCATACTGTTAACATGTAATAAAATTGCTTGTAGCATCAAATCAGCATTTAAAATATTTCTGAAGGATCATTGTTGGCCCTGAGAGCTGAGTGATTGCTTCTTCAAATGTACCGGAATAAATGTTATTTTAAAATATATGAAAATAGAAATTCATAAGTTTCACAATATTGCTGTTTTTACTGTATTTTTTATTAAATAAATGCAGTCTTGATGAGCATAAGAAACTTATTTAATAAACATTTAGTCAAGTTAACTTTTTAACTCACAAATGTATTTATTTATTTGTTTATTTTATCTATACTGCTTCAATGTGTCACTCACATGTTGAGGTTTTAGAAGTTTTCTTAATTCGAATCGTGTTTGTGTTGTGTGTGTAGCTGGTAAGGAGATCTATAAGGGATTCCCACTGAGCTCAGATTCAGGTTTGTGTTTGCTGCTCGACATCCCCAAATCAAGAGGAAAAAAGGACGTCTATAAGGTAAACGCATGTTCGTTCGCCATTCCAGCATAGGCGGGCTTTCTCAAGAAGCAGTTTATTCCACATACGTGTATGCATGTATGTGTGCTATAGAGAGGCAATCACAAACTCTTTGCTTAAATATGACTTTCCAAAATAGCCAACCTCTGAGGTTTGCAATGTAACACTTATGTGGTTTGACACACACACCGCAGAGGGAAATATCACTCCAAATGGACAATAGCAGCTTTACTAAAGCCCTGCAGCATCCAACTGGACTGAAAACATGATTTGCAGTCTGCATTCCCTTTTAACTGGAGGTTTTTGTGTGGCAGGAATCATGTTGTGGTCTGTGAGCTAGATTCATTTGTGGCCTGCAGAGTGTTGTTATATAGTTAGTTATATTTATTATGAACTCCATGAACTGTTTTTGTCTTTCCCCAGAAACTGAAGATCAGAGCCAGGGGGTTGTCTCCAGATATTCGTCAGATTGATCTGGATGTGAATCGTACATACAGAGATCACATTATGTTCATGCACCGCTATGATGTCAAGTGAGCATCCAAACATACACACCAACAAAAAAGCACACAGGAGGTTTAAATGCAACTGGCCACAATAGGCAATGCCAGCTGACCATTAGAGCCCCTTGGCATCTCTGTGAATATAGCCTGAGTCCTCCATGCCCCTCACCACATTGCATAAGCTGACCAATGGGGCATCTAGGCCACTCGGCACGAACAGCACAAGCTTGCCACTATCGGGTACCTAGGCCCTCCTGCAAACTGACCACTAAGCTCCTAGGCCCTTTGGCATTTAAACGTCATAAATCTCTTTTAAGCAAGATGTACATGCATGACAAAATGAATAGCAGTATCATGCATCAACACCATATATTATTTTTTTAAACTATAGGTTAGGTTTATTATTTATTTATTGAAGTTATTGTTGTTTTGTTTCTTTTTGGATTTGTTGTTTATTGTGTTACATGAGAAAAAAATTACAGAAAGTAGCTTTAGAAAGAATATTTTCTCTTTTTTCTTTTTCATCTTCATTTTTCTTTTTTTAATTTTATATCTTTGGGTGAACTATCCCTTTAATATTAGTTTTTTTTATTACTATGGATTTTTTTTTTAGATTGTTTATTAATAGCACTGTGTGTGTATATTTGTTTGTGGTGTATATATCTAATCTATATAGTATATTTATGTCAGATATAATAACAGTGGGGCAAAAGTATGTAGTCACCACCATTGTGCAAGTTCTCCCACTTAAAAAGATGAGGCCTGTAATTTTCATCATAGGTAAACCACAACTATGAGAGACAAAATGAGAAAAAAAAAACCCAGAAAACTCACATTTGATTTTTAAAGAATTAATTGGTAAATTCCTCTTTAAAATAAGTATTTGGTCACCTACAAAAAGCAAGATTTCTGGCTCTCACAGACCTGTAACTTCTTT
>JADLZN010007273.1:0-30911 GCA_018155175.1 Sinocyclocheilus anophthalmus | reverse complement strand
GGATTCCACTTCACTGGTTTGAATCCTATCTCACTGGTATGTCTTTCAGGGTGTCTTGGGGAGGGGTGGTATCCAAAGCACATCAACTTGTCATTGGGGTTCCTCAGGGATCAGTTCTCGGACCCCTCCTCTTCTCCATATACACAAAATCACTGGGTCCCATCATACAGGCACAAGGCTTCTCCTACCATTGCTATGCTGAAGACACACAGCTCTATCTTTCATTTCAACAAGATGATCCAACAGTAGCTGCACGGATCTCAGGCTGCCTGGCGGACATCTCGGCATGGAGGAAAGAACATCACCTACAGCTCAACCAGGCAAAGACTGAGCTTCTTGTCTTCCATGCCACTCCAACTCTACAGTATGATTCCTCCATCCAGCTAGGTTCTTCTACAATTACCCCATCAATTTCGGTCAGAAATCTTGGTGTAATCTCTGATGACTAGCTGACCTTCGAAGACTACATTGCAAAGACTGCTCGATCTTGCGGTTTGCATTGCACAACATCAGAAAGATCAGGACCTTCCAACCGTGCATGCTTCACAACTTCTTGTCCAGGCCCTTGCCAATTCTAGGCTGGACTACTGCAATGCTCTTATGGCTGAACTTCCATCAAGCACAATCAAACCTCTACAAATGATTCAGAGCGGCACAGGCACGACTGGTCTTCAACGAGCCAAAAGAGCCCATGTTACACCTCTCCTTATCTCCATGCACTGGCTACCGGTTGCGGCCCGAACCAAGTTCAAGACATTGATGCTTGCATAATAGAACAGCACCGATCAGCACCCGCCTACTTCCACTCATTACTACGAATTTACATCCCCTTCAGATGTCTGAGATCCGCTAGTGAGCGATGCCTTGTGGTTCCATCACAGAGAGGCTCAAAATCACTTTCCAGACCATTCTCGTTCACCATTCCTGGCTTCTGGAACGATCTTCCCACCCCTATCCACAATGCTGAATCCCTGACAATTTTCAAGCGACAGCTGAAAACTCATCTCTTTCGAAGCTACTTGACTTCATCATTAAAAAAAAAATTATATGTTTTTCTCTTTATTTATTCCTTCTCTTTCCAGCTTGTACTTATTTGAACAATGTCTAAAAACTTGGTATTACAAGCACTTCCTGTGTCTGTTTGCCTCTTTAAGAAGAATTGCTTTATGTATCCCCCAACTGTAAGTCGCTTTGGATAAAAGCGTCTGCTAAATGACTAAATGTAAATGTAAAATGTAAATGTGTTCTGTTAGTGTACTCTTAGTTAACTAGTAGTTTACTAGTCTAGAAAATCACATACTCAGAATTACAAACATAAATTTTCTTTATAAATCCATTATTTCAAACAAATCTTTTGTACTGGATTCCACATAAACATAAAATAACAATGACAGTCAAATTTACACCCCAGTTCAAAAAGCTGTAAACACAATGTTTAAGGTAGGGTCATGAGAGCAATCAGTCCCTGGAGAAAACACAAAAAAAAGGAAATCCAATAATTGTTCAAATATATGACAACAACAGTTCTATTCATATGGGTTTCTTTGCAGTAGCTTGCTTGATGTAGCTTTTGTTGTTGCATTTTTTCCTTATGATGCATCTCACATCTTGCATGGTGAGGTCAGGGAACTTCGACAGCGCATGGTCTGCGAATTAACACACACACACACACACACACACCACAGCGGAGAGAGAGAAGGAGAAACAAAAAATTGTCCCCCAAGTAGCACCGAATGCACACAATAAAACAGTCACAAGTAGATGTAGGCCTAGGGAAAAACTAATAGACTTAAATATATTAGTTCATAGTATGTAATAGATTGACATGTCTATACTAACTGAAAATACACTCTAAATCAGGGGTGTCAAACTCATTTTAGGGTGAGGGCCGGATGAGAAGAAATGTTGCCATTAACGGGCCGAATCAACTTTTTTTTTTAATCACTGCACCAAATTACTAATTAATTTGCAAAAAAAAAAAAAAAAAAAACTAGAAAGACACTATTCTGTAAAACTGCATTTAATAAGACCTTGGAAACTGTTCATTAACACTCTTATTCCTTTTTGAAAAAATATAATGTTGTCTAAGTAATGGCAATCAAAAACTTTGAATATGAATATTATTTGTCAGATAGTTTTTAGTAATGAGAAAATAAGAAAAAAAATGCTACAGACTCTATTTGTGTACAGACAGTTACATTAAATATAAACAATAATTTACAAACTAGAAAAAAAATGCCTTTAACATATTTAACAACTCAATAGTATTTCTTACGTAAGGAAAAAAATAATAAACAAAATAATTTATTTATGGTTAATTAATGCAAATGAAAAAAATAATAATTCGCTTTGGATATGAACATTAAATATACACCAGAAATGAGAACTTTCCTTTAACAAAGAAATATCTAGATTGCATTTGTAATGCATTAAGTTTGACATCATAAAGCACATACGCATTATGATTTTAATTCCTGCTTCCTGACATCTCTTTTCTTCAACCAGTGCACCAACATCAGCAACCAGTTTTTGAGCCGTTGCCACTCTCATAATGTCATTTAGATGTCTGTGTGAGTCGAGAGCGCAGGTTAGACTTGTTAATGTTCATTACAGAAAATGCCTGCTCACAGAGATATGTAGTCTGAGGAACATGCTGAGGATTTTGGACGCAAAACCTGTCATTTTGGGGAACGTCGGTCCGAGGTTTTGGTCAAATAAATCCACAGTGACTGTAGTGAATTTGTCTTTCAAAGGTGTGTTGCACTGCAGTTCGATTAGCTCC
Source organism: Sinocyclocheilus anophthalmus (assembly GCA_018155175.1). NCBI lineage: Eukaryota > Metazoa > Chordata > Actinopteri > Cypriniformes > Cyprinidae > Sinocyclocheilus > Sinocyclocheilus anophthalmus. Next base: position 28,129 of record JADLZN010007273.1, on the reverse strand, counting down.
ATTTGGAGTTCCTTCGGTACATCTGTTGCGCTCGCAGTAAACGGTGAACGGAAGAGAGAGAATTCCTTCTCAAGTTCATTGAAGACCTGGAAGCGATTCTGAAACTCATTCTGCAGACCAACAACTTTTTCTTATATCTGTTCATCTGTCTTTGCGTGTGAGAGGTGCGTCTTCGTGGCACAGATTTGAAAGAGGGGAAAGAGCTTGGTTACCTTGGGAAGCTGTGCGAACACAGTTAGTTTCAGTCAATGCGCGGGGGAAGCAGTCGTAATATTCAGTTACGGACTTTGTTGCGGCTCTTGCATCTCGTATTGAGCACAGTTAAGTGCGCGGTTACGGTCCACTTTAAAAGCAAGCTCATGACCCACTCGGGGTATCCAGCTCAGTCAAGATTTCACTTGGTTTCTGAGAATGATTGATTTTGCGCGCTGTTCAAAGATTTCCAACGTTTGAGAACGGATCCCCTGCGCAACCAGCGAAACTTCGGTTGTGGTGGGCAGAATGTGAGGATATTTTTTCAAGATAAAAGGCCTTCAATGTCGATGGTTGAGCCCCTTGCTCTGATGTGAAAGAACAGTTTTTTGTACCACATCATAATATGGTCAATCTTTAGGGTCTTTTTGCTCCACAATGCTCCTGGTTGTAAAATAAAATATGAAATTCCAGAATTTTTGGGTTGGGTTTTCTTTTTGAATTTTGTCACAACGCCTGCCCATTTCCCGACCATGGCTGGCGGCCATCTGTTGCCACACTTAACAGCGCCGGACTCCAGGCAACCTACAGTCTACCAGAGCCCAATGAGGCGGGAGTAAAATTGTCGTTGGAAGGAGTTGTGTCGTCAGTGGAAAACCAGCTCAACAACTTCTTCAGTGATGTCAAAGAAGAGTTCAATCCACACGATTAAATAAACCCAGCTGAGTACGTCGTTAATATCAGTACTTCCTCGAGTGCTATAGAGAAAGCAATGGATAGTCGTAACTTTGTCTTCAGGACGGTTCAAGTCTTTGCAAATCCTCAATGATTTTTGCCAACAGTATTCTGGGACAAGCAATACTTGGCAAAAGCCTGTTTGTTTTCTCAGGGCACAAAGTTCGCTGCCTTTTCTACATTTTTGATGAATTCTCCCGCTTAACGGATTTAAAAGGCTTGATGGCGCTGCGATTTCATGGGAATCAAATAGTGGTTTTACAGCTATCAGTCCTGCATCTGTTTGTTAAATGATTGCTTTTTTTTTCACAAGCTGATGCGAAATCAGTAGCTTTTCCGTTCTGTGCTGTACAGTGTATTTATCTGCGCGTAGTGCATAGTGCCGTTGAATAATGGTAGAAGAATGAAGCATTTTTATAGCGCTTTATTTTGTATTGTTGTTCACCCAAAGCGCTTTACAGTCATGTGGGGGGGGGGGTCTCTCCTCAACCGCCACCAATTTGCAGCATCCACCTGGATGATGCGACGGCAGCACAGGACAACGGCACCAGTGCACTCACCACACACCAGCTACACGTGGAGAGGAGAGAGAGATAGAGCCAATCAATGTGATGGGGATTATTAGGAGGCCATGATTGATAAGGGTCAGTGGAGGGAATTTGGCCAGGACACCGGGGTTACACCCCTACTCTTTACGAGAAGTGCAATGGGATTTTTAATGACTACAGAGAGTCAGGACCTCAGTTTAACTTCTCATCCGAAGGATGGTGCTTGTTGAAAGTATAGTGTCCCCGTCATTATACTGGGGCGTTAGGACCCACACATACCACAGGGTGAGTACCCCCTGCTGGTCTCACTAACACCTCTTCAAACAGTAACCTTTTTTTCCCAGGAGGTCTCCCATCCAGATACTAACCAGGCTCAACCCTGCTTGGCTTCAGTGGGCAACCAGTCTTGGGCTGCAGGGTGATATGGCCATAATGTTGTATTCTTTTTGCACAGCCACGGCTTGTGAGCAGATTAAACATACCGGCCTGCCGTTGACCTCAGAAGAAATACTTCTCTTTCCATTTCTCCTTAAACATCCGCCCTTCCAGATCAATTTTTCTTTTTTTGGACATTTTTAAAATCGCCAGTGCTTGCCACACAACTTCAGTTAGCGAAGTGTTCGAAATTTGAATTAGGCGCCGCTTTAGAATGCGCATGCGTGTTTGAGGTTCCGGCAGAAACGCAATAGAAGCGCAATTAAATGATCAACGATAAAATAAAATAAAAAAAGAATAAAACCAAACACAATATTGTTTAGTAATAATAATACAAATATTTATTTTATATTATTTTTCAAATCATGCCGCGGGCCGTATTGGACGTCTCAGTGGGCCGTATGTTTGACACTCCTGCTCTAAATGTAGCTATTTCATGCTTTCATCTAGCACAAACTTAGTGCACTACAAATTAATTTGTAAAATACTATTACTTTTTACAAATGCATTTGGGGAAGGATGAAATATATATATTCATCATTAAGAAAGTACACTGGCTAGGTTATTAATTCCATCTACATGTTAAAAAAAAAAAATTTAAATTGTAAAAAGTAAAAAAAATAATAATAATTTTACCTGTTTTTAAAAAGTGATTTTCATAATGGTGTTCTCTGAGCACAAAATAAAAATATGACACACACACATATAAACCAACTGGATGAAACCTTTGAAAGAGGCAGCCCAACAATAAATCTCGGTAAGGGATGAATGCAACTCATCCTATGATCTTGTAGCTGTATGAATGCCATATTAATGTATGTCTGTGGGGATTGTTTGTATTGTATGTTGTCATATTATTAAGGCTGCTGTATGAGTTCTCACCTAAGATTATGGCACAAGAGACAACATCACATTCTGTGTATTGATATTTGTTTGTTCCTTCACCCCTTAAAAGTGTCTTAAGTATTGTCAAAGAAAATTAGAGAAACATCTAGTATGTTTCTGCTAACAGGTGCTGTAAGGGCAGAATTTCCAAATGCAACTTTTGCCTACGGCGCAAATGTAACAATGAGCAATTTGCAAATAAAACAATTTAATTTGTTAAATATTGAAGTAATACTTCAGTCATTTGTTTTTGTTGAATCCTCTGTTGACCTGTTATGATTAATACACTGTATTTGAGTTCTACTTGTTGAGTATAAAAATAGTATAGATAAAAATAAAAGTTTTGAGTTGCAAATAATAATAATAATTCATAATTATGCAGTACTTTTTTATAATGATTACCTTTACCTTTTTTAATAATTTAACCACACTTCACATTTAATGTTTTTTCACAATTTTGCATGGTTGCAAAGCAGCTTAACATACATACAGAAAGTAGTTACAAAAGTAAAGATATGTAAACAACATATAGCTAGTATAGCAATTGTTTCCTGCAGCGTTAATGACAGAACATGTCCGGAACAGGCAGATGGTGTTTAATGCGTGTCCCTGGCTTGTCAGCTTCGAAGCTTTAACGCACTTTCGTGTTCTACAGGCCGTATCAGGTTTATTTTCACGCAATGCTTACTGCGCCTGTATTAAGACTACTCCGCAAATTATATGAATTTATGACTGTGAATTGCTCTTTCATCGATGGAAAATGTCGGTCTACTTATAGTAGTACTTGTAACAGTATACAAAGAACGCAAAGTAACCATAGTTGGCAACAGTGGTGTCTGCTTTGGTGGCGCAACTGATAAAGTCTAGTGTGCTGTGGTGCCTGCGACCTGGGTTCGCTCCCGTCTGCAGTGTTTCTTAACATTCAATGTTCAAAGTCTGTTTTCAAGTAACTGATGTTATGCAACTAAAACAAAAATTTTTCCTCGCACTAATTTCAAATAATATGGCATGAAAATTCAAACACAGTATCAGAAAGCTACATTAACTTAGGCCTACATCGTGTCTACACCGGACTCGAGCGGCACGGCGCGACGCAATAAGATACAAGAACTCGTTATAATGATGCTGTCTTGGAATGCGGCGCAACACGACAAATCCCCGACGTAAAAGGCCGGATGTTTCGTTATAACGTATGACACATGTTCAAAAGATTTCATATGATTTGCATAGATTCACGTTCAAATGATTTGCAATGCTTTGTCGCGGTTAAGTGTAGATACGATGTTACAGCAAAAACATGGCGAGTGTGTAGAAAAGAAAAGTGGACACGGAAAATAGATGATTTAAATGTGAATGGACTGAACAGTTTTGAGTGAGTGAGTGAGTGAGTGAGTGACTGATATCTTTATTATGGAATACACGTGTTGGTTCGCTGTGAGTTCACGGTTTTAACGTACAAGTTTGCTTTAATTTATTTCAAGATCTGAGGTTAAATATCTATTGTTGCTTTCACTATGACTATAAAGATAACGCAAAATAATATTAAAACTCACATTAGACACTTTTAACATTCAATAAAGCCATTAATCATTACCTGAGATTATCACTGTCATATTTTGTATGTTGTTCCTGCTGTGACGTCGCAGAAAATAAAAAACATTTTTAAAATAGAATCCCGTGTCGCTTATTGTCACGTTTCGCTGTTGCGGGCGGTTAGGATTCAAACAATCCGTCCAAAACAGCGCCAATATAAAGGAAACCAGGCTGATTACACCAGAGACTGCAGAGAGATCAGAGACTCGCGTTGCGTTTTAAGTGAATTATTAATTCCAGTTTTTCACTTTTAAACACGAGCTCTGTCATATTCTATGATTGTCTCTGAAGAGCGCGAGCCCTCACACAATGTGCTGTGTGAAGTACAGACTGAACGGAATGTCAAAACATCCCACCGCTGTATGGCCAGATAAGACGCAAACTACGGTTTCTCGACTGAATAACCAGTCTCGCTAGTAAAGTTTTGATGGATGAAGACTGCCCAATCAAGGTAAAGGCCGATTGCCGGCTGGATAAGGAGTCGGACAGTAAGCACGCAATGAGGCAGTTATAATATTGAGTGTAGTGAGTTGCTTTGACGAATTGATCACAATTGTATTTATGCACAGGCACATAACATTTCAATACATTCACGAATATGTTTTGATTTGTCATGTTTATGTTTATGTTGCTGTGTTTAGTTATAATGAATGGATCCGTGTACTGTAGTAGAGTGTAGTACTGCAGTCAGCAGGCGGTTGGTTTAGGTTTTTTTTGGCATCTCCATGTGGTCCTGTTCGGTATCGCAACTTGGCTTCTCTAAAAATGTAAAAAAGCTCTTTGCTGTTACACTGTAAACATATTATAAAATTCAGATTTTTTTCTTTCATATGTGCTTATATGGCTTCCTTATATCATTTTGTTCTTTGGTGTCCTTTTGGAGTTTCTAAGTGTCCTTTTTTTTACTTTGCTGGATATAGCAAATGATGACAATATAAACATTTGAAACAAGATAAATGGTGTGATGTATAAATGAAGTGTGCGATTATTCGCGATTAATCACAGAAAAAAAATGCGATTAATCAGATAAAAAATGTTATGCGAAGTGAAAGTACTACAAATATATATATATATCTTATATCAGCGTAACCTCTATAAGTCATTTACAATTAGCAATAGTCTGTCTCTGACACTGTTCAGTGAACTCAAAAAAACTGCAGATGCCCAATGGGAATTTAAATGTGCAATAGGTGATTGTCTTCAGAAAAAATGTTTGTTATGCTGGTTGAAAGTCTCTTCACATCAAGATAGCAATCATTAAGTTAAGTGGTCTAAATGTATTTATCTGTATTTATATATTCTGTGGAAGGCGTAGGACCAAGAAATGTTCGTCCAATCAAAAGGCTCGGTCCGAGCGTTTTAATATGCTTCCCTACCTGCCTGTCAACGTATGTATTAACATACCTCTGCGCAACGGGTTCGCGCAGACACAATACGTCATCAGCACGTTCACGCACGCTATGCAGACAGAGCAAGAATGGCAGACAAACATCAACAACCTTCCTGGTATTCTCACCGGTGAATGACACATGATGTAGCCCAGCGGTTCCCAACTCCTGTCCTCGCGCCTCCCCACTCTGCATATATATCTCGCTTAGTTAACACACCCGATTCAAATAACCATCTCATTAGAAGTGAGCTACGTGCATGAACTGTGTTACGATCGATATGTCCATACACAGTGTTCATGGTCCATACTCCAGCAGGGAAGACGTTTAAGTTATTCACTAAAGGAAGGGCGCGAGGACTGGAATTGGGAACCGCTGTTGTAGCCTATTGTAATGTTGTCTCTGGTATTGTGGTCTGTGAGCGTATATGCATTCAGGGGGTGTGGCTTTGTACGGCGATTGCAGGGAGGGTGGGACGGTTGCTTTCAGGGCTAAAGTTAGCATTTTCCAAGATCTCTTAATGCACCTTTAAATGTGGCCTGCTCCTACATGTAAATACAGTTCTTGTCGGAATATGGACCGTCTGTTGTGTGTTTGTCAGCATGTGATACCATTTACCTAGTTTCCCTCATCTGTGACATGAACATATTAGTTATGCTTTGTCCTGTTCCGATTTTGTTGAATTGATCTCACTCAGGTGTTGCATAATCCCTCGTTTAGTTCGTATTTAAAGTGTGTTCTGCCTTTGTTTCCTGTCGGTGTTATAGCAATTGGTGCTCTGTGGTCTCCTGCTGTGCCCGTTTCCTGAGATTTGGCATGATAAAGGTTCTTGTGTGGTGTAACTCATGCGTCTCCTCACTCCTCACAGTAGCAGTCGTGCAGAACCGGACCTACAAGTAGTTCAGTGGGTGTTTCCTCCGTTTTCATTCCCGTGTTTCCCCATGGATCCCTATCCAATGTTTACGCCCTTGCCATAAAGGAACTCCCCACCAAGAGCTAATGCGGTTGAGTTCAGCAGCTTGCGCTTCTAATGCATTCCGAGGGACGCGGCGCCCTGAACAACTCAATGTTCTGCATCGGGGCTAACTACCACCACCCCGTTGACCTCCCAGACACCACCGGACTGTGCTGGAGGGAGGAAATCATCCGGTGTCTGGAGAGCAATCTAACCCCCAAATCCCGACACAGCCAGACCCAAAGCCCAGCCCCACTGACGGGGCCAGAGCCTGTCGGACAGACGAGCCATCGCCTGGAGTGAGAAAGACGCTGAGGATCGCTACGGAGCCAGACGAATACCGGTATCGTCAGACCAGGTGCGAGAAGCCGGGCTACAACGCCACCACGAGGGAGAAAGCTGTGGCACAGAGAGAGAGCGGAGAGGAGCTCCGCCCCCTGCACCGTGGCTGAGGGTGAATGGTGAATGGATCTGGGTGAATGGAAAGCAGAAGGAGACCTTATTGACTTGTATACCGACCTGCCCCCTTTCCTCCCTCCTCCATCGGTGACCTCTGTCCCTCCCGTTCCTGAGTTTAGCCCTGTTCCCCCGTCCAGCCTAGAGAGGGCTCCCCTTTTCACATCCAGCCCAGAGAGGGCTCCAGTGCCTAAGATGAGCCCAGAGAGGGCTCCCATTCCTGAGTTTAGCCCAGTAAGGGCTCCTGTCCCCCCATCCAGCCCAGAGAGGGCTCCTGTCCCCCCATCCAGCCCAGGGAGGGCTCCTGTTTCTACATTCCTGATCAGGAAAGACTGTGTCCTGAGTGCAGCCCTGTTAATCTTCTGTCAGTCGCACTCCCCTTGCTGGGAGTCGCAATTTGGTGTTTGTGGGCAGCGCACACCAGCCCTGAAAGCCCGGAGGCTCACAAATGTACGCCCACCCGCCCGCTCCCGTCTCCTCCACCGCTGTCGTCTGGCAGCCCCTCTGCATGCCCTCAGCCCACCATCTATACGGTACAAGCTCCACGGGTCTGTCATCCTCCATCATTACCGTGGGTGGAGTATCTCCTTCCTCCACCTCTAACCTCTAAGCCCCGGGCTCCGCCTCGGCCCGTCGACCCAGTGGTTCCACCATGGCTCCTAGCCCCGCCGTGGCCCATCAGTCCACTGGCTCAACTGGGCTCCCTCATCCCTCCGGCTCCGCATTGGTCTGTCGTCGATAATCCGCCGCCTCGGGACTCCACTCCTCCAGCTGCGCCTCATCCCTCCGTCCCTCCAGTTCCGTCAGGCTCCTCCTTCCCTTTGGCTTCACCTTGGTCCCCTGTCGCTCTGGTTCCACCGCGGCCTTCTGGATCTCCGCCTCCATATCGGTTGCCTGAGCCATCTGCTCCGCCTTGGCCGTCCGGATCCTCTGTGTCGCCCCTGGCTCATCGGCTGTCCGTCTCCACCTTGGGCTTCTCTGACACTTGCTCCGCCGCCGTTGGTCGGCCCCCTGGTGTCGATGGACATTCCTCCTCCATGGCTCCTCCCTCCGTCGGATCCACAGTGGGTCCAAAATTACAGATGTGATTTGGGTCCCACCTGGCGCCGCATGCTTCAAGTCCCTCCTGTCGTCTCCCTGGATCCTCTCTCTGTCTGATCTGCCCTGGCTCCTCCCGTTTCCTCCTTGGCTCCTCCCTCCGTCGTCACCTCCCTGGACTCTGTCTGCCAGCCCCCTCCCGGGTGTCCGTCCTCCTCCTGAGCCTTCTCCCAAGTTCCCACCCGTCCCTCCTTCTGTTGTTTCTTCGGCACGAGGACGCGCCTTCTGGGAGGGGGGCGATATGTCAGGATTATGGACTGTCTGTGTGTGTTTGGCTCTCATTGACCTAGTTCTCCCTCATGTGTGACATGCCCATATTTAGTTATCTTCCTGTTCCTGTTCTGATTGTGTTTGATTGATTTCAGGTGTGTCTCATTAATTCCCTCGTTTAGTTCAGTATTTAAAATGTGTTTTGACCCTTGTTTCGTGTCCAGTGTTATACATCAGTTGGTGCTATGTGTGTCTCCTGCGTGCCCTGTATTCCCTGTGATTTGGATTATTAAAGACTCTTGTGTGATGTAACTCCTACATCTCCTTGCTCCTCACCATAGCAGTCGTGACAAGTTCATTATATGAAATTATTATTATTTAATTACTCTGCTTTTTCTGTTCAAAACCACATTGTTTGGACTGAGGAGACCAACTCCTGTAGTTGCACAGAATTTAAAAAAAAATTTCTTATAAATAAATGAAATAAGTTTTGTTCTTGTACTATTTTGAGGTATGTAGAATTTGAATAATTTTCAAATCATTGCATTCGTTTTTTATTTACACTTTACACAATATCCAAACTTTTTTTTTTGTAAATATGAGTTTATCATTAGTATGAAATATACTGACAATTTACTTTTCTTTGAAACGGTGTTTAAACAATAGATCAATAGCTGTTCGTGTACACCTGACCCAGGACAGTTATTGGATGTTATTCCTTGTTAGTAGAAGCATAACAAGGCCCAAAACATGGAGAAAATATCGGTAAATAAAGTATAAAGTCTGTGACACACTAGTTAGTGAAATTGTCCACCGATTAATGAAATTGTCCACCGATTAATCTATTTTGAGTTTTGAAATTTGAATAACTGTTGTATTACAGTTTCCACGTGTTAATTATTCAGTTTCTTCTCATTGTGTAGCACTGTTTTAAGCTTGGTGAATATTACAGTGAAGTAGTGACTGCTGTGTTAGCACTAACATTAGATTACAAAGTGGTATTTTATTCAGTACAGTAGCTGTTTATATGTACTTTCACATTTTTGTTGTCTAAGAGTTTTGAACATTTCACAGAAAAAAATATCAGTGGCATGAGAGAATACGATATTTAATCATGTAGAAGAGAAAATGCTTGAAATGCTAGATATGTATACTATTTGTGTGTAAATAAGCAAAAAAAAGTAAATAAATAAATAACAAGAGATTGATTAGTCAAAAAGATGGGAATGATGATCAAATTTGTGGTGACTCCCTCAGCCTGTATAGAAACACTTAAGCAGCAGCCTACTTTTTTATGTTATTTAATGGCAAGGTAAGAAAACACAAAGTATAGTGTTGTAAATGTACATTAATAATAAAAAAATGAAAACAAACAGTTTCTAGATTAACCATGCTAATAATTGTGGAAATGCATTATCATATGCATGTAATAGACATCAGTGTGTAAACGGGACTTTTATTTTGCTCTGGCGCTGTGACGTCATAAAGCCGCGCCGCTTCTAGTCTTAACCCGCTCTCTGCTTCTGTTGTGATTCGGCTGAAGAAAGGTTAGTGGGTTTTAAATCAATGCAAGCTGTTCTGTAAATTTACAATCTATGTAAAAAAATAAATGAATCAATCTTAAATGTAACGTTGTAATACGTTATTTAGTGTAATTTATGTGAGTAAAGCGCATCCTCGTATTAATAAAAGAAAAGATGCGTCTCTTTTCGCTCCCGATATCGTGAATAAATACATCGTTCAAGAACTGGACAGAAGAGAGAGAAACCGAGAATCCGAATCATCTGAACCGAGTCATTCGTAAATGATTCAGTGACTCGAATCCGCGCGCGCTGAAGACAAACGAGAACAACAAACACAAACATGTTCAATGACAGCTTTTACAAACCAGCTGCAAATGTGTTCATGAGAGTGGAATCAGTTTAATTTAATGTACAAATAATAGAATACCAAATATAAATAATTAATACTTCATATACGTTTTCTGTATAGTTTGCATGTATATTTTAATCAGATCATTTAAAGGGGTCATATGATGCGATTTAAATTTTTCCTTTCTCTTTGGAGTGTTACAAGCTCTTGGTGCAAAAGAAGATCTGTGAAGTTGCAAAGACTAAAGTCTCAAATATATTCTTTATAATAGTTAAGAGTCAGCCACACCTACCTATAACGGCTTGTTCTAACACGCCCCCACCTGTCTACATCACTATGTGGGAAGATTTGCATAACGCGCCCAAATGTTCACACAAAGAAAGAAAACGTAACTTTTATTCTCGCTGTAGTACAGTTGCTGCTGCCGCCATGTGGTGAAGACGCTGTGTGCTTCGTTGTGAAAGCGAAACTACTTTGTTTGGTCTTCCAAAAGAGGATGATATCTGCTTCGTCATGCCTAGAGCTGATCTGTGCTGGTCGCTGAGGAAATACATCAACTTTCACCGTGGACGAAGCGGAGTCCAGCCAGGGGTGTAACATGTGATTGCCGCTAATCGTCGGATCCGCCTGGGCGGGCCGTTCCGACCCCGCCACCTCAGCTAACTCTATCCCGGCTCAGCGCCCCGCTAACGCCGGGGCTTCCACCTCACGCTAGGCGTTGTGTGTTTTGTTGTGAAAGCGAAACTTTTTTGTTTGGCCTTCCAAAAGAGGACACGCTAGAAATCAGTGGTTAAGTTGTTAACACTGTTCCAGAACACTTCAACCAAATATTCAGATGTCTGCAGCACATTTTATGGAGGACCATTCCTGATCCTGGGAGAGTAAAGTTTTAGACTACAACTGCCGGCAGTTTTCTGACTCACGCAAAGTACGTTTTCTATTTAAGGATTTTGACAATGATGGATTCAAACGCGAGTTCTGAGCAGGTAGAGTAAGGCTTGGTTGTTTGTCATTTTCGATACAAATGCAGACCAGAGTTTTTGTTTAGCGGCCGATGCAACTGCAGTGAGTATAAAAAGACAGATAAGCAGTATATCACAGTAAATAGGTCACACTGGATGGCAACGAATGCCTGTTACTAATGGGTTTTAATGGTTTTTCGTCTTCGTCGCTCCCGACCTGAACACGGCATCACAGTCCTCTGGTGAGGGGCGGACAAATTCCGTCACACGCTTGACGGTTGGCTTAATCAAAAACGACACGGATAGATGGCAACAGAGACACACCTTGCTTTTCAGACCGATGAGCTTTTAAAAATTGACTTGTTTCAGAAAGGCGTGGCATAGAGGAGAAAAAATAATGTACAGTATGTGGACAATAATGTTTTTTTTTACTTTAAACTGCATAAAAACATTTCATTACACCAAACACACAAAACAATGTTCTTTTTAGCAACATCACATCTGACCCTTAAGGCCATTAACTCGCTCTCTGGATGACTTCCCTTCCCAAATGCATGACTACTGAATAGGGAGCTGATTGAGCCGCATCAGAGATTTAGTTTGCATGAATTTTTTTATTATTACTTTCATAAATTTCCTTTCTGTTCTTATTCTCGACTTAAACAGGAAAAAGTGTCGAAACACAAGAAAAAACTCCTGCTGCAAGCGCCTGAGATCCATGCGAAAACGATTTAAAGATTGGTTTATTAAGAGGCGAGTGAGGACCGGAAGCTTGACGAAGCATTTACCGAGTCAAACATGAAAGATATGAGGAACAAAAACAAAGATGGCGTTTGTTAAAGTGGAGAGTGAAGACGTGAAGATTGAAGGAACATTCAGAGTCAAACATGAAGATAATGAGGAACAAACAAAGATGGAGTTTATTAAAGAGCACAGTGAAGACCTGAAGATTGAAGAAACATTCAAACATGAAGATACTGAGGAACAAACAGGTTGGGTTTTACTCATTTGATCCTTATATAAATGTCCAGCTCTAGAAAGAATATTGATAAAGAATGTCACATGGAGTGCTAGAAACATTAGATTGTTTTTGTTGACGCCTCTTGAGATCACATGCACATCTGGGGCCCATTCTTCGTACGTCGCTAACTTAGTTAGCTGGATTTCATCGTTGACGATTTGGCATGATTTTGGATTGTTTGGTTCTTTGAAGCTCATCCTGGAGTTGCTGTCGTAGCAACAGGTCCTTAACCTGAGCATCTTATTTCATGTAAACCGGATTAGATCGCATCTTCTTAAGCAGAATTAATACTTAAAATCTGTCCCAGCCACCACTACTTTATTATTGTAAATTATTATTCCTGGATCAGTAGGGTACTCTTCTAATAATCTTTTTTTTTAAATTATTTAAAGATAATATAACAATGTTGTGTAGTCTTTAATACTATATACAGCCAGTTTTACTCACTAAAGATTTATTCATAATAAAATTATTAATTCATAATTGTATTAGAGTCTTACACACATGCTACACAGATAATGAGTCGTGCATTAATGTGAGTGCTGACAGATATTATAGCAGTGGCTGATAGAGTTCCGGAGACGCAGATCATGATCTTGACCCCTTAAGAAAACTTTAATTAAACCACGCTGGCACGTAAAAATCTGTTCAAATAGAAAACTTAAATTAATTGCCTAATATTAGATGGGAAAAAAATGTAAAGCTTGCAAAAATCTAGAATCGTGAATAAAATAATTGGGAATCGTGCTAAAACACTAAATAAAATAAACACAGTGCACACTTATTATCTATATAACAGTATGTCTTTTGCTGGCTTGGCTGTTTCTTTTATAAAAAATCCAGCTGAAATTTGTAAGTTTTCTATCAGGCGTCTTTTAATTATAGCTGTACTTACGTTGCGTCTGCCCACGCTGCACCGGCCGGATCGTGGTTTCGAGTATCGATACATAGCCCCTTTTAAACCAACCCATGAACGCACAATTATCTCAGATAACTCAATCCAGGCATACTAATCATCAACAACAGGTGCGCTCCAAGAACCGAATTAGCCAGATCCTGATAAGCGCGATGATATCATCTTGGATGTGACATTTCATCTCGGATGAAATAAGCGACGTACGAAGAACGGGCCCCGGACAAACAAGAAGATCCTGCTTTCACATTGGACATTTGTTATTATGACATCATGCATTTGAGTTGTACCAATAATACAGAATTAGCCTAAACAAAAAAAAATAAAAAAAATTCTGTAACATTAATCCTAATATCTGCTTCTAAAATATAAACCATTAATTTCTAGCACTTAATTATGCAAACCTAGAAATCTACAACCAAATTAAACCCTGCGGCTCGTAACGACACATTGATGTGTAAAGACCACGACACCGATCAGTCTGCAAGAAACCCTGACTAGTATTTATGTTGTTTTTTTTACCCTCTGATCCACCGAATGTCCAACATGTCCTGCGCGGGTCCGTCCGACAGCCAGCGATTGATGCGGTTTTTTCTTCTTGGCTGTAAGGAGCAGTCGCAGGACTTATAAGTGCATTACCGACCCTCATCTCTCAAGGGACAATTGCCACACTATCGACACTCTCAATTTAGGAGTGTCAATGGTCCATGTGAGGAGAGGTGGCAGTAATGCACAGGAGGAGCTTGGGGATTGGAGGGGGTGATAGTTCCTGAGCGAAGGAAAGCTGCTGAATAATGACTGAAGGGACCTTATGAAGGGAATTCTGATTGGTGTAGTGATCCTATAGGTAAACATGGAGTGTCAGCTGATGCGAGCTTGACTAAAATGGCCGCCAGAGCTATTAGCTTACGTACATTTTGCAGGGATAATAGTGTAAATATAACTTACAGCTTAGAATACCTTGTAGGTGCCGGAAGGTTCGTCTGGGCAAACCCTCCCGCCCTCACGCAGCCTAGCATGGATAGGAGCAGGGAGAGCAGAATACCCCCCAACCAAAATGCTGATAGCAATCTAACTGAAAATGCCTTATGGAAGGAGAGTGGTGGCGAAGGGGTGCTTTTCTGCTATGAGCAGGTAGGAAGAGCAGCTTGCCCCTTCAGGAAGACAGTGGCAGTGACAGTTTTTTTTTGCATAGTTTGTCCAAGGCTTATAAATTGAAGTACGTTTTATTTTTATTGCATAAAAATAGAATAAGAATGAATTTAGATACTGTTTATACACTATTTGCTCAAAGTTGTCTTGAGTTTGATGTGAAATAAACACAGGCTTAGAATTATTTAAAAGGTTGCTCCAATATTACTATTTCATCAACTCATTATCACGCGAGAATCTTGTCCTGCAACATGCCTTCTCACCCCGGTGAATCTCCCGCAGGTTAGAGGACCAGTACGCCTCATCACCCCATTATTTCAAAGAATAGTACCACGACAAACGCGACAAGTATAAGCCTTTTACGTTTGGGAAGGTGGGTGCGCAGTCAGCGGAGGCTCGCAAAGCGGAGCCAGGCGTAAGTATAAATCCTGGCTTAACGCAACGCAGGTCTAGCCAACGATCATGATATGGACCACTAGAACGGCCTTAACAGCACGCAATTCCAGATACCCCTGATAAGCTTGAAAAGCAAAAGACATTCTGAAAATGCAAGAGTGGGGCAAGCATGCCTACAGGAGAATAGAAGTAGCGAAGGGGTGCTCTTTTATAAAGCATAAACCACAAAGCATGATACAAAGTTACGAAGCAAATTCACCCCCCCCCCCCCCCCCCCCCCACCATTTGCATAAAGTTTCAAGCACATTACCGATACACTAGTTAGCTTGAGCAACAGCATATCACTGCGTGTTGGAAGTAGTCGGATAAGTTTAATGAAAGCATCCCCAATGGATGAGCCTGAAGCAGCAAGCCTGTTTCATATCGACATCCTTGACAACAGATTAAAACAAGGCTCGCTGGTAAATTTAACTGGTAATGTTACCAGTGTGACAATACGATAGCATGCCTAGCAAACATAACTGAACAACTAGCCTTAGACAATGAGCAATATCTGAAGCATGTTCACCAACATAGCATTAGGCAATAAAATGAAAGAAACTTTGCTTAGCTTCGTGAAGACATTCAGAGATGAATAAAGGTGAAATGGCCAGTTCTGCAGACGGCTCCTCGAAATTCACCGTCTGATTAGTTCCTGAGCGAAGCGATAGCTGCTGAATAATGACTGAAGGGACCTTATGAAGGGAATTATGATTGGTGTCGTGATCCTATAGGTAGATGTGGGTCAGCTGAGTGTCAGCTGATGCGAGCTTGACTAACATGGCCTGCCAGAACTATCGCTACGCTCCATTTCTAGCTTAAGCTAAGCCCCGTCTGTCAAACCGGGCCATTAAGTTCTCTTCCGAGCTCTTACTCACTTCCTGTTGTATTTCCACTGTCCTATCAAGGAAAAATGCCAAAGGCCGCTTTAAATGACAGGAACAGAATCAAGCAAGGTGTTTTTATAATCATTGGGGGGGAAAAATTATTTTAATTGCTCAGCTGCAGTGGGGCCCCTTGGTGGTTCGAGGGCCATATGCAACTTTCATAATTTGCGCATAGGGAGGACTGGCACTGATGAAATCTCTTTCGTTTCAGATTGAATTTAGCAAATGCTGTGGCCAGTAACTGTTTATTCCCAATGCAGTCAGTCCTCCAGACTAAGATGATGCAGACACTCACTGCTTTTTGATTAGAGATGTGCAAAACTTCTGCAATATTTTATTAATGTTGATTAAAAAAATTATTGCAAAATGACAGCATTTCCATCAATAGCATTTTTTATGAGACTAAAACGTAATTTTTCATCTTGCAATAAGTCATGCTTTATTTTTTATTCGAAGGAAAGTAGGCGTATATGTTTAGCGAAGCAGCGCAGTCCATCCAAGCATTACTGGCAAGGACAGCCCCTTATACTTGAGAGCAGCCATGTATGAGGCATTTCTTTTAGGTTATAGTACATTAAAGAATGATCATGTGACTTTTACGTACGCCAGGTGACCTGTAAATGCGAAAAAACTGTTTCCAATGCAGTTTTGTGAAATATTCCTTTTTCAAATTGCCTAAAAAACACCTCATGCAAGTGTAAAAATGTTTTGTGATATATGGGAGTTTTGCGAAATTGACATGTTTACATTGGGTGCATTTTCAAGTCACAATTTCAGTTTGCGCGATTTGAAGGGTAATGGAAATGCAGACAGTGGTCAGTGTGACTAGTAAGCCAACTAGAGCTTATTTGTTGATCCTGCAACATTTATAAGGTGAAAGAAAGCCATGATTATTATTATTAACAATTTGTGACTGCAACAACCAGATACGTTAATTGTGGAAAACAATGTAATGGTACATCCCTCCATCAAGATCTAGATGAGTGGAGGTCCTAAAGAAAGCAAAGGATTAACAATATCGACAAGAAGTTCTGAGATTACAGGTTACAACTCTTTCAGATGTTTAGTAGGTATAGGATCTAGCTTGGATTTGATGCTTTTCATGTCTAAATGTTTTGATGTTTGTTGCTTCATGCCTTTAAACTGGTTTTAAAGGTTATTTGTCTCTTTTAACTAGATCAGATGGCGCTGAACCAGGAGAGCAGAAATGAATGACAACGGAAGAGAAAGACAAACGAGAAACTTCATTGCTTTCAAAACCTGAGAGAAAAAACGATTAGTTGATCACAGAATAATGAAAAGATTTCCTCACCAAAAAAGCTGAAAAAAAAAAACACAAACTTCATCCAACTTGAGAATTCAGGAGAGAGCTGTTCACCTGCAACAGTGTGGAGAGATTTCAATCAAAAATGAAAGCCTTAAAAGGTTCCACATGAAATACCTTGAAAATAAAACGTAATATTGCCCCTCAGTGTGGTGGAAAAGGTTTAAATGGGAAAAAAAAAACTTGGACACAAATGAGAAATCTACGAAGACAGACCGTACACCTGTGAACAGTGTGGAAAGAGTTTCAGGCTCAAAGAAAGCCTAAAGACTCACATAAGAAGTCACACTGGAGAGAGACCTTACATATGCAAACTGTGTGGGAAGAGTCCCACAAAAATGGACTCTCGGACTCACATGAGCTTCACACTAAAAAGAAGAATTTATCGGCTTCTCAGGTGGAAAAGTGTGGAAAAGTGTTTTTTACACAGAAAGAACCCCTCGATGCCCACATGAGAGTTCCACTGGAGAGGAAGCCGTCAACCTGCCCTCAGTTTGGAAGCAGAGTTTCAGGCTCAAAGAAAGCCTTAAAGACCGCCATAAGAAGTCATTGGAGAGAAGCAATTCACATCTGATCAGTGTGGAAAGAGTTTCAGGTATAAAGAAAACCTTAATTATCACATGACGATTCATTTAAGAGAGAAGCGTTTTAATTGTCATCAGTGCGAAAGGAGTTTCACAGACACGAATCATGCAGGATCATGTTTTAAATTCACATCGGAGCAAAAGCCTTCATGTGCCCACACTGTGGAAAGTAGTGCTCAAGAGAAGATTAACCTCAAAGTTCACTGAGAATTCACACTGGGAGAGAAACCTTTCACCTTGCGCACAGTGTGAAAGTCTGTTGTAGTTTCGGTTTGTTAAAGGAATCTTCAGATTATACAACGGTCTTTCACATCGGAGAGAGCCTTACAAATGTCATCAGTGTTGAGAAGAGTTCACATGTAAAAGGCAGCATGAAAAGCCATGTGAAAGCTCATTTGGGAAGAAGAAGAAAAACTGCCATTTCTTCAGGTGACAGAGGTTTAGAAAAAGGAAAGGAGCACTTACTCCAATCATACGGCACATCCTTGTTTGGAAGAAATGATTTGCGTTTTTGTGCATATTTTTTTTTTTTTTTAACCCCCCATTCCTGTGGCCAGTCCTGACCGTCTGCTTTGCTGTAGTTTCAAATATTGAATGGTTGTTGAGATTCCCTCAAATGTTGACTGTGTACTCGACAGGCAGCCCGCGGGCCGTATCTGGCCAAACTGCATTAATTGTGTGGCCCGCGTCATGTTGACGAGTTGAATGTATTTGTATTCAAATTTACACGTCAAAAGTAGCGCAAAATTAGCAGGTGAGCTGATGCTGTTCACTTAATGCAGAGTTGTACTCCTGACACTTTGCATTGTGTAAATGGCAGAAAGTCCTCTTAGTAGCAACAGGCAAACAATAAACAAACTTTAATTCAAATTGTGAATGGGATAAAACAAGCAAAAAGCGCTCCCATTACAATGATTAGAGCTGTAATCAAGTCTATCTGGCCGTAGTTCACTATCTGCGAGTGCCATACGATTATGCGATACGCCACACTACCGGGGTCTCTTGGGACCGTTTAAAGTCCCTGTGGTGAAATAAAGTGTTTATGTTTATTTGTCTATTGTTTTTTTAATTTGCTTTTAGACAAACCATGTGTCAATCCATTAATCAACATTGCTGAGTATTTTCTCCTTAAAACTGTATAGTTTCCCAAAGGCAGTCACAGAAACGCGGTTTGAAACAGCCTTTGTTTTGCTACGTCACAAAACTCAATAACAGTTTGGCTGTTGTGTGACTGAGTGGAGGCGGGGCTAATTTGCGTATTCATAGATCCGCGTATAGTAAATGAGGCAAGGGTGTAGAGTTGCATTCAAGCTATTTTAAGGCATGAGAAAATTATTTTCACAAAAACATTTTTTTTAAATGTCATTTTTATGATCAAAGATGAGTTGTAAGGATAAACATTTGATACACGAGGGATTTTAAGAGAAAACGCTAATGAAAATTGGCTAGTGGATTTTGCATACCTGAGCAACTATAAATAGGCGACAGGTGCATCCACTCTTCAGATTTTTGCTTCGGAGCCGAGTAGTTAATGTTATATATTCACTACAAAGCCATTCATATTTGTGTTCGGAGAGCTGTTCCTGGTTGGTGTAACGGCGCGTTACAGCGGTGTCTGTCATCAGCGGTGTCTGTCATCAGCGATTCCCCAGGGCGCTTAAGCTAAAAGAGCAGTTTCCTCTAAAAAAAAGCAAATCACGGACGATTCGTGTCTTTTTCAAGATGCTATTTCGTCCGTGTCCTTCTGGATGCAGTCGTTTCCTGTCCTCTGTCGTGGATGAGTCGTGCGTCTATTGTGGGCATATAAACATGGCAGCGCTGCGATCACGTCTCTCGCTCCTCAAGGGGAGTGCAGCAGACCCCTCTGTCACTACCCGTCCCGGTTTCTCTGCTGCGAGCAGAGGACCGCCGGCTAGTGCTCTGGGAGATTTGAGGGTGACTGTGAGAGCTTCTCCGCCGGGCCACGCCCCACGGACCTCTCACTCCTCCCGCAGCGCCTGTTCCGTGCGGATGCCGGATGATTCTGCTGGTTCGTTTTACGGCGGTCCCAGCGTGTCTTTCGGTGTGGATCAGATGTCGATTGCAGCATCGGGGGATGGGCTTTCGGCCTCTGAGGATGAAGATTCGGCAGGGCTGCCCCCCTCGTGAGTACTCCGCCCAGCCCTGAGTGCTCGAGGCTGGATGATTGGTTTCTCGGAGCGGAGCACGGCTCACAACCGCGTTCTGCTCCGTTTCCTTTCTTCCAGGAGGTGCATGAAGAGGTGACGAAGTCGTGGACGGCCCTTTTTACGGACAGAAGCCGCTCGTCTCCTCTTCCATCTCACTACCCCCCCTCGATGGCGGGGCGGCCAGGGGGTACGTGGATATTCCCCAGGTGGAGAGAGTGGTTGCGGTGCACCTGTGCCTGCAAAACGCCACCACTTGGAGGAATCATCCGCGCCTTCCCTCCAAAGCCTGTAGGACCACGGCAGCTCTCGCTGCTAAGGCCTACAGTGCCGCGGGTCAAGCTGCCTCTGCCTTGCATGCCATGGCTATCCTGCAGGTAGACCAAGCCAAGGCGTTAAAACAAATGCACGAGGGTAGTACCGACCCAAGGTTGATGCAGGAGCTGCACTCTGCGACTGACTTCGCACTCCGGGCAACGGAAAGTCACAGGCGAGTGACGCTATGGTTGGTCAGGAGCAAATCTTCGGGATCAACCTGGCCCAGGAGATTGAGAGCGTTGACAAGGTTCGCTTTCTCGACGCTCCCATCTCCCAGGCAACACTGTCGAGGACTTTGCCCAGCAGTTCTCGGCAGTACAAAAGCAGACTGAGACCATTCAACACATCTTGCCCTGACGTGATCCTCCAGCTGCCACGTTCCGTCGCGGGCCGTGTCTCAGCCTGCTCGTCGCCGTGGGCGCCCTCCTGCGTCCTCCACACTGGCTCCGCCCCGCACTGAGACATCGTCGAGGCTGGCGCGTCGAGCCATGCGCAGGAGAGCGGCGCACCCCGTGTCGCATCCGGCCGCTAGATTCTCTAGGAAGATGACGAAGTGGCCCTGACACGGGTAACCCGGAGATGTGGGAGACTGCTCTTCAGGAGGTGGCGGAGACGGCGCCGCTCCTTCCCCCAGAGGAGGGCAGAGCGGAGAATCTTCTTTTTCCTTTTGTTTTTGTTCCGCCACTGGCTCAACGGCCAATGGTAACCACATTCTCAAAAAAAAAGAGCAGTTTCCTTTTCATCCGGGTTGCAAGGCTCGTTGGTCGAACAGTGAGCGACGCACTGCTCTCACTCTCGACGCCCTATGCGTGGCCAAGAGGTCGCGGTGCGGAGACGCAACGCCGCTCCACACGTCTCTGGCCAGTCCCTCTGGGGACACGGGGAGTTTTGCTGTGATGACTCAGAATGCGACGCCTTCTGGGCCACCCAGTTCAACTCCCCATCACTGCACCACTGGGCATCAGGATCCTCAACTATCTCAAAGACTGCTCGCTGTTGCGGGACAAGTTCGCGATCCTCAGGTAAAAACATGAAGGAGTGATGCACTGTCGCACCTATTTATACCTGTATGCCCGGGGAAGTGGCTCGACATGCAAAATCCACTTGCCAAATTTGATTGGTGTTTTCTCTTAAACTCAGAGGTGATTGGCCTCCCAAGTGAGACCCCATATGTCATTCGACATAACGTCTCCGTTCCCTCCATCAGGCATTTCTTAAAAGCTGAAGAATTCCAAAGGAACTCCGTTATTTTGACAGGAAAATAAAACGAAGAATATCGTTTACATGTATCACATCAATTCTGCATGTTATGTAAGACTCTCTCGCTCTCTCTGTCTCACTTTGCGCGTGTGAGAGACAAAAAAATTGAGTCGTGTGCCTTCACACCAGAGTTATTACGCCAAATACACAAAACACAGGTGCGCTGCGCATCCATTCAAAAGAACTGAAAAATATCACAGCTCGCTTGACAAAGAGTGAAACTCTGAAGCGCTCAGTCAAAGTGTTCTGCGAGTGAAAATATATCTGTGCTAAACATATACTCAGCATCCAACTCACACACTGGCGAGTAAAATCTGAGAATTTATTAGCCCTTGGCTAATATTAGACATCATTTAGTCGCCCAGAGTGAAGATTAAGTCGCATATGCGAGTGATTTTCTCGCAATGTAGAGGGTTGATTCATATATATGTTTAAGTATACACTATAAAAATAAAAATACATTTCGTTTGAATGTAGCATTATTTTGAATACGGCAACAACAATGATAGGAATCTTATATGACATTGAGGTGGATGGATTATCTCGGCAAATGAGAAGTGTTCACTAACACAGATTTAGACAGGTTTGTGAACCATATTTGAGAGAAATAGGCCTTTTGTGGACATAGAAAAAGTCTTAGATCTTTGAGTTCAGCTCATGAAAAATGGGGGCAAAAACAAAAAGTGTTGCGTTTATAATTTTGTTCAGGGTATTTGAAAAAATCTGGAAATAGAAGGGTGCAAAAAAAATTTAAATATTGAGAAAATCGCATTTAAATTTGTCCAAATGAATTTCTTAGCAATGTATATTACTAATCAAATATTAAGTTTTGATTTATTTACGGTAGAACATTTACAAAATATCTTATGGAACTGATCTTACCTTAATATCCTAATGATTTTTGCATAAAAGAAAAATCAATAATTTTGACCCATACAATGTATTTTGGCTATTGTTACAAATATACCCAAGCGACTTAAGACTGGTTTTATGGTCCAGGGTCACACACACACACATATATCTATATATTATATATATAATATATAATATAGCTTATAATATATTATATCTTATATATATAAAGGGTAAACTTATAACGGCAGTAAATTACAAAATAATTACCGTTGCGCGAGGGTCATCACCTTCATCAATTTTTCAATATTTTGCCCCTTTGTAAAGTCGCTATTAGGATTTATTTCTTTTTTAAATATTAATAGTAATATTTGCTGTCCTCTCCCGCTCAGAATTATGGAATTTTACCAAACTATTACAACTTCGTTGTTGCTTTTTGGGAATTTTCACCCTGAATTGAAAATAATTTGACCGCAATTTTTTTGGACTCCAAAAGAAAAGCACCTCCCGCTCGCCCCATATCATGGCTGACGCGCGACAAGCAATCAAGCTTTTTTTTAATGCAAACAAGGATCACGAATAATCTCATGGGACACTTGCCTGTATGCAAGTGTTCTGCGGGTATATGGTAGGGTTTAATGGAAAAATAAAGCGAAATTAAACACTGTATTATTTAAAGAAAATCCTGACCTTGCCCGTTAGTCAGTGCACGCACGGCGCGCGTAGCACACAAATTGTCCAGAAAAACACACCAGTTGAAAAAATTTAAAACACGAAATTAAATACAAATCATGTACCTTTTTTCTCTGTTGTGTATATATTCGTTGTGTTCGTCGCAACGAAAAGATTTCGCATTCACATCTGCCAACTGTCGTCAAACAAAACGGAACTCTCTGTAATTAAATTACACGGATATTTTTGTTGTTGTTGTTATTTCTAAGTGTTGTATTTCATGTCATATTTTTTAATAATCTTTGTGCCTTACCTCGAATAACCAACTTGTCGCTGCCTTTATCCCACCTTTGTCTCTGTCTGTTTGCGCGTTAATCCTGTTGCCTGCCGCCTTTGATCTGATCGGCGGTTAGCAGCCAGCTTGAAGTTGCATTACCGCCACCTAACGGACTGGATTGTGGCGCATGAAAAAAAACATTCTAAACTCTCTATTTACATATTCTCTTTAAATAATTAGTTAAATGTGTGTAAATTATACATGGTTTTTAAAATAAATTAAATATTTTAAAATTATTATTCTTAGTTACTGATGTAACTGATGGCCACACAGGCATTGTAAACACTACTGTGACATTCAGTGTAGCGTCATTTCATTCCTGCAGACGTCCCTAGCTACCAAATACTGAGTAGGGTTGGGACATCCATGGAAAAAAAAAAGAGGGAGTTTGACAAACATTAATTAACGACTCTTTCTACTACTCCAACTACTACTATATGCCCCCCCCTTTCGAACATGATTGTCTCACCAGTGTTGGGTGGTGTCTCAGTACACGTAGGCGAGTTACGTACTCCGATTACTTTTTTCAAGTAACTAGTAAAGTACGCATTACTTTTTAATTGTTTCAAAAGTAATGCCGTTACTTTGTTTTTCGAGAATGTATGGACTGACGGCTCCCTGCCCCCATAGTGGGGAAATCGGCGTTGTGTGAACATGATGCTACTGTAGTTCTAGAACAAATGTGAATGTGCATTAATTCATCCCACTCACAAAAAACTGATTTAGTATTCATCAAAATGAATTAAAGTGAAAAGCCAACTCAGAATGTGACCCAACCTGCAATATTAATATGTTAAAATAACACATGTTCTCATCCCTTTTTATTACCCTGTCTTTGCTTCTGACCTTTGATAATCCAGTTCAACCATACTAATAAGCACAAATGACTTTAGAGAAACTAACAATTGTGCTTCATTGTTTTTTTATTGCTGAAGAATGTTGAACCTTCTTCTCCGGTGTTCTACTGTACAGACTTGAATTTACTTTTCCTTCAGCCTGAGTTTTATTCATTACACTTTTTGGTGTGAAGGGCTTTTATATTTGCTATAAATAAAACTTCTTATATTAAAAACAATCAAGCCCTGCTTATATTTAAAAAGTAACGCAAAAGTAATATAACGCATTACTTTCCATAAAAAGTAACTAAGTAACGTAATTAGTTAATATTTTAGGGAGTAACGCAGTATTGTAATGCATTACTTTTAAAAGTAACTTTCCCCAAAACTGTGCTCAATACATTTCACAAAAATGTACCCAATTGATTTAGATTGGCATTAAAGAGTTACACTCCAGTGTGGAAATCAAGCTAACCAGAAATCAACATTGATTCAGTGTTTGTCTTTTCAACATCGATCCAATATTATTTAGTATTGAATTTTCAACCTCAACCGAAATGACGATTCTGATGGAATTTCAACATTGAATCAATGTGACCATGCTACCCCGTTTTAAACATGTATTTCTATGGAGACCGGAACATGAGAGCACCCAGACGGAAGTTAGAATCCATCATGGCGCCGCTCATCGGTTCCTCGGGAAAAGGTGGATATTCTGGGGAGAAACTGAGAAGAAATAAGATGAATACATTGACATAAGAATTCAGTTTCAGTTAATAAATTAAATAGTTAAATATTTTTGCGCGCTCTGCAATTCATCCTTTATGATTAATCGTGTACCGTATTATATTTATTTTCTAATGTAAAATTATATGATTTTAGCGAAAAAGACTTTTATTTTGGTATGTCGATGTGACGTCATAAGGCCGCGCCGCGCTCCAGCGTCTGTGAGTCGGCTGAAGAAAAGGCGAGTGCTTTTAACAGTGTTTCAATCAACCAAACTCGTTTAGAGATTTGTGTATCAAACGGAAATTAATTATGAACCAGTGTTGCATTGTAATGTTTTATCTACTTCTAGTAGTGATGGAGAAACGGAGCGTTTTGAAACTCTGAATCAACTGCTTCTAAAAACCAACTGCAAATGTTTTAATGAAAGTGGAATCTAATAAATATAACCTAGGAATAAGTAAATATTACATTAATCTTAATACAAATGTGAACCGTGTATATAACTTGTGTCCTTTAATTACTTTTGAATGCTAGGCTGTATTTTATATCGGACAATTTAAGACCATTAACTCTCTCTCTGACTGACTCCCTCACTAGTGTGCTGACTACAGAACTAGTGCGCTGACTACAGAACTAGTGCGCTGACTACTGAACTAGTGCGCTGACTACTGAACTAGTGCGCTGACTACTGAACTAGTGCGCTGACTACTGAACTAGTGCGCTGACTAACTTACTAGTGCGCTGACTACTGCACTAGTTCGCTGACTACTGAACTAGTGCGCTGACTACTGAGCTGACTACAGAACTAGTGCGCTGACTACAGAACTACGGCGCTGACTCTACTATGCGCTGGACTACAGACTACTGTCTGACGACTGACAAGGGCTGCATACAGAACTACTGCGCTGGACTACTGAACTAGTGCGCTGACTACTGAACTAGGGCTCTGACTACTGAACTAGTGCGCTGACTACTGAACTAGTGCGCTGACTACAGAACTAGTGCGCTGACTACAGAACTACTGTGCTGACTACAGAACTACTGCGCTGACTACTGAACTAGTGCGCTGACTACAGAACTAGTGTGCTGACTACTGAACTAGTGCGCTGACTACTGAACTAGTGTGTTGACTACTGAACTAGTGTGCTGACTACAGAACTAGTGCGCTGACTACTGGACTAGTGCGCTGACTACTGAACTAGTTTGCTGACTCCCTCACTAGTGTGCTGAATACTGAACTAGTGTGCTGACTACTGAAGTACTGCGCTGACTACTGAACTAGTGCGCTGAACTAGTGCGCTGACTACTGAACTAATGCGCTGACTACAGAACTAGTGCGCTAACTACTGAACTAGTGTGCTGACTCCCTAACTAGTGTGCTGACTACTGAACTAGAGAGCTGACTACTGAACTAGTGCGCTGACTACTGACTACTGCGCTGACTACTGACTAGTGCGCTGACTAAACTACTGTGCTTACTACTGAACTAACTGCGCGGACTACAAACTGACTGCTGAACTCTACTGAACTAGTGCGCTGACTACAGAACTACTGTGCTGACTACTGAACTAGTGCGCTGACATCCTCACTAGTGCGCTGACTACTGAACTAGTGAGCTGACTACAGAACTAGTGCGCTGACTACAGAACTAGTGCGCTGTCTACTGAACTAGTGCGCTGACTACTGAAGTAGTGCGCTGACTACAGAACTAGTGCGCTGACTACTGAAACTAGTGCGCTGACTACTGAACTACTGAACTAGTGCACTGACTACAGAACTAGTGTGCTGACTACTGAACTAGTGTGCTGACTACTGAACTAGTGTGCTGACTACTGAACTACTGCGCTGACTACTGAAGTAGTGCGCTGACTACAGAACTCTACTGAACTAGTGCACTGACTACTGAACTAGTGCGCTGACTACAGAACTAGTGTGCTGACTACTGAACTAGTGCACTGACTACTGAACTAGTGCGCTGACTACTGAACTAGTGTGCTGACTACTGAACTAGTGAGCTGTCTCCTTTACTAGTGCGCTGACTACTGAACTAGTAGTGCGCTGACTACTGAGCTGACTACAGAACTAGTGCACTGACTACAGAACTAATGCGCTGACTACTGAACTAGTGCGCTGACTACTGAAACTAGTGCGCTGACTACTGAACTACTGCGCTGACTACTGAACTAGTGCGCTGTCTACTGAACTAGTGTGCTGACTACTGAGCTAGTGTGCTGACTACTGAACTAGGGCGCTGACTACAGAACTAGTGCGCTGACTACTGAACTAGTGTGCTGTCTACTGAACTAGTGCGCTGACTACTGAATTAGTGCGCTGACTACTGAACTAGTGCACTGACTACTGAACTAGTGCGCTGACTTCTGAACTAGACTACTGAACTAGGGAGCTGACTACAGAACTAGTGCGCTGACTACTGAGCTAGTGCGCTGACTACTGAACTAGTGCGCTGACTACTGAACTAGTGTGCTGACTCCCTCACTAGTGAACTAGTGCGCTGACTACTGAACTCTACTGAACTAGTGCACTGACTACTGAACTAATGCGCTGACTACAGAACTAGTGCGCTAACTACTGAACTAGTGTGCTGACTCCCTAACTAGTGTGCTGACTACTGAACTAGAGAGCTGACTACTGAACTAGTGTGCTGACTACTGACCTAGTGCGCTGACTACTGAACTAGTGCACTGACTGCTGAACTAGTGCTCTGACTGCTGAACTAGTGCTCTGACTACTGAACTAGTGCACTGACTATTGAACTAGAGAGCTGACTACTGAGCTGACTACTGAACTAGTGTGCTGACTACTGAACTAGTGCGCTGACTAAAGAACTAGTGCGCTGACTACAGAACTACTGTGCTGACTACAGAACTACTGCGCTGACTACTGAACTAGTGCGCTGACTACTGAGCTAGTGCGCTGGCTACTGAACTAGTGCGCTGACTACAGAACTACTGTGCTGACTACAGAACTACTGCGCTGACTACTGAACTACTGCGCTGACTACAGAACTAGTGCGATGACTACTGAACTAGTGCGCTGACTACAGAACTACTGCGCTGACTACTGAACTAGTGTGCTGACTACAGAACTAGTGCGCTGACTACTGAACTAGACTAGGGAGCTGACTACTGAACTAGTGCGATGACTACTGAACTAGTGCGCTTACTACAGAACTAGTGCGCTGACTACAGAACTACTGCGCTGACTCCCTCACTAGTGCGCTGACTAATGAACTAGTGTGCTGACTCCCTCACCAGTGCGCTGACTACTGAACTAGTGCTCTGACTACTGAACTAG
>JADLZN010007272.1:65000-69150 GCA_018155175.1 Sinocyclocheilus anophthalmus | reverse complement strand
TATGTATTGTGGCGGGACGACCAAACGACAGACACAGTGGGTGTGGCGTCAGGCCTCTCCAGTCTGGGGTGTGAGGGGTGGCGGCTTCTTCCAGCGGCTGCGTCCTTCTCGCCTTGGCCCCGGCGTGTGAAGGGACTAGACGGCCCGGCATCCTGGCCCGACGGCCATGTAACGGGTGCTGTTCTCGTCCAGACCGCGGGTCCAGTAGCTCACGACTCTGGCGGCACAGGAGTCCCTCTACGCACCCCTCCTGGACCCACAAGGACACCCGTGTGTCTTCACGGTGAAGATACCGGGCCCCTGAGGAGATTAGCGCTCGGCCTTGAAAACGGCTACGGTGATGGAGGCTCATTCCGTTTCAGGTGTTCCCCCCAGACTACCACCATCCTGCTATTTCAATTTCAGCGCCCCTCCTCCTTCTCACGGCACCCCACTCTCCCGTCGGAGCCTGGCAAAGGGCGCGATTGAGTGACTGGTCCCGTGTTTCGACATACTGTGACTTTGGGGGACCCACTTTATTTGTTTTATAACGTTGGTGGTGTTCGTGCGCTTGCGCAGCCTCAAAGAGGCTTACAATACTTAAAAGATACTAACAGCGTGTATGTGTATGCACTACTTGCTTTATGCAAACACTATTTAGGATAAATCACTATACAGGATTTACTTTATCGACACGAATTGATAGGTTAAACAACAAACAGCCACCTACAAATAGTCTATATACAAAGCATCAGGCTTTCTTTGAGTTCACATGAACAACGGTTTTTAAAGTTACTCGTCGTCAGGCTACAGAGGAATACCATAATTCCTCCGTTCAATTTGGCCTAAGACATCGAGAGTCACGCAGACCTATAACCGATTTGGGTCGTTCTTGAACGATTCGTTCATTTTGAACGAATCTTTCATGTGACTCGGGAAGAACGAGTCGTCTCGGGGAGTGACTCGTTCAGTCGCGCATGCGCAACATCCTATAAGTTCTGTACTGGGTCAGTACTCACCTGTTTCGAGCCTTCGTGTTTATGAGTCTTCTTCACCACGCAACTGACCAAGGATGCGACAGGAACGGTAATACAACTCCTGTATTTTGCATATGGAGTTCTCTGGGAGGCACGATCTTTTGGCTCTACTGCCTCAAGCCAAAGCACGTCAAGAAGGTTTTCTGCAGAAACACTTCTCACTCCTTAGCCCAGGAACGCAGTGGCCTATTCAACTGTTCACCTTACGGACAGTGGTGACGGAGTTCCCTTGGCCTGACTGTACTAGCGAACTTCAAGTGGAACTCAATGATGTAGGCACTCAAAGCCTCATCGAGAGGCTCTAGTTTCAGAGAATTTGCAATGATGGTGGTGAGGGAGACTCACCTCTCATGAGACCCCTCAGGCGAGACATGAGCAGCTTCCTGGCCGGGCATGCTTACTAGTGGCTGACATGGTGAAGGAGAAAGATATGTTCTCACCGGAAGCACGCGTTCACAACAAAACTCGTGAAGACAAGAAGAGGTTACGTGTTCCTCTCGCGCCTTTTAACTGTGTCACTCCGGGTATGCGTCATAGTCATGTCCCGTCAAGCTGAAGGCATTCCCTCCATAGCGCCCCCCCTAGAGGATACAGTCAAAGTTCCTCAAGGGAACCCATGTGAGAACTATAAAGAGACTGATCAACTAACACATAAGCTATAACTTTCTATGAAACAAAAGTACCCAGTTCTTAGGGTGTACGGTTCGATTGGTCCCGTTCGGGTCACGGTAAGGTGCTATGTTTCAGGGAAAAAAGCTATGATATAAAAAAAAGTAAATAATATCAAATAATCAAACTAAATGCAACAGCATAAATGAATACAGTAGAGCGAAAATACAAATAAAATCAAGTGTTTTTCAGGTGTTTAACAGTAATTTTCAGGCCCATAAATTTCAAGTAAAGAGATGTAAATCCAAGCATATTTCCTATCAAAATTAAAGGACCAACCTTGTTAAGTTACAAAGCGAGTTTTTGTCATTTTGTTGTTTAACATTAAAAACACAGACAGCATGAATAGACTTCTGTTCCTTTAAGACATAATTAGCAGATCCAGTAGACTGATACTGATACAGTGCGTTTGTCTTTCTCGACTGTTATCGTTCACTTAAGACATGACCAACGATGTTTGCAAGGATACTCACAAACACAAGTATTGAAATGGAAATCAATATTTTTGCGGCATGTGCTGTCTGACGAGGCTCTCCGTGTGTGCACGTGCTACAGATGCGTGCGCGCACACACACTCACTCACTCACTCCCCACACACACACACACACACACACACACACACACACACACACACACACACACACACACGCCACCCTTCGATACAGCGCGCACAAGTTCTCAAGCACCTCTTCTTTGTTTGAATGTTTTAATTGACAAGGCTTAAAAACACGCGCAAATGAGTTTAATTTAAACACAGATAATGTGTGCCGTTCATGTCTCACCTGCACTCGTACACTTTCAACACCCGGGTGACGAATGCGTAAATGACTGGTATACTAATGTGCATTCGGCAATCCGTGTTGTTTGTCCAAGTTTTTTGATCATTGCTGGTGTAATGTGGGAAGCTTTATGTGTTTGTTTTATGTGTTATTTTCAACAAACCATATTCTACAAAGAGTACAGTGATATGTATCGTGGTTGGTGTATCGCGGTTTTTCAGTTCGGTTCGAATATCGTTACACCCCTACAGTTCATAGAAAGTGTCCCTTATTATTTGATGCTTCAGCTAGATTATTCAACAGCTCTGAAGATTTTTCCTGTTACAACAAATCTAAATCTGCTTGAAACTTTATAACCTTCAGCATTATTAATGAAGAATAAACACCAACCTCTTTGTTCTTCAGTATTTTCAGTGTGATTCATTTTGCAGGGTTTGTGGGAGGAGCTTCACCAAACATGAAATTCTCTGTACAAAAGCAGATTTGGGAACATCAACAATAAATCGTTACTGAGTTTTTTTTTTTTAAACTACAGTGGGTACGGAAAGTATTCAGACCCCTTTAAATTTTTCACTCTTTGTTATATTGCAGCCATTTGCTAAAATCATTTAAGTTATTTTTTTTTTTCCTCATTAATGTACACACAGCACCCCATATTGACAGAAAAACACAGAATTGTTGACATTTTTGCAGTTTTATTGATTTATTTTAGTATAACATTATAAAACCATTCAGTTTTTAATTTTTTTAATAAATTTACAGAAGAAACCAATCCGATGTATATTTGACGTTTGAGGCTTAATACTATAGAAAAGCATTAAAAGTTTTTCAGTTAGAGTGTTTTCTGCTTGTTTATTTTCATATAAAAATACTGCATGCAGTTGCATCAAACAATGGTAAACATCATTCAATGTAAATTGTGATTATCGTAATTAATAATCGCAATTACAATGTCAAGGAAATAATCGACAATTATGATTTTTTTTCATAATCGTGCAGCCCTATGTAAGTAACAATAAAAAATTATCTGTCCAAGGCTTTCAGAGAAATAATGTTATAAATAAAATCGCAGCAGCAACACTTGATATCGGTTCGCATCCATTCCTCTCACCGATCACAACACGTTCAGTAACAGCAGCATTATCACCATCACTCCACACATTTGAAACAATCCTTCATACGAACGACCACACACACCCACACACACACACTCTCCCACACACAAACACACACACACACCTCTACACACACCCTCTCTCACACACACTCTCTCACACACACACTCTCACCACACTCTCACACAAACACACACACACTCCGCTCACAAACACCCCAAACCCTCACTCACACACACTCTCGCGCACACACACACACAGTCTCGCGCACACACTCACTGTCTCGCACACACACACACACACACTCCTCACACACACACTCTCACACACACAAACACTCCTCAAACCCACACAGCTCTCTCTCTCGCTCACGCACGCACGCACACACACACACTTCTCTCTCTCTCTCTCTCTCAACACTACACAACACACACACTCTTCTCTCTCTCGCTCCACACACCCCACCCACACACTCCTCTCTCCATCTCTCTCTCTCCACACAACCACACACACCACTCTCTCTCTCCGCGCTCCTCACACCACACACCACACACCACCCACACACACTTCG